>CM033320.1:16601370-17047636 GCA_019359835.1 Pharus latifolius
GTGATATTTTCTTAAACCTTTATGTTATACTATGAATGTATGTGAGTTGGATGTGATATGCATTATGTGTACCCGTGACGGCAGCCTGACTGTCGTGGGAAGGGGACCCTTGTCAGGCGGCATATGAAACCCCTACAAGCCACCACCCCCATCGTGGTCCTTGGGACCCACTAGTCCTACCATGGCTATAGGATCGAGGATGTTGACTAAAGGGGGGTGAATAGGAGGCTTTAAAAACAGGAAGAGAGACAAACACAACAATGTTTCCCGAAGTCTCGGAGACTCGCCTAGTCTCCTCTACTCCTTGTTGAAGCACTCAAATGAATGAGTCTTGCTTCAATATCTACGAAGGATATTTCCACTAGGGGTGCTCCTTCTCCACTTCGGAAAGGTGAGCACCAAACTTCTCACAAACACACCGAGCCTCTCCGACAAACTTCGTCAATGAAGAGATCAACGGCCACACCACCAAACCATCTAGGTGAAGACGATCACCAAGAGTAACAAGTTGCAAGATCTTCTCTTGACCTTCAACAACCACCGAGAAACTCTAAGGATGCAAATGATGTGAATGAATGCTCTCGGAAGCTCTCTCTTAATCAAAAGGAATGATGTTTGATCAATAGATCAAGATTTTAGCACTAGACAACTTTGGCTCAATTGTATATAAGAATATGGCTTATCAATATATAGAAATCTGCTCAAAAATGTTTTAAAAACTGATCAAAAATCAGCTCAAAAGTGTTTATAAAGTTGCGCAAAAACTGCTAAAAAATGTATAGAAAATATGCTCAAAAATGTGTACAGAAACTGCTCAAAGGTGTATATCAGAATGTAGCTCGAGATGTGTTGAAATATTGCTCAAAACACACACATATATAGCCCAACCTCTCAGCTAGCTGTTATGGTCGAGAAGGAAAGATATTAGTACAGCTAACAACCAGCTTTGAGCTCTAATGGCTAGTAAATAGCCGTTGGAATATTTGGTCGAATGAACGATATCTGGTCAAATAAAAAGTGCCTAGTCTAATGAATAGTGTCTGGTCAAATGAACAGTGCTCGAGTGACCTCTGGTCGAATGAACAGTGCTCAAAAGACTAGTTTCAGTCCCTCTTTCAAATCTATATATTTTCTCATATTTCAACCAAGAATATGAATGAATGCGAATTCAATATATGACCTAAGAATTTCTCAGCTTTTGCTAGAACTAAAAGATATTTAGTAACCCCTCTTAATAGTACAGTTAAAAACTAAAGGGAATTTCTATAGAACTAGTCAATACTCCTAACATGGAGACCGGTACAATAAACAAGCACTTACCATAAGTCTTTACTGTTTTCTTCTTACTGACCTTGCGCTTGCAACCTTGGCTCGTAACCTTGGCTCACGACCTTGGGCGATACTATGACCGTGCGCTTGCGACCTTGGCTCACAACCTTGGACTGCGACCTGCAGATCCTCCCGAATTACTTGCAGACTTTACCGAAATGGCTCTTAGGTTTTTGCGGTTTCCATGTTGCGACTTCCATTTGACGTTTCTTCTTTTCATCTAATCTTATTGATTATACTCAAAACAAATAGATTAGTCCAAGACACTTGTTGTCATTTATTATCAAAATCAAGATTATGGGCCTAAAAGCAACAATCTCCCCCTTTTTGATGATTGATGACAACAAGTGTTTAAATGAATAAAATTTAATGACTCCCCCTAAGTGTATGCATAGGCATTAGATATACAAGAACTCCTCCTGAATGCATGCATATATAATTACACATATGAGTCATTTGAGAGTCCACAATGAATAAACAATGAACAAATAAACTATCAATAATGTCATCCAGATACAAGAATCTCTCCCCCTTTGACATCAAGCACAAAAAGGCAGGAGGACAGCAAAGCAGGCAATTAACTTGCATTTGATATATCAATAATATTCAATTCACTTCTAAGAAAACAAAATCTAGTCTCATTTGAAGGTTTGGTGAAGATGTCTGCTAGCTGCAAGTCAGTTCTTATATGTCCCCTTTTGCCACATGATCTCTTATAAAATGGTGCCTAATATCAATATGCTTTGTTCTAGAATGTTGAACCAGATTGTTTGCAATCTTTATAGCACTTTCATTATCACATAAGAGTGGCACTTTTTCAAAGAAAATTCCATAACCCAAAAGGGTTTGCTTCATCCATAAGATTTGAGCACAACAACTATCCGCCAAAACAAATTCTGCTTCGGTGGTGGAGAGAGCTACAGAATTTTGTTTCTTAGATGACCAAGAGACTAGTGATCTCCCCAAAAGTTGACAACTACCAGATGTACTTTTTCTATCAATTTTGCAACCCACATAATCCGAATTTGAGTAACCAATTAATTCAAAATTTGCATCTTTAGGGTACCAAAGTCCTATATTTGGATAGCATTTCAAGTACCTAAGGATTCTTTTAAGAGAAATCAAATGACATTCCTTAGGAGATGATTGAAATTTAGCGCATAAGCAAACACTAAACATGATGTCAGGCCTAGATGTGGTAAGATAAAGTAAGCTACCAATCATAGATCGATAGAGTTTAGAATCAACTACTTTTTCGTCGTTGTTCATATCGAGATGTCCATTAGTGGTCATGGGAGTTTTGATGGCTTTAGCATCTTCCATCCCAAAGCGCTTGAGCAAATCCTTCACATACTTTGTTTGACTCACGAACATTCCGTTCTTGAGTTGCTTGATTTGAAGTCCAAGAAAGAAGCTTAGCTCTCCAATTATCGACATCTCAAATTCCCTAGACATTATTTCTCCAAACTCATGACAAAAGGATTAATTAGTAGACCCAAATATGATATCATCAACGTATATTTGACACACAAAAAGATCTTTTTGAATCACTTTTGTAAATAGGGTTGTGTCTACCTTCCCAATTTTAAAACATTTTGAAATAAGAAAGTCTCTAAGACGTTCATATCAAGCTCGAGGAGTTTGTTTAAGTCCACAAAAAGCCTTATAGAGGTTGTATATATGATTTGAAAATTTTGAATCTTCATAATCGGGAGGTTGTTCCACAAACACTAATTCAAATATTTCTCCATTTAAAAATGCAGTTTTCACATCCATTTGAAATAACTTGATGTTGAAATTTGATGCAAATGCAAGAAGAATGCGAATAGCTTCTAGTCTTGCTACAGGTGCAAAAGTTTCACCAAAATCCAATCCTTCAACCTGAGAATATCCTTGTGCAACAAGATGAGCTTTGTTTTGTACTACTACTCCATTCTCATCTTGTTTATTTCTAAAAACCCATTTTGTTCCACGCATATTATGATCCTTAGGTCTTTCTACTAATGTCCAAACTTTGTTTCTAGTGAAATTATTTAATACTTCATGCATGGCATTTACCCAATCCGGATCACTGAGTGCTTCAACTATAAGTTTAGGTTCTAAGGAAGAAACAAAAGAAAAATGTTCACAAAAAGAAGCAATACGAGAACGAGTTTGAACACCCTTACTAACATCACCCAAAATTTGATTCAGGAAGTGATTTTTGGCGAACATTTGATGAAGTCTCGGGTTCAGTGATGCTTGATCATCATTCTCTTCAGTCTCTGGTTCAAGGTCTTCTTGATCAATATTGTTTTGGGTGGTCGCAGGTTGAGCAGCATCAGTATTTGTGGTCACAGGTCCATGTTCGACATTAGCCTGAGTGGTCGTGGGTGATTTATCCTTTCGACCAGGTGACTTTTGCTCTTCATTTTTGGATTTGATATCACCAATGGTCATATCCTTCATAGCTTCCCTCAAGCCGTTGTTGCTTACATCATCAAAATCCTCATGCTCTCCTTGAGAGCCATTAGATTCATCAAATTCTACATTGCATGATTCTTTAATGCATTATGTTGTAGTATTGAAAACCCGATAAGCTTTACTAGTGGCTGAATAGCCAACTAGAAAACCCTCGTCAACACGTCTTTGAAATTTTCCAAGATGCATGCGCTTTTTAAGAATATAACATTTGCAACCAAAGACTCGAAAATATAAAATGTTTGGTTTTCTTCCTATAATCAATTCATAAGGAGTTTTGTTCAAAAATGGATAGGTATAAAAATAATTGATGGCATAACATGCTGTGTAAACTACCTCTGCCCAAAACCGAGTAGGCCTCTAGTACTCATCGAGCATTGTTCTATCCATTTCAATCAATGTTTGATTCTTCTGTTCTACAACACCATTTTGTTGAGGTGTGTAGGGCACAAAGAATTCATGTTTGATTCCAGACTCATCACAAAAATCAATAAAGTCAAAATTTTAAAATTCTCCACCATGATCACTACGGATTTTCTTGATGGAGAGTTCAAATTTCTTTTTAGCTCTTTTTGCAAATATTTTAAAACAAGAGGGGTTTTCAAATTTGTGAGCTAAGAAAAACACCCAAGTAAATCTAGAGAAATCATCAACAATAACATAGCGAAAGCTATTTCCTCCAATACTTTGATGTTCAGCAGGGCCAAACAAATCCATATGCAAAAGTTCCAACGGTTTGCAAGTTGAAAGAATGCGCTTGGTTGGATGTGAAGTAGCGACTTGCTTGCCCGCTTGACAAGCGCTACAAGGTTTGTCCTTTTAAAAATTCACATCCTTCAAGCCAACTACTAAATCACATTTTAGAAGCTTTTTAAGTTGACGCATTCCAATATGTGTAAGTCTTCTATGCCCTTCGAAGTTTGAGAAACGAGACATGTCGAAAGAGATGCATCTTTTGAGTTGAAATCAACAAGATAGAGATTTCCAAAACGAAAACCTTTGAAGATCAAAGAGTTGTATTTTAAACTTTCAACTAAAATATTTTTAGGAGAAAATATGCAATGAAATCTAAGATCACAAATTTGTGCAACGGATAACAATTAAAATTCAAAAATTCAACAAGTAAAACATTTGAAATTGAAAGATCATGAGATATAACAATTTTACCCAAGCCTACCACATTTCCTTGACGATTGTCGTCAAACGTGATCTTTTGGTCTTCACTTGAGTTATCTTCCAATGAGGTGAACAACTTTTTGTTACCGGTCATGTGTTCGATGCATCCACTATCTAGTACCCAATGTCTTCCACCAGTCTTGTAGTTCACCTACAAAAACAAAAGAATCAAGTCTGTTTACATACCTAAATAATTTTGGGTCCTTCGATGTTAGCAATCAAAACTTTGAGCACCCAAATAGATATCTTATTTTTATTTAGCATGGATGCTTCAACAAACTTTGCTATCACATATCCTTTCTTTGACCTCTTAAGCATGTAGCATGCATCAAAATGAGTTGAAGTCATTAAAGGACAAGCATCATGTGAATAACCAATTTCATGACATCTAAAACAAAATTTGTTGTATGCTTTTACAAAAATAGTTTTTGTGTTTGGTTTATTTTCTTTCTTTGGAAAGTATCCAAGTCCTTCTTTTCTAAATGTACATTTTTGCTCACTAAGAAGAAGATCAAGAGATGCTTTCCCTTTGTAACAATTTTCTAACCCTTTACTAAGTTTCTTGATTTGACCCTTTAGTTCATTGTTCTCATTTAAGATTATTTCATGGCATTGCAAATCTTTATCACTAAAACTAGATGAACATGGTGTATCAATTAAATCATTGCAACTAGTTGACATATCATTTTTAGAGACAATATTTGGTATATCATCAACTAAGTCACAAGAAATAACTACATCTACCTTAGATGGTGAGTTACTGAGATCCTTGATAAGTAGACCTTCAAAGATTCTTTTAAATCAGAGTAAAGAGTAAGTAAAGAAGAGTGCTCTTCTTTAAGTGCTCTATACTTTTTCTTTGTGATCCCAAAAGCATCATTTAATTCACTAATCATTTCAACTAGATCAGCATATGAAGGGTCAAGAGAATATACCATTTCATCACCTTTAGCCATAAGGCAAAAGGATGAACTTGTCGATGTGTTGTTGTTGCCAACAACCCTCTTCATCATCAGATGATCCGTTTGAGACCTAGCCTTGATTTTCGTACTAGGTTTGCCCAGATTCTAATATACGGAATACCGGGATCTTACTCGAAATTACCGAAACCCAAAGGATGATCGAAAACACAGTTCAAAACAATTGCACAACTCTTTATCTCAAAGAGGGCTTTACACGTCGAACGTTAGACACACTTGCCTATGTCGAAGGAACTATAAGCTAGATATATGATCCAAGGCTGTAATAATATTCGATGATCTAAACTAGACCTATTACAAGGTATTTATAGTCCAATCGTATGAGTACGTATCAGACTCAATAACCTATATATATTAGACTCATATAACTAACTAATCCTAAACAGATAAGTTAGTTATACATATTCGGATCGAATTACAATTCCGACCAGAGTTTGAATCCTTCCCAAGATCGCAAACCTTTTCAAAGTCGCAAACCTTTTCATGGTCGCGAATCCGTTGCGAACTCGACATGAGATCCTCCCGGATCATCAGAGTTGGAATCGAAGCTCTCTTCTCCGGACATCCATTCTCCGAAGCATGCTTCTTGGTTTCCGCCATTGTTTTTCTTGAAGAATTTCTTCATTTTAGGATGTTTCTTTTTCTTATCCCAAGGCTTGATCTTATTTGGACATTTTGAAGCTATATGTCCCTTTTCATGACATTGATAGCATATGATGTCCTTGAAATTTGCTTGCTTTGACCCTTTTGGTCTTGTGTCGATATTGACTCCCTTCTTGTGCAACTTACGAAGAAACTTTTTGGTGTTCTTTACAAGAAGAGCTAGATCCTCATTGGAGGAGCCATCGTTTGAATCACCTTTGGAGTTGGTTTTGAATGCCAAGTTCTTCTTTTTTGTTTCTGATGATTCAGCCTCCTCCTTCTTCTACTTCCGATGCATCTCATGGGTGATGAGGTTCCCATAGAGATCGATAGGTGTGGTGGATGATAAATTGGAGTTGGTGAGGATGGTCACAAGAGTGTCTAAACTCTTCAAAAGAGCTCTAAGCATTTTTCTTACAATCTCAATGTTAATAAAAACAACTCTGAGTCCTTTGAGCTCATTCACAATGTTGTTCAACCGATTGAACATGGAATCCACAGACTCGGTTGGTGACATAGTGAATGTCTCATATCTTTGTCTAACCATGAGTAACTTTGCCTCCTTGACCCTAGTGGTGCCCTCATATATCTCCTCAAGGGCGGTCCAAACTTTGTGAGCGGTAGTAAGGTTGCTCACGCGGTTGAACTCATTTAGGGACAAGCCGGCAAAGAGAGCATTTTTGGCATTAGCATTTAAGTGGAGTTTTCTCCTATCATCATCGGAGTGACTTGCCAGATTAACCATAGGAGTAAACTCAATTTTAACAGTGTCCCAAAAATCAAGCCCCAGAGCCTCTAGAAAAACTGTCATGCGCACTTTCCAATAGGAATAGTTAGTCCCGTCAAAGATAGGCGCACGTCCAGTGTGACCAAGATGAAAACTCTTGTTTGAAGCCATCCTCTCTCTAGGCGGTGAAGCCTACTCAAAAGAGAGACCACGCTCTGATACAACGTGTAGGATCGAGGGTGCCGACTGGAGGGGGTGAATAGGAGGCTTTAAAAACTTTTCTAATAAAACAACTCTTGCAAGATTAAAGTCTAAAAGAATTAAGAGCAAACAAAAACTGAATCAATTAAACATATAGATTGCACAAATAAAAATGAGAGAAAGAGAGACAAACACAACGATATATCCAGAGGTCTCGGAGGCTCACCTAGTCTCCCCTACTCCTCGTTGAAGCACTCAAATGAATGAGTCTTGCTTCAATAACCACAAAGGATATTTCCACTAGGGTTGCTCTTTCTCCACTCCGGAAAGGTGAGCACTAAACCTCTCACAAACGCACTGAGCCTCTCCAACAAATTTCGTCAATGGAGAGATCAACAGCCACACCACCAAACCGTCTAGGTAAAGACGATCACCAAGAGTAACAAGTTGCGAGATCTTCTCTTGACCTCCAACAATCACCGAGAAACTCTAAGGATGCAAATGATGTGAATGAATGCTCTCGGAAGCTATCTCTTAATCACAAGGAATGATACTTGGTTAACAGATCAAGATTTTAGCACTAGAAAACTTTGGCTCAATTGTATATAAGAATATGGCTCATCAATATGTAGAAATATGCTAAAAAATGTTTTAAAAATTGATCAAAAATCTGCTCAAAAGTGTTTATAAAAATGCTCAAAAGCTGCTAAAAAATGTATGGAAAATATGCTCAAAAATGTGTACAAAAACTGCTCAAAGGTGTATATGAGAATGTAGCTGGAGATGTGTTGAAATACTACTCAAAACACACACATATATAGCCAAACTTCTCAGCCAGACGTTATGGACGAGAAGGAAAGAAATCATTACAGCTAACAGCCAGCTTCGAGCTCTTACGGCTAGTAAATAGCCGTTGGAATATTTGGTCGAATGAACAGTGCTCGAATGACCTCTGGTCGAATGAACAATACTCAAAAGACCAGTTTCAGTCCCTGTTTGAAATCTATATATTTTTTCTCAGATTTTGACCTAGAATATGAATGAATGCCAATGCAACATATGACCTAAGAGTTTCTCAGTTTTTGTCGGAACTAAAAGAGATTTCGCAACCCCTCTTAATAGTACAGTTAAAAACTAAAAAGAATTTCTATAAAACTGGTCAGTACTCCAAACACCGAGACCGGTACAATAAACAAGCACTTACCTTAGGTCTTTACTACTTTCTTCTTGCCGACCTTGCGCTTGCAACCTTAGCTCGTAACCTTGGCTTGCGACCTTGGGCAATACTGCGACCTTGCGCTTACGACCTTGGCTCGCAATCTTGGACTGCGATCTACAGATCCTCCCGGATTACTTGCAGACTTTACGGAAATAGCTCTTAGGTCTTTGCGGCTTCCGTCTTGCGACTCCCATTTGACATTTCTATTTTTTACGTAATCTTATTTATTATACTCAAAGCAGATAGATTAGTCAAGACACTTTGTAACACCCTGGGTTTGGGGTGAAATTTTTTTTCATAAAAAGTCATGCATGGATATGTCTCTTCTATATCAATCAAATCAGCCTAGATTTATTTTATCCTAAACCTCAGAAACCCCAAAATCTTCCTTGTGAGCCCAAATTAAGATCTGACTTTCCAGATATGACCTACTATCTATCCTGAGTATAAAAGTCTTCAGAAGCTAGATTCAATTCCATCTCTAACTCCCAGATTTATCAATCCCCTTCTGTTTTCGAAAACAGGAATTTAATTAAGTACCTAATTACCCTAAATACTCTGAACTCCGATCTTGACTTAATCCAGACCAGATTATTCTTGGACTATGATCGAGGGTATGCCAATACCTTAATTTAAAAAGTTGGCAGCTAGATTCTATCATTTAGACCATTTTTACAAATCAGTCCAAGAAGTACTGTAGATCAGTCCTTTTCTGATTTTCCAGAAGCTTGAAAAGGCTAAAAGATGCAAATCAATTCCAAATTCAAATCTATTTCAGGGAACACCTCCCAAATGTTATTCAATACAAAATCTCCTTTTGTCAGAACATCAAAATCTCACCTTAAGTCTCAGAAT
This sequence comes from Pharus latifolius, assembly GCA_019359835.1. NCBI lineage: Eukaryota > Viridiplantae > Streptophyta > Magnoliopsida > Poales > Poaceae > Pharus > Pharus latifolius. The sequence goes on from CM033320.1 coordinate 16,610,960, forward strand.
CCCAGTTTTGACAAAATTCAGATTATTAGTACCCTAATTACCCTATTTTCGTTTTATCTGAAAACTATTCAAATGATCTGAATTTCATCAAATACCCTTGCCAAAATATTTGTTGAATAATGTTTGCCAGAATCTTGAATTCAAAATCAGCCATAATCCTCCAAATCTCAGGATTTGCAGATTAGTCCAAAATCAAAAGGCTGAAATTTCAATCAAGTCCAGCCGGCTGTTTCGACCAGAACTCGTGCCTATTTCGACCAGAGCCGCCAACACAGTATTCGACCACAGCTTCGCCGTGCTTTTTCGTCGCATTTCCTCGCCACCAGCCAAGCACCGCCTTCGCCTGTGCTCGTACTCGGTTGTGCTTGCATGTGAGCACGTGTTCGCGCCAGAATCATCACCGTGGTAGCCCAATGACCAGCACAACAGCGGCGTGTGCGTCAACAGGAGAGTTTGAATCCACTCGCGTGCATGTGTCATTGCCGGGCCAGCTTCGTCACCCTTGCCTTGCACCGGCCAGCACCAAGTTCCAACGCTACTGCCACCGACCGCTTGACGCAGTCGTAGAGCCGCTATTGCCATCTCGTCGTCACCGCTGTTGCCAGAAGCTTCACCGGCACAAGTTCCACAGTCTCCAGCTTCGCAAGCTTTGTCTTGTGCTTATAAATAGTAGCCCCAGATCAGCTTCGTCTCCATCGCTTCACTCCAGAGCTTCCTTGGCCATTAAACAAGATTTTCTTCGCTTTCTTCTTCTTCTCCGGCGAGCCGCCGAGGAGGAGCTCGGTGCCAGCTCAATCTGCTGGACCATTCTTCAAATTGAAGTGACCAGTGAGTCCCACTCTTTCCTCTAACCGTGCTGTACCATTTAATTGCACTCCGATGAAGCTCATCGCTGTGATCGCCGTAATTTGTAAATGCCCTGTTCCAGTAATTGAATTCGCTCCAGTCCAAATTGGCCTTATTTGTGGTAGAATAAATTGATCAATGAAGTATTCTTAGCAAGATTTCAAATTAAAGCCCGAATTGGAGTTTCCCCAATTTTCGCGCGCCACCGGCGACCGGCTCACGTTGCCAGGCCACACCACCGTTCCTCCGATCAAATTGGCCTTACCAGAAGCTTCACCTTGCTTCCCTACTGCTCTCATCGCGAGGGATTGAACTCCAAAGCCCCACAGTAGAAACGCCCAAATCAGCCCCTCTTCTCCGGCTGCGACGTCGAATTCTCCGCCGGCGCTGCCTCAGGCCGATTCCCCTCAGCCACACCATCTGTATCAACCATGGAACCTACTTGTGCCTTCAATTTTGAGCTTGAACCATCCCAACGCCTTGTCACCGTTGAGGCAGTTTCCTTCTCCGGCGCAGTTCATCACCGTTCGCCGCCGTTCAACCTCCAGCCTAGTCCAGTGCATCAAATAGTATCTTATAGTCCTAGCTAGCTCCAGCAACTCTAGATTTCGGCAACGCAGCACCAAATCCCGATTTGGGTGTTTTACCCATCGCTGCTGTGCCACCAGCGTGCCGCCCAGTGGCCGCCGGCCACCGCCGTCGATGCCACCTTGTCCAATAGATCAGCCTCGACCTCCTGAACATATTTCTCTTCTACCCCGATCTCTAGTTCTGCACAAATCGCCAGTTACAGCTATGTCAAAGATTTGTCCAATAGCTGTACTATGCCGTGTCGCCACCGTACTCCTCGCCGCCATTCGTCGCCGTCTGGCCATCTCAGTTCCTGAAACCACCCCCAATAAGTTATTGTTATCTTCGCCTACCTCCCAAACATAGTTGGCGAAGCAATCAAGCCCTAAATTGATTAAATCACCAAAGCCCTAGTTTTTGGCAGTGCACTGACATCCAGTTCATTGTGCCCAGGGGTGTCTTTGCAAAATCTTTGACTTTCTGGACTTTCCTGTAAAAACCACTTTGTCAAATAGCTACCTTACTACATTATGCACCAAATTCTTGAATCAAAGCCCATTTTTCCCACTGACAATCTCGAGAACCATGCCAATGCCATTCCTTGACAATGTCATCCTGTGTCAGCTCAATGTCAACCAGTGGCATTGGGCCAATTTGACCACTTCTGGTTGTGCAAATTGAAATCAACTTTGTCTACCAAGTTTGTAGAACCATGTTCTACATTTCCTTCAACTGCCATATCTTGAGAAGAGCCTTCCAAAGCTCACCAAAGCTATGTCAGGCCGTGAACCGAACGTCGATCTGTTGACATTCGTCGTTTTTGAGCAAACCAGCCGCAAACCCTATGTCAATATTGATGCCTTGAGACTCTAGTAACCTCCAGTACTCAATCTTTAGCCCAAATTCCTTGAAACCCTAGAATCTCGACTTAGTTCAGCTTGCAATCTCAATCACCTTTAGCATCGTTCAGTTATTCTCTTTAAAGCATATCTGCATGTAGATCATAAAACATCCTAATAGTTAGTAATCATTGTATGTTTGATTTGTTGCTGAATAGATCCAGAAGCAGAGTTCGAGGACTTCACTGCCGACCTGACACCAACTGCTGACTTTTACGACGCGGAAGGCAAGTCATATTCTTGAACATCTTGAACCTATATTTGAAGAGTTGCTATAATGTAACCTTGAATATAAGTAATATTGCATGTGGAAGAATGGTTGAGATATAAATTGGCAGTACTAGGCTGGATGCCTGTGAAATATGAAATGATCAAATAGTGAGCCATGAACTATTATATATGTACTTATGTATATTCATGAAATAGAACCCCTAGCCGTGACCAGGATTTTGGAATGGAATGGTGGTACTAGCACAAGATGTGCAGGCACTGGATGTGCTTCGTAGCACTGGATGTGCATGGCTGCAGATAGTCTGGTCACTGGCATATAAGGACTAGAACCTTGTGTTGTGTGTCTATTGGTATGAAAACGTGCTAACCGCAAGCCTAGTATGGGACAGGCCTGAACAAGTAAGTATGCGGATCACACACGAAACCCCTACATGAGATGGAAAGTGATGCATGATTAGCACGGAGTGCGGCTCCTACACATATCACTGGATGTGATGATGCACGTTGACCCAGTTTTGGGGAGATGTAGTCGGGGTGGGGGTATAGCCCGCCACAACTGTGGTTTGTCTGACCACAGGGTCAGGGGTGAATTGTGAGTAAAACATAACAAAAGTTCTTGTTATCTCCACCTTGCCACTCACATTATGCAGTGAGGAAGGGTCTAATCATATTGATAGGATGGGCATTAAAGTGGAATATCTTGTGGGTAAATTGGTATCCCTCTACAGAGTTAAAAACGTATTTGAATACTCCGAGCTCCCGGGTTTATAGGAGTCTGCTGCGGTGGATTAAATCCACGTGGTGTGGCACAAGTATGTTTTCTAAATAAAATTTGATAAGGCAAGATTACCCAAATAACATGTGTTGTCATGATAAGGGGTGCTGCCGTGGGCTGTTGTGTGTCGATGTGTCACGGTAGTGCTATAAATAGTGAAACATGGATAGCGATGTTATGCTATGAAAAGTGCTGCCACGAGATGAGATATACGGGAAAAGACTATTTTACAACCATCCACACTTCTTTGCTAGCATAGGTTCATATCATCACTACTATATGTAACTCCTCTTACCTATGACTTGCTGAGTACGTAAGTACTCACCTTGCAACCTACAATCCAATAGATAGAGTGTTCCATGACCAAGATGAAGGCGTGGAGAACTACTTGGATCCAGAAGGAGGAGAGCCAGTTCCGCTAGAACCCTGATGTGTGTTGTTCTGCCATCAACTTCTTGCTGTGGGGGTTCACCTATCTCCGCTGTGTAGTTGTTATTTTGCTAGACCATGTATACCGCGAAGGCATTGTAATCTCCTTATGTTGTATTAAGGCCAGCAGGCCATACTGCTTAAATATTTTGTAAGTTACTCTGCTGTGATATAAATATACTCCTGTGCTTGATTTATCCTGGGAAGTCAATGGTATGCATTTATGGGATCAGCTGCAGCAAGCTAGGTCCCCACAGGAGTAGTCGTTGTCTCCAAGGCAGGGCCGCGACGCCCACACACTTGTTGTCATTATTATCAAAATCAAGATTAAGAGCTTAGAACCAACAACGGCGAGCTCAGTCTCTGCCGCTAATTGCCTCGCTGTCAGCGAGAGTGTCTTCTGCCAACTCTCTAGTGCGCGTCCAGTGCCAAGCCAAAATTGTCCAAGGCATGGCTCAATGCCAGCCCCTGACATTTTATGTGTCAACCAGTGCCTTGTAGAGTTCCAAATAAAATTCTAACCATGACACTTGTCTTGCCTTGTTATGTGTAATCCAGATATGTGATTTGTTTAGCATGTTAATTTGCCAGAGAGCCTAAAAGTTTTGAAAACCAAGTCTTTTGTATTGCAAACTTGCCCTAGGCTCGAATTAGCTAGTTAATTAAGGTTGCATTGCATGTTATACATTCATATTTGTATTATATATTTTTATGTAACATTATTTTCTAATTGGTTGATTGCTAAGTGTATAAATTTGCAAATAGGAGCCGAGCCTTCCAAGTTCTAAGAACTGTCAACAGAAGCCGTTTCCGAGGACTTCACCACCACTGAAGACTTAGGCAAGTCACATGATTCTTGATCATTTTGATTCCCAATATTTTCAACTCAATAATTAATTAGTCTTCCAAATTATTATGCATGTTATGTTACTAGTAGCCTTACTTTGGAATGAACCTTGCTTAGTTATTAAACCAAATCAAACAACCATCTTTGGTTTGTATAAACTTATAATTTATTCATTGTCACCCTAGGAATAGGAAGTAAGATATTAGCTTAAGAAATTAAATCATTCAATTTAACTATAGCTGATTCCGGTAAATAGCTAAAATAGAAAACAAGCATATTCGGAAATTGATAAGGGTGTCTAAGGTGAGGATAGTTGTGTCAGTGGGTGCCAAGGGCACATGGGGATGATGATTGATGCCTCACCTGGACATGGAAGGACTAAACAATTGCTATACTTCCAGTTGCATGTAAACATACTAACTACAAGGCTGGTAGGGGATAGATATGACTCAGTACTCCTACCAAATGTTAACCTACCTCTGCATGGTGAGATATGTGGTCGTGATAACATGAGATGATGTATCTTGAAATGATGATGTCGACCCTTGACTCATTGCAAGGTGTGGGAAGCCCCTTCCACGGGCCAGCACTGAGTAGGAGTCAGGGTGGGGGTATAGCCTACCACACCATTAGTAGGTATTGCCTAACCATAGGTAGACCTTTATTGGGCAGAGCTAATGTTATTAGGAGGTAGGATGAATAACATGTGATCTTTGACTCAGTTGCATGCAGAATTGTTGCATGATTTTGTGCTGATAGTGGTAGTTGAAGTAAATTGTGAGTAAAATAGTACACCTTTGCAGAGTTTCTAAAATGCAGTCGAGTACTCTGTACCCATGGTTCACTAGGTATATCATGATCAATGAATTATCTTCATTTCATGTGGCACAAGTAGTTTTATGAATGATTCTTTCGAATTGTGGTTTTCTACTTAATGCCATGTTTAAATCCAACCTTTATAAGAATCTATTTACTATACGTCCTTTACTATTTTCATAGTATCAAAAACTTATTTGTAAATCATCGTGCAACCTTGACTTATGTTAATTTAGAATATGAAAAGTTTCCACGAACCTTTCTTCATGTTTTCCTAAACATGCAACTATAATTACATTCGTGTATGATGGCTTGCTGAGTACCCTGTACTCACCCTTGAAACTATGATCCTGTGGAGGAAACCATTGCCGACCCAGAGTCACTTGAGGAGGACCCCATTCCTTTTGAAGGAGAAGATTTCGACCAAGGCTTTTGAGGTTGTGTACCACAGTCAAGTCCAACTATGGGCAGTTGGTAGTAATGCCATGTTTTGTTAAAACTTTCTAAACACTATTTGGGTGATGTCGGCCAATACTGGAGATTAAGGCAGTAATGCCATCCCTACGTTTGCGAACTTACAGTTGTAAATTAATTATGTATAAGTTATGGCTATGATATGTACTTCTATGTGTAACTATTTCCTAGGAAACTGCGTGTATGAGGAAGGCCTGTTTGTCGGGTGGGTCCCCCGACAACAAAGCACCTATATCCTTCATAGGAAAAATGTCCTCAAAGAATGAAGAATCTCGAGATTCTACGATTATGTTCACAGATAGATATGAAATCTAAGATCTAACTAAAAATATGTAGGCTGAAGTATGATATGCATATCCTAGAAAGAAACAAACCACATTCTTAGGTCTAAGTTTATGCTTCTTTTGTGCCAATACATTGACTTCCGCCAAGTAGCCCAAGTGCACAAAAATAAGAGAGTAGGTTTTCTCCCAAGCCATCCTTCATAGAGTGTTATCTCACTGTTTTTGATGGGAACCCTAATAAGGACATAACATACAATCAAGATGATCCCCCCCCCCCCCCCCCCCACAATGCCTTAGACATACCGAAACTATCCAACATGGCATTAACCAAGTCCATGAGTGTCCATTTTCTGTTCGGCAATCTCGTTTGATTGGGAGTGAATAGGGAGTTGTTGTCTCATGGATAATTCCATGTTTTGCATGAAATTGGGAGAACTCATTTGATGTATACTCTCCACCACGATCAAATATAATTCTCTTAATTTTTCTTTCTAGTTGGTTCTCAACCTCTGCCTTCTAGTAGCATCATCAATAAGAGTCATAAAATATATTTTCCCTCCTTTAGTCAACACACATTCATTTCACAAAAATCTGAGTGGACTAGTTTCAAAGGTGTCAAACTTCTCACCCCTATAGTCTTAAATGGCTTGCATGGTTTCTTAACTTGCACACCGGTTTGACATTTGGAACCCTTAACTATGAAAAAATTTAGAACTAAATTACAATTGGAAAGTTGAGCAATGCAATCAAAGTTTATATGACAAAGATGAGAATGCTACATAGTGGCTTCTCCATTAACATTATTCGAAACATAAGAATTATTCACAACCTTGTTACAAGCATCAGAAATTGAAAACAAAACAGACATCTGCATTCATAGCCTTTTCCAATAAATAGTCCAAATTTAGAGATAACTACTTTATTGGATTCAAAAACTAACTTATCTCCATCCTTGTATAGTAGAGATCTGCTAATGAGATTCCGATTTATTGAACGCACATGCTGCACATTTTTCAGAGTACAAGTCTTCCCCAAAGTGAGTTTCATGTCAACTTTACCCACACCATGTACAGCCGCTCCAGAACCATTTCCCATCAAGACGGCGGGGCCACTTGCAACCTGGTAAGAAGAAAACAAGTTTTTATCGGCACACACGTGAATGTTTCGCTCCCATGTTAGTCCACCAATCAACATATTGACACGCGCAAGAACAAATGGTAATTTATCATACCCATATGTTCCATCCTCGTTGATTACAGTTGTCTACCCTAGTTGACCATTATTCTTCCTACCTTTTTCATTTGGGGCATTTCCTGACCTTATGACCAAGCTCACCACACACAAAGCAGGTGATGCCATTCTTGTTCTTCTTCTTAAAGATGGCAGTCTATTTAGGCTTATGGTTTTTATCCTTGTTCTTCTTGCTAGCAGACTTGGACTCAACATTGTTACCTCTTGGTTGTTCCTCTTGCACCACACGTGGTGGGTCTTTTGCTCGAGCTTTCTCCTCAACATCAAGAGTTGCGATCAGGTCCTCAATAGATATGTTTGTCTTCCTGTGTTTTAAAACTGTGGAAAAATATCTCTAGGATGGAGGCAACTTGGCAATAATACTATTGGCCACAAATTTGTTGAGCAAGGGATAGTCAAAGTGTGCAAGTTCACCCACCAGACGTTGTATCTCATGAGCCTGCTGAACCACCGATTGGTTATCAACCATTTGGAAATCATGATATTACTTATTGACATAAAGTGCCCAGCCTCCATCAGAAATTGCATACTTTCTATCGAGCGGCTCCTGCAGTTCCGAGGCATGCTTGTACTACATATATACATTATATAACTGATCTACAACAGGTTCAGAATGCAACCTAGGCATTTTGTATTTGTGTCTTTCTCCTTTTCAGGAGTCAGAGGCCTCTCCAACGGAGGCGATGCAATTAACCAGAAAACATTTAGCGACATGAGCTAGAATTTCACTCGCATCTGCCATCTCTTGAAATTTTCTCCATCAAACCTTTCAGGTTTCATGGCTTTAGCAAATCCAGCCATATCACTATGCCAAATAGGTTTTTGGAATATTAGAAAATTTGGCATTTTTGAATAAATTTAATTCTGAATTTTATGACTAGTCAAGAAAATATTAAAAAAAGCGATATGAGACAACGTCATAGCTTATAGTTCTTTCTTTATGTGAAGGAAACAGATCAAAAACATGCAGAAGCGTGTGGTTCACCTCGAGTAGTCGTGCTTTTGGATGCTCACCAAAAACTTATTTGTCTGCCTCTCGTGCTGGAAATAGTTCGACAATAGTTTCAAAGACACTATTCACCCCGATCATGGTGCACACTGTAAGATCAGTGCGATAGGAAAGTAGCATAACACAGAAAGATTACAATGTCTTAGAAAGAATGAAGAAATAAGAGTCTAATCTGCTGTCTCCTTGCCCTTGTATAGGCTAACACGATTTGAAACTAGCTAGATATGTAGGTAACTAATATATATTAATTCAACTTTAATTTTGTTGTAACTGCAGAATTACTCTAAGCTTTGGACCAGTAATTGTTCCATCTAGTCAATGCATATGGAGAAAATGGTTGGTTTACGTGGCAAAAGTACACGATTTTACATATTGACAATACATCACGTCAAATCACATGCGACAACACACACGAATATGCGCGTACATGTGTGCATGATTATATATATATATATATATACCCTTTTATCACCTTCACACACCTATCGTCACTTGACCCTTTAACTCTTCCATATATATTGAATGAAGATCAGATGGATAGATAATATGGAATTAAAATCCCCAACCATACCACTAATTGGCTTAGAAATCAACAAGTTTAAAACCCATTAGACTTTAACTCCAACATCACCAACTAGACCCATCAGACCACCATGCCACCTATACACCACTCTATTAACCTGCACCATTTCTAGTGACAACCCTTCTTATCTTCGCTCTACTTAACTGACACTGGTAGGTGACGCATTGCCATTCGTCAAACTTATAGTTGTAAATATTTTAATCCATTGATTCATGAGCAGTTTGAGCTCCACTTGACTATTTTAATGAGTTGAATTGAGTCTCTTCTACAACTCATTACTCTTACGAATTAAATTAGCTCGAGACAGAAAAACACCCTTAATTTTCTACTATAATCTAAAATTGAGATGACCGGTGAATCTGCTCAGCATCATACCCCCCACTGTTTCTAAGCAATCCCCCGTCAATAAATGTGAAATGATAATACCGAGTCTAAATCTAGTTGACAACAACATAGGCTCTTCCAGACAAAACAAGAGAAAACCATGGCCACACGCTACTTTTCTTGCCATAGGAAAAACCACTACACGCCGAAAGCATTCCCTAATTCACACTACACAACTCCAAAACCATTCAAGGTACTGCTCACCAAAGACCTAAGACAAATACTTCATCTAAAAAGAATATCAATTTGTATGTGTATTAACCAAAATTTTTAACTTTGACTAGGATTGAATACAAAAAATTATATGAGTATATTTATTATAAAAAATATTTTTATAATATTATAATATTATAAAATTTTATTAACTATTATAATAAAGAATAATAATTAAAATTGTACCTTGTAGGTTATATACAGTAAAAAAAAGACACTTGTTTTAGATCAAAGATAATACATCTCTATCCCTTAAATCAGATCCTCTATATTACTATTGAAAATGCACTTACATAACTCATGGAGTATTATTGGATAAAGATAGACACTCTAGATCACACATGAACGAGGAATTACAAATTTTTATAAAAATTTGAAATACCAATTTTCTCATGATCCCATCGCTAAGCGGAATCAAGGATTGTTATTTTACTAGTCGTCTCTTTGGCAAAATATATATGGTGTATTTTGTATAATAATGTAGAGAGAATCACAAGTATCCTAAATCAATAAATTAACAAGACAAAACTATAGAAGACATTTTATCGGTCTCCAAAATAAATCTAGTACAATATTAGAATAAATTGGATTGATAACAATGACTGCCACATGAAAACCACTCGTATTTTAGACTATCAGATCGCTCAACTAATGATTTGGATATATCGCTTATGATTTGGATAAGATATAGATAAAAATAAAAGAATTATGATTTCTTTCTAATGATTGATCCAAAACGTGTCCCTAATGTCCTAAGATTGAAACAACCATCCCTATCTCTAAACCAAGAAAACAAATATTAGAAAACAAGCCAATACTACAATTACCATGGAAGATCAATCAAAACAAGAGAATTTTAACTTTTTTCCTGCGGTGGTCGATCAAGAACGTTAATTATTTTTATGGATACTTTGAACGTATATACAGTACTAAATCTATTGCAGCAGATCCAAATCCGGTATTTACAAGAATTAAACCAAGTCAAACAAAGCTAAGAGAAGAGGACCATGTACATGTGCTTATACTATTGCCATGCCAATGCCACGTGCCAATGCCAACCACTTGGCATTCAGGGCGCGTCCCCGGCAAGCCACTTCGCAGCGGTGGCCTCGCACCTCGCGCGGTGAGCACGCTTCCAATCGAGCGCCTGGCACGCGCGCGAGCAGTAGTTCACCGAGCAATTCGTGCCGCCGCGTCTCCCGCCGCCCGCATAGCGCGTGTGAGCACAACCGGAGGTTCACCTCCTCGCCGTCGTCTCGTGCACCATTGGCCTCCTCCTTGGCGCCCTTCTGCTGCCACCACGCAACCATGAACTGGCTGGTGACGTCGTCCGCGTTGCTGCGGCCGTCACGGGTCGAAGACAGGAGCTCGCGGGCGGCGGAGTAGAGGAGGAGGCGGCGGCCGGCGGCGGAGTCGCGGCCCGCGCCATAACCGTCCTGGAGGCAGTGCCCGAGCTCGCGCAGCGCGGGGGCGTGGCCGAGCCAGGCCGCACCCGAGCACAGCGCGACGCCGGCGCGCGGGTCCTTGTCCGCCTTGCCGCCGCCGCTGCCGTTGAAGTGCACACTGATAGAGCGTAAAGAGCCGCCGCGCGCGCCAGTAGCGAGGCACCAGCCGCCCTGCTCCCCAAGCAGTAGAATCGCACCTTAAGCCATCAAAAAATCAGAACAACACGAGAAAAACTTTACTATTAGGATCAAAGCAATTCACAAGAAATGATGCTACAAATTTTCAGAAATCAAACAGATGGAATCAAGAAATACAGGAATTGGACGCCGTTTAGTTATCATGCCGAGAAGGTAGCAGGCGTGGAGGTTGCCGACGCCGGCGCACCGCCGCAAGAATCGGTGCGCTGCCTCACACCAGCTTCCGGCGTGCACTGCGACGGCTGCCGCCGACGCGCGTGATAGCACCATGGGACTCGACGTGAGCTCCCTAAACCTCCTGCACCTGCACACACACACCACACACACGTGTCAAAACACTGCACCATAATGGAAGCATCAAGAAGCACCAAGTAAGAGCTCAAGAAACCGCTACGTTAATGATATCCCGGCGATGTCGCCGGGCGAGGCGGCAGCGGCGGCGAGCTCAGAGAGCACCGCTAGGACGAGGTTGTCGGGGAGCCGTGTCAGCCTCGCCGTCGCCGGCTCCGGTCGCCGCCTTTAAGGCTTGGCTTCTCCTCGGCTTCCTCATGGCAAGATGTGTGAGATGGTGGTCGGTGCGCCGATATATTTATATATAGAGAGATTTATACGTACAGCCGTACAGGTAAGGGGTAAAACGGTTAAAAAAAGAGATGCATCATTGTATTGACCTTTGTACGGTGGACGGATTTGCCACTGCAATTTGCACGAATTACCGCCCCGGGCAGCGCGGGGTTTGACTGCCGCAGTCGCGCTCCGCGCCCCCCCCCCCCCCCCCCCCCCCCCGGCCCCCCGGTTCGTTTCTCAACCATAAACGGATTTCAAAGCCATCCACATAATTATCTAAACTAGTGTTGCTATATATAGGGAAAGTATCACATACATCTACATTTTGCATCTAATCTCAAAACAATATATATATAATATTCTCATTATCTACAAAAATCTTGTTCAACATATTCTAAAACAAATTAGTGTTCAAAATTATTTATTGGAGATCATAAATTACCAAATTCGACAATTTTTTTTATAGAGAGAGTAATAAAAAGTTCCACAAAAATTTAACATAGAATGAAATTATTCTACCATATCATGAAATGTCGAATCAAAATTCAATCTACATAAAGAAAAATAGACAAATTTTACCAAAAAAAACCTGAAAATAAAAAAATAATAGTTAATATTCGCTGAAATTTTTATTTTTATTTTTCTAAACATATAATGTGTCTCGTGTCAAAATTTTGTAGATCACTTTATCATCCCAAAAGCACACTTTCTCAAAATTTTATAGAATTTCTCATAATCATTAGATGATATTTTGAAGTGCGATGTAGGAGAGTAATGTACTTATTTTATGAGAAATTTAAAAATTCTCACTTATATTTTTGAGGCTTAATTTTTTATGTCATCATAAAATTTCAATATTTTATATTTATCATTGGATGTCTTACTAACATGTAGGTCTAGTCTCACTTTATCAACCTAATATACTATTGACGAGGATTGTTAGCTAGTTTTAGACCTTTATGGTCACACAAGCATCCCGTTGTCACACCTGACTATGGCCATGGTCCTCCCTATGGTCGCCAAAGGACCAGAGGAAGAAGCATTGGGTAATCCAACGATATTCTGTATATAACTCAAAAATCATACTTATTTTGTGCAAATTTAAGACACTTATTATCGCAGAACCCATGTCTTATGCTGTATTTGAGAGCAGTATAAGCGCAGAGATAGTCCCTACAACCATCCTTTCTTGCAGATACAAGGACTAATCTCATTACCGTGGTCGCAGTACTATGCGATCACCCCTTAAATATTACCTCACCATGATCCTTTTAATTGATTCCGAGGTAATCATAAGTCCTTGACAAGATAATCGTTGAAAGATGTTAGGACAGCAATGACGACCAAGTCAAGACTACCAAACCACCACGTGCCCATGATCTATGGCAACTACCACGCTCATGACCTCACAGCTACCACTCCGGGGCAGTTAGGAGAGATTGTGGGGCGTGTCCTCAAGAGAACAACCGACGACCTCTTCAGCAAGTATAAGAAGGCCTTCAAGGGAAGGATCAAGGGATGGACGGATTGAGGACAGAGGGAAGACTAGACTTAGCAAAGATAGGATTAGCTAGATACGTACTTTGTAACCACCTCTCTGTAATCTTTTTTCCCACATAGTCAAATACATAGGATGTAGGGTTGTTATCCAGCTAAAGGGGGGCTGAACCTGGATAACTTTCTCCCCGTGTCTTAGATTCATAGATGCCTTGAACGTCTTGAGAATTTGTCTGATTGGCCTCATTTTTTCTTACTCCCTCTCTTGCATAAGATCGACAAAGGGACTCAGAGTTCCAATCGTTGACAGTTGGCACCCACCGTGGGGCTCTGAAGACATTTTCATCAAGATTCATTGTATTCATGGATCCTTTCCCTTGCCTACACAATTCTGAGAATGAGTTCGATCTCGAGGATCACGTAGATGCTATGGATGAAGATGTCGTCCTCATCAATGGTGATGACACTACCCTCACAGCTTGTTTTGGGGAAGCGTCATTCTCTTTCCCAATTGCATCTACTGAACAAGAATCGGATCAGACAATTCACTTGCCCTCAATAGAGGACAAGTATGTGCCGCAACCCGTTGCCTTAAACAACTTGGAAGAGGATGATCTCGACATTCGTCTGGAGAATTTCTCCCCAGACAATCTGAAATCTCTCTTTGATTTCAAGTTAGACTCAGACAAAGATGAAATTCTTTCTCCGTCTGCGAACTTGACCCCTAGGGAAATTGCTAAACTTTCTGATCCGTTTGAGACCTAGCCTTGGTTTTCACACTAGGCTCGCCCAGATTCTAATATGCGGAATAACGAGATCTTACTCGGAAATACCGAAACCCAAAAGTTGATCGAAAACACAGCTCAAAGTAATTGCACAACTCTTTATTTCAAAGAGGGCTTTATACGTCGAACGTTAAACACACTTGCCTACGTCGAAAGAACTATAAGTGTCTAAAATTCAAATAAGTTCTATGAATCTTCGATTGTATTCGATGATCTAAACTAGACCTATTACAAGGTATTTATAGTCCAATCGTATGAGCACGTATCAGACTCAATAACCTAAACGTATTAGACTTATATAACTAACTAATCCTAGATAGATAAACTTAGTTATACATATTTGAATCGGATTACAATTCCGAACAGGGAACGAATTCCTTTTCCTGGTCGCAAACTAATCCATGGTCGCGAAACCTTTCCGAACACGGTTAAGGTTGCGAAGCCGTATGCGATCAGGACTTGGTCGCACATCCGTATGCGATCAAGACTTGGTTGCGAATCCGTATGCGATCAGGACTTGAAGATCCTCCCAGATCATGACTCCCTTGTTGAGAAGGAGCCAACCCCTGTTGCGACCTCTCGATCAAACTGGAGATGTGGAAACTGGGTTTGTCCATGTTCTTTGGTGTACCACTTTGCCACACATGCTCGTTGATCTTTCCGACGATTCGAAAAGTCTCCTTTGTGTCACTGCGGGTGGTAGTCACCTTCTTCTCCAGAATCACATCTTCTCGTAGAGGTTCGTCTCGTTGATAGACCAAGTCTTTAACAGATGGTACTATAGTATCTGGCTCATCATCCAGCATTGAAGGCTCGAAGAGTTTGAATCCTTCCCAAGGTCACAAACCTTTCCAAAGTCGTAAACCTTTTCATGGTCGCAAATCCGTTGCGAACTCGACCTGAGATCCTCCCGGATCATGACTCCTCTGTTGAGAAGGAGCCAACTCCCGTTGGTGACCAATTGTGAAGTTGTAGAGAATGACTGGGAGTTTTGGAACGAACACACGATGAGCAATGCTACAATCGTTGGATCGAATGTATGGATAGGCGCTCATGGAGCTTGGCACCTCCGTCATGGATTGTGGCCTTGGCCACTCGCGGATAGCCTTCCCCTTGTCGAGGTTGATACCATCACTGATCCCAAAGCTAGGATTGCAAAGTTTGAATATTGGCGCCGTAGAGATAAGTTGCATGTCGTTTTCGACTAGTCGTTGTGGTGATCGACTATATACCTCTGCGAATAGCGCGTTGTTTTCTTCCGGCAAGCTTGCTAAATAACCACCACTTTCCATACTCGATGCAACACAATCCTCTTGGCTAATTGGACGCATCACGCTCAACACACACTTTGAGCATGCATTGACAATCCGTTTCGCCTGATTTGCTATCATCAAGTTCTTGGTGTCGAAGTGGTCATTTTTGCTGATGATAAATTTTGTCCCATCCTTTGTGAGGTCGTATTTTTGAGCTCTTCGGTGGTAATGGGCGTCACGATCGTACAAGAACGGACTTCCAAAAATCACTTGGCAAATATTGATGGGGATGACATCGCATTGAACCTCGTCGATGTAACGAGCAGATATTGCAAACTTTAGAGTACACTGACTCTTGATTTGCTAATTCACGTCGGAAGTGAACCATCCCAGAGGATATGGTCGAGGATGACGAGTCGTCTGCAAACCAAGTCGTCGAACCAGCCTGGAGGAGACCAAATTCTTTTGGCTTCCAGGGTCGAAGATGGTTGTGACCACCTCGTGCTTCACCTGTATGTTAACAGTTAACAATTCCTCTGTCGAGTTGTGGTCAATTGATGAACCCAAACCTTTCTCCTTCGGCATTGCCATTAGAGACAAGGTCGTGTCTGCCTTTTCAACCGAATCCAATTGAATAGTTTCCTCTGCGAGCGGAATAGAAGTAACCATACCTGTTCGTGTGCTTGGTTCATCCCTCCTTTTTCTTTCTGGTCGCAGTTCAGGATGAAGTTTATAACACTTCTCTTTTGTGTGCCCAGCAACATGACAATGCTCACAAGTGTTACCCGTATCGTGGGTACCCTCTCCGGAGCTCATCGTGGTTGAAATCTTCCTCAAGTTCTTGTCGTTGTGGGTCTTATTCTTCTTCTCAATCGCAAAAGCAGTCGTGCTCGCGGTCGAGATGTCTTGAACTCTGAACAGACTTAGCTTAGTACTGATCGATTTCTGAAGTCCAGATGTGTACTTCCGAAATACCTGAGGATCGGACAGTGAGATGCCGATGACCATTGCTTGTCACCGAAACTCTGTCGTATAGTCTTGGACGGTCTGGTCGCGCCGTTGGTACAATCTGTGCCAACGCTCCCATCTCTCCTCAAGGTAACCCATCGGATAGAATTCTTGTCGCAGAAGTCATTTGAATTGACCCCACGTAAGGTGTCGGACCCTCATTTGAGGATTCCGATGGCAACCGCCCAGGTGGATTGCACACAGAAAGGTACATCACAAGCTCACAACAACAGGATTTACTTTAAACAATAAGGCAAATAAATAAAACAAGTACAAGGTCACGAGGACCAGTATTACATTATCATAATGCCAAGAATGGCATTAATTAAAGTTGACACAAAGTAGAGAGTTTTTCATAAAAACAATAACACGAAAGCAATAACAAAGGTCTTCATTTCCTTCTGCAGCGGTTCGGCTCGGGTCTTTACCACATCGAACTCAACTTGGCGCATGACCCTCCTAGAAGCTCAAATCGTCTGGAAAGGTTCCTTCCTCTTCTTGGTGCTCAAGGCTAAAGGAATCAGGGTCCTTGAACCCTTTCTTCTGAATTTGTGTGAAAAGGCAAGAGTGAGCATATTTTTACACAATGCTCAGCAAGTCTCGTTACGAAGATGCAGATATATAAATGAGGGGTTTTCAAGAAAAGGGGTCTTGGTTTTATATATATAAATAGAATAGATTTGCACACTTAGATTTGAAGAAAAGATCTTTATTTTCGAAAGCGGGCCTTTTTAAAATCCTAAGCTAGATTTTTAGAAAATGTTGTGTGTGGCGGTCTTTCATGAGTTGCCACTTTATTCAGATTTTGTGAAAAACTTTCCAAAGCTACTTGTGCTGCATCGACGTGGACAGAATCCACAGCGCACAGACTCCATAACCTGGGAGCTCAGAGTATCCGATACTTTTTAAACTTTGCAAAGGTGTACCACCTTAATCCACCGATCACTCAGCTTTCAAGTTAGGCCAACTCCACGCGACTTTTACGCATGTGACAAGGCTGAAGTGACACAACAGTTTACAGTCCTAGCATTAACAATTTCCCTGCCTGGTAAATAGACAGTTAAGTCTCAAGTACAGTTGTGGGTCCTCCCCAATGCCTTACTTCCTAGTCTGGGTCTATGTTCTCGCAAGACACATAGCCTCTCTTGATTACAGCCGCGCACGACTTAATCTGGCTTAGGGCATCTTCCTTCTTTCCACCTTTTCCTCTCATAATTTTTCTGAACTCACATCACTCATGGCCTTCTGCGGCCCACCAGTTCTCGCAAGACACTGGATCGACAACCATTGCAGGGAAAAGCTAATACTAAAGAAAGCTACTAAGTTGCGCCCGTCCCATAACCGGGCAAGTGGTTGGTACGTTTTTCATGCCGCATAGAAGCACAACACAAGGTTCTAGTCCTTATGAATCTCTAGTGAGGAGTCTTTTACATTCCCAATGCGCACACAGCACCATCCACTCAAACCATCCTCACTATCGATTCCAATCATATTTTCTTTTACAAAAGGGGTTTTGAACATGCTTTCCTCATATGTGACCATTCAACATTTATCATATAATCTTGGGCATAGCATAACCTAAGCATGATATTATAGGGTGACAAGGGTGCATGGATATTCAATGTCAAAAGGGGCTTTATAGTTATTTAGGTCATATCTAATCATTTCATTAAAACATAACTCTTATTTGAATCTAAGGCATGCATATACTTGAAAGCAGTTAACATACTTCATTTCAAAATATTAGGCTAGACATGATCAAGGGTTTGAGACTTGCCTTGCAGTGATGGGTCTAGCTGCTCAGATGAATCCTCGAAGATCTCTTCTGTTCCTTCAACGTCTGGTTCCACGGCGGGTACAAACAACACATACATACTATATAAGCATACAAGCACTAGAAAATAATACGTAAATACATCATGCATGCAGGGGAAAGGGTTTGGGCAAGGTCACTTGATATTGATCAAAGAGATGGGCTCAAAAGGACTTGAATGTCAAAGGGCTGACATTCGGCTCATGGCTTGACATAGCCCTAAATTGGCCTTAGGTAGGTTTTCTGGAGAAGTGACAGTAGGGAAAGTTGTAGAGATCAACTCCAGGAATCTAATGGACAATGTGGCATTTCAATTGCTCAAGTGTAACAGGTCTAAACCACTCAATGCCACTGGTGGACATGCACTGACATAGTGCTGGACATGGCTAGGAACTAGGGCATGGCATAACTTTTGATCCAGGGCTTCAATTGATGAACCACTTTGTCTGGGGGTTAGGCCTTGGCAACAGGAACAAAACACTCAATAGGCTTAAGGGTAGAAAGTGGCCGGAGGGTGGCCAAATCAGGCGAGTAAACACGGTGGTCTGGACATGAACTGAGCTACTGGACAGTGATCTTGGCATTGGAATAACTCCTGATTCAGGTCGATTCAGAAGTCGAGCTAGTAGACAATGTTGCTCAGGGTACTGAGATCTATCTAAGAGACAAAGTTTCAGAGGCTAGATCGGCCGGTGAAGAATTCCGGCGACCGACGCTAGAGAAGACGACACTGGAGATTGGGGGTTTTCAATTTAGAGACTTTGAGCTTGATTCTTTGCTTAGGGAGTGAGAGGGTGAGGTGAGGGGACTATTTGTGGGGTTAATTCTACCGGAGAATGGCCGGAGTGGCTTGGCGACGAGAGCTAGTTTGCTGGTGGCGCGCAAACTACGGAAAGGCTATGATCACTGTTCAATTTCGAAATCCAAGTTAGTAGCCTTGCTCAAAGGGGTGTTCTAAACAATTTTTGTCACTGGCACGAAGGTTGATTCGGATCGAATTGGGCAGCATTGAGGAAACAGGGCATTTGAACTTTTCCGACGATCGCCGGCGTTAGGGTTCGCCGGGGGCCAATTGGATGCTATGGTACGGAGAGGGGGATGGGAGAAGCTTACTGGTGGTCTTGGATTGAAGAAAGCAGCTGCGGTTGAGGCTGGCATCGTGAGCTCCATAAGTGGCTCGCCGGGGAAGAAGCTGTTCACGGCGGCGCTGGGAGATCGGTTGCTTCCTGGTGCTAGGAACTGAAGCAATGCAGCTGTGGGGTGGTGCGAAGTGATTCTGGGCAAGGGAGGGAGCTTATATAGGCGAAGGGCTGGGGCTCTCGGGAGTTGAAGCACATCAGGCGGGATTCACGGCTGACACCGGAGAAGGGATCGAGATGGTGTTGGGACGCGGCAACGACTGTGCCAGAGAAGGGGGAACACGGCAAAATCCGGCTGGAGTAGGGCGACGAGATCACTGGCTTCGACATGGCTGCAACGTGGCGTTGCTTTGCTGCTGTTGGCGCACGCGCGCGCGCGAGGAAAACACGGCACAGGCGCGGCTACGGTGGCTCCACGGTGGCGGCACGGTTGCGCACAAGTGGTGGCTATGTGGCTGCGGTGGTGGCTGCGTGGGATACTTTGGCGGCTGCTAGCTCTGCGGCGAGGCTAAGTGGCGGGTGCGGTCGAATGGCGCTGGTCGTGGTCGAAAATGGCAGAACAAGAAGGCTAGGGCTGATATGTAATTTCAGAAATTTGCACCAGGGACTGTTCTGCAAAGAACTTGGACTAATTTGCAAGGTTTTCTTTCGGGATCTTGGGCCTATTTGCAAATCTGGAGATCTGAAGGGTTGATCTGAGATCTGGTTTTGCAGATGAGTGCTACTAATTCACTTGGACTCATCCAGCAGGAAAAATGGTGAAATCCAACAAGATCTGGTGGTTTTGACAAAAATCGAAAACAGGGTAATTAGGGTAAACAGGGTAATTAGGGTTTGAAGCTTTGGCGAGGCTATAACTAGGGTTTCGGTTGAGCTTTTGGAATTCTTTCAGAAGGGAAAAATGTCCAGAATAGTGAATGGGAGATATTCACTGAATCAGATCAATGTTTGGAGATGGTCTGAGACTTTTGGTCTTTTTGAGCTTCTGACAAATCTTAAAAGAACTAATTTGCGATGCTTTTGGACTAAAAAGCGAAAATGGCCTGAAAGGCGGAGTTTAGTTGCCAACTTTTTAAATTAAGGTGGTGGCACACCTGAGATCATAATTCTGAGATAAAGATCAAAGATGGGGTTGAGACATCCGAGAATCCAATGAAAATATGCTGACTGGCAAGCTAAAGAGATGGCAAAATTTGGGATGTTACATAAGGTCGTCAGCTTCACCACTGGCGACAAGAGACTTCCACCATATCTTGGTGTGGTCCTTCATCTTCAAAGGTGCAAATTTGACCTTTTGAGCACTACTGAACTCTTTCAGGTCAAAGTAGGTCTCAAGCTGGTCGATCCAAGAATCCAGCTTCTCAGCATTGATCACCCCATCATATATGGGTATATCAATCTTAGCGTCAACCTTAAAAGATCCGCCAGCTAAGGAGGTGTTGGCGAGGTCGTCGGTCTTGTGGTCGCCTTCGTCTTCATCTTCGTCTGCCCTGCGCAAGTCTTCACCAGTCTTCTCACCCATAACCTTCCCTACTTCAGGAGGTACAATCATGGCCTGCTGCTTAATTCAAGCAAGCAGGGTTTCCATGTCGGTGGAGAGCTTAGCCACTTGTTCGGCTAGATTAGCTTGAACGGAGGTATCGTCAGACATTGTCGGAGACGCGGCTGTAGGAACCGTCAATTGATCGCCTGGAGTTTCACCGGAGGTTTTGTAACCCTGGCGAGTCTTTACCATCCATAGGATAGGAAAGTTGCTCTGATACCAACTTGATCCGTTTGAGACCTAGCCTTGGTTTTCGCACTAGGCTCGCCCAGATTCTAATATGCAGAATAACGGGATCTTACTCTGAAATACCGAAACCCAAAGGTTGATCGAAAACACAGCTCAAAGTAATTGCACAACTCTTTATTTCAAACAGGGCTTTACACGTCGAACGTTAGACACACTTGCCTACGTCGAAGGAACTATAAGTGTCTAAAACTCAAATAAGTTCTATGACTCTTCGATTGTATTCAATGATCTAAACTAGACCTATTACAAGGTATTTATAGTCCAATCGTATGAGTACGTATCAGACTCAATAACCTAAACGTATTAGACTTATATAACTAACTAATTCTAGACAGATAACCTTAGTTATACATATTTGAATCGGATTACAATTCCGAACAAGGAATGAATTCCTTTTCCTGGTCACGAAACCTTTCCGAACACGGTTAAGGTCGCAAAGCCGTATGCGATCAGGACTTGGTCACGAATCCGTATGCGATCAGGACTTAAAGATCCTCCTGGATCACTTTCGGAGAAAACTCCAGAGCAGCGTGATGCTAGGCCGAAAAGAGAACGCAAACAGAAAGAGGACCGAGAACGCGAAGAGAGAGAGGTTGAGGTTCGTAAGGTCACAGAAGATCTTTTGCGACCAACAACTACTTGTCGCGGTACCATCTTTCGTCCTGGAACATCTCGACAACCCTCTCTGGGAGGTCACAGGTGTTATTACACGCCTATTCCCTCTCTGAACTATTCATCACCGGCAAAGGCGACCTCACCTGGAACTCCACCGGCACCCGGGAGAAATCCAGAGGATTGTATCCGAAGGATTGCCTATGCACTCCGTAATCTGCCCTCCAGTCTCGTGAACGACGATAGGATTATATTCGCAAGAGTGCTTGCATATAATCTTGATGAGGTCGCCCTCGGGTTTACTCCAGAGGCGTCATCACGTTCGACGACCAGAGGACATGTCGGCTCACTCCAAGGTCACAAGAGACGTCATCCTACACATTCCCGACACGACAAGACTGGACGAACCGTACTTCTCGAGACCATAATCGCGTCCCAGTACTGTTGGGGGAAATCTCCGCGAGACTAAGTCCAGGTAAGTTACGTCGCATTCGCCTGGGGACGTGGCCTCCGGTGCCTGCCCCGGGCGCCGCCTTTTGGCTCCCGGGACCTGGCCTCCGACGCCGGTCCCGGGCGCCGCCATTTGCCCGGGGACGTGGCCTCTGGTGCCTGCCCCGGGCGCCGCCTTTTGGCTCCCGGGGCTGGTCCCGGGCGCCGCCTTTTGGGCTTCCGGGACTTGGCCTCCGGCGCCGGTCCCGGGCGCCGCCATTTTCCCGAGGACGTGGCCTCCGGTGCCTGCC
The DNA here is from genome assembly GCA_019359835.1 of Pharus latifolius. NCBI lineage: Eukaryota > Viridiplantae > Streptophyta > Magnoliopsida > Poales > Poaceae > Pharus > Pharus latifolius. The sequence goes on from CM033320.1 coordinate 16,633,420, forward strand.
CCGGGCGCCGCCTTTTGGCTCCCAGGACCTGGCCTCCGGGGCCGGTCCCGGGCGCCGCCTTTTGGGCTTCCGGGACCTGACCTCCGGCGCCGGTCCCGGGCGCCGCCATTTGCCCGAGGACGTGGCCTCCAGTGCCTGCCCCGGGCGTCGCCTTTTGGTTCCCGAGACCCGGCCTCCGGCGTCTGTCCCGGGAGCAGCCTTTGGCCCGGGGACCTGACCTCCGGTGCATGTCCCGGGTCTCATCACCCTTTTGAAGGTAAAGTCTCTGGTTGTTGATCACGTGCAGGTCACGCGGGGAGCGCCTCGGGAATCAGCGACCACCTGTCAAACATCCAAGGAACCTGACCGGGAGAAGGACGTCGCTACCCCTCAATCCGACGGTGGCTTCCGGGGTAGTTTAGACTTTTTGCTTCTTTTTGGGGCTATAAGTAGCCCTTGTACCCCTCTGTTGTAAGACAAGTGATTCATTGTTGGAATAGCCAAAACTCACAGGTGTGCTCCGGAAGCCTCTCCCCCGGAGAGAGCCTCCCCAGCCGACTCCGGTAGGGAGCACGCCGACAGGACTAGGGCCCCCCCCGGGACCCGAACCTGTATAAATTCTCGTGTCAATTCTTGTGTTTGTCCGGCGGGGGAGGACTGGTCTCCCGGTCAGCCCGCGTCGCGTTTTCTTCGCTAGGATCGTTCACAAAACCTGCCGGGGTATTCGCAATACCACGACAAGTACATTCACGTTTGGGACCACATCGTGAGCCTTCACAGGTCGACAATTTCTGTGACCACAGCGTTAATCGCAATGATCTACGACCACATAGTACGTACGTGGGTTGCAAAGCTTTTTCACCTAGACTACGGAATGTAGTTTGGCCTGATAAGTTTAAATCCGGTACAATCGAGAGATTTGATGGGACTCAAAATCCAACCGAGTTTCTCCAGATCTACGTTACGGCCATTCAAGCGGCCGGGGGAGATGAATGGGTCATGGCAAATATTTGCCGACAATCCTGGAGGGTCCTGCATGGACCTAGTTGTTCAACCAACCGGAAGGATCAATTTACAACTGGAAGATGTTGTGTGACGCTATCCTCAACAACTTCCAAAACTGCTATGAGAAGCCTGGCAAAGAGGATGATCTTCATCGCTTGTGCCAGACTTCGACGGAGACACTTCGGCAGTTCGTCAAGAGATTCGTAGGAGTGAGAAATACCATTCCTAACATCTCTGATTATTTGATTATCAGGGCCTTCAAACATGGTCTTAGATATCGACGGTTCACAGAGGACCTGAGTATCCATCCCCCACGACCAGTGTTAGACCTATTCAACATGGAAAATCGCTATTCTGACACAGCGGAAGCTGTGGAATGGAATAGGATGATGGACAAGGGTAATTTGCCTTCTCAACCGGGCCTGAAAACTGAAAAGAAGGAAGATTCGAACATGAAATATGAGTTCTCTGCAGCTGGAAGATCTAAAAAGCCCAACAAGAATGGAGCAAGCCGGTTCCGCGAGGTTGCAGTCTTGGACAAGCAACAACAAGAGAAAGGTAAAAAAGTTCCATTCAAATCTACTAAGCTTCCCTCCGGAGGTCGAACTCGCGACCGCCCAGAAAAACAGACTAACATGCAGGGAAACAAGAAATGGTGTCCATTACACAACGCTTCTGGACATGACCTCAAGAATTGTTGTGCCTGGTTGAAATGCCTGGATGATTTCTATCAAGGTACCGCACCCATGCCAACTATACCAGAAAATGGACAATCTTGAGGAACCAAAGACCCCGATGGATATGAGGTAATGCTATACCAGGTACCTAGCAATCACGTTAATGTTATTTTTGGCAGTTATTCATCTTATTATTCTAAGCATCAATTTAAAGCTGTTCGCCGAGAGGTGAATAGTGTTGAAGCTCCATTAGGGGAGTCTCAATTCCCCCATTGGTTGGAAACCTCTCTAACGTTCAACAGGGAAGACTGTCCCAAAGGAATGTCCAACCCTCGATGACTACCTTTGGTAATTACCACCATTATTAGCAATGCTAAAGTGGGACGAGTACTGGTCGATGGAGGAAGCTTGCTCGACCTATTGTTCGCCAAAACTCTTGACGAGATGCAAATACCTCGTTCTAAGATTAAATCGGTGGCCGACCCATTTTTCGGGATTATACCTTGCTCCATAATGATGCCCATCGGGCAAATAGTGTTACCCGTAACACTCGGAGAGCCAGAGAACTTTCGAACAGAATTAATTACTTTTGACGTGATTAATTTTGATTCAGTTTACAATGCTATTTTTGGCAGGCCATCACTCGCCAAGTTCATGACTGCGACACACTACACCTATGAGTGTGTCAAATTACCAGGGCCAAAAGGCGTCATCACAATTAGAGGCAGCCAACATACGGCCCTAACCTGTGATCGCATTTCTTTGGAGCTGGTCGACCAGTTACCCCTACGGGATGTCAAGTTGGCGACCAAAGAACCTGATACGGTCAAGACAACTCCGCTACCAAATGAGAAACTAAAGTAGGTTCCTCTGTTTCTAGACGACCCGAGCAAGACTGTTCGGATCGGATCATTGCTGGATGCCAAATAGGAACTCGCGCTCGCTACTTTCCTCCAAGCTAATGCAGATATGTTTGCGTGGAAACCATCCAACATGCCCGGAGTCCCAAGGAAAGTGATCGAGCATAGGTTAGCTATTCGGCTAGGACAATGACCAATAAAGCAAAAGTTTCGACGCTTTGCTCTTGATCATCAAGAAGCCATTCGTGCAGAGTTGACTAAATTCCAAAAAGTTGGCTTCATCTGCGAGGTTAACCATCCTGAATGGCTTGCGAACCCGGTCATGTTCCTCAAGTCCAATGATAAGTGGCGCATGTGTGTCGATTACACAAGTCTCAACAATGCCTGCCCGAAGGATGATTTCTCTTTCCCCACATCGATCAGTTGGTCGATTCCACAGCAGTTGCGAACCGATGAGCTTCCTGGATGCTTACTCAGGCTACCATCAAATTACATGGCAGAAGTAGATGAAGAGAAAACTGCCTTCATTACACCCTTTGGCACCTACTGCTATGTCAGAATGCCATTCAGGCTCAAGAACGCTGGTTCCACATACCAGCACTTGATGTCGACGATTTGGACTCGGGGTCCTCTATCGATCTTACACAGATTTGTGAGTTATATGTGAGACCTTTCAAAGTGCCCTCAGGTAAGTTAGGATAAGCAATGAAATAGGGATGCGAAGATTTATATAGATTCGGGCCCTCGATGGTGGGAGTAATAGCCCTACGTCCTGTTGTGATTTCACTATGTATGAGAAAAGAGTTTACAGGGAGAAGAGATTATCACAGGAGATAATCTCCTTTTACACTTCTGTCTAACTAACTATTCCTAAGTCTTCAAGCGTTGTTGACTTGTTGTCTCGCTTCTCCCTTGACATCGTGCATCAACCATCCTTTTATACTGAATGAAAGGATGCCAATGCGAAGCAGTTCTAGACGGTTGCCATGATGCAGTTCATATAACCGCACCCATCTTCTTTGCTGGTTAAGCACGTGCAATTATAAATAACCGCATATGTTAACCTCCTGGCGGTTGTCTTCACACGTGGGAGAAGTCATCTTGACTCTGAGAACGTATCCAGTAAAGGCTTGAACACCCCCAGGTTACCTTGATCACGCACGGTTAGCAACATTCTGACCACGCATTATTTGCGACCTTATGATTACGCAAGTACTGTGAACATAGACTGGCTCTGTGTCTGCACCCCTCTAGTGTACAGGAAGTTGTCTGTTTGCGACCATAGGAGCTGCTAAGACACATAGACATAGACACATATCACACTCAAACTTGACTTGAACTCTATATATGCTAAGCAAACTAGATCGGGTGATAATCACTAGTACAGAAAAGCTTTCTTCTATCGGTAAAAAACACCCTTCTACTATCAATTTTTGTACCGTTAGAGATAGACATGATAGAACAAGACAGGTCATTTTCTATCGGTAAATAACCGATAGAAGAAGTGCACTATTCTAACGGCATTTTAGGCGACAACCTGTAGAAAACCCGTTCTAGTCTGACAGTTGTGAAAGAGTTTACCGATAGAAAAATGATAGTACTCTCTTGGTTGTGAATGAGTTTACTGGCAGGAAAAGTCACACTCTTCTAATGGTTAATTACTAGTGTACCGATAGAAAAAACCTTAGTACTCTCTCAGTTGTGAAAGAGTTTACCGATAGAAAAAATGATAGTACTCTCTCGGTTGTGTATAAGTTTACCGGCAGGAAAAGTTACACTCTTCTAATGGTTAATTACCAGTGTACCGATAGAAAAAACCTTAGTACTCTCTCGGTTGTGAATGAGTTTACCGATAGAAAAAACGATAGTACTCTCTCGGTTGTGTATGAGTTTATCTCGGTTGTGTATGAGTTTACCGGCAGGAAAAGTTACATTCTTCTAACGGTTAATTACGAGTGTACCGATAGAAAAAACCATAGTACTCTCTCGGTTGTGAATGAGTTTACCGATAGAAAAAATGATAGTACTCTCTCAGTTGTGAATGAATTTACTGATAGAAACACAGTATAGATGCAATACAGTATATTCATATATACAGTACATTCTTTACATTCACAATACAGTACATTCACATATACAGTACATTCTTTACATTCACAATACAGTACATTCACATGTACAGTACAGATGTAATACAGTATAGATTGCATACACAATACAGTACATATGCAAAGAAGGGTAAATTCACATATACATTGAACAGATTGACACATTAGACAGTTATTCACATTTATTCACATATATATGGACAAATACAAATTGCAATCCAATATGGACATTTATTCACATATATATAAATAGTCTATGCACAGAATACACGAAAAAGAGAAAATTAACAAGTGAGAGAAAAGCTTGTCATGGCGGTTGGTTGGGCGCAACTTCCTCCATAACATATTGAGCCCAGATTTGTCGGAGATATCTAATCTTTGCATTTTCGTATTGGTCTTTGGACATGGCGATCTGCAAGCATGTGTGAATACTGAGTAACTAACTTCCTAATTTTGAATGTGACACCCAATTTTCAAATTTGAGTTAGCTATCGATGCTTATTTGGGGAATCGGGAAAAGTTTGTCTGCACTAGGTCGTACATGTAGCGCAGCACATAAAACCCGCATTCCCACGATTGCGGCTGCTGATGGCACTGAGATAATTACATATGCGAAGACATGTTAGCTATTGTTTCCATAAACTAATTAAGCATAAACAAAAAGTCTCGTGAGTATCTCATATTCTTTGCAAGCTAGTAGGGAGCCCTGCGGTGCGGCGTGCCTTCCTCCAGTGGACACATATTTCTCAAAAGCCCTGCATTTCAGTTAGCATTGCCGTTTAATGTATTATCATTAGCTAGTGAGGTCAAAATTTAAATCAAACATATATGTTACTTACGCCTCCATATTCCCCTTGACCACATATTCGTTCGATAATCTGTCACGCATCGAATCGAGGTAGTACACTTCATTCCTTGACGGACAGATCACGATGAGGATCCAGTGACCCCTACATTGTACATAAAAGAGGACCGCTAGCTCAAAGTATATCTGAGGTATAGCATACAAGATTGAGTTAAATTAGTAAGAGATGCACTAACCTTTGGTGGTATGGCACCAGAATGAACTCCCTGTCCAACTGCGCCATCAGCGCCTTGGATATGTAGTGCTCAGTGTGCGCGGCATCGTGCTCTAGCATCGTGAGGCTTATTTTCTCTGGGTCGAGGAAACCCACCTTGTCACACGCAGCCTTCGATGCTAGCCTGTACATGCACCTGCATGCAAAGGACGACATTAGTATTGCACAGAAAGTTACTATATTTCAAATGAACTACAACAATGCAGAGTTAGCAAACAGAGTTAGAAAACAGCAATACATAGGATCAGCAAACTCACAGGACTCCAGTCTGTATGATGGACATATCGAGCTCCCGCCAGTTGTAGAGGTCGAACAGATCCTCGTGTGCCACGGATATACTCCCGGGCTCACGGTGGAACTGCCCAGGTCTGTAGGGAACTAAGAAGTTCAGATTGCGCCGAGCTCGGTGTAGGTACCACTCGTGGAGGTCTCTGGTTGATCGATCCAATTCACGCAAAGCTGCCTCTGTCACGAGTGGGAACCCGTTCCTGAACCTCTCCGGCTGTCCCTTTCGCCCTTTGCCCTTGCCTTTGCCCTTGCCTTTTGCCGGGGGACTGAGCGCGTACCTTCGAAGGCAAGGGCGAGGTGATGGTGGCTTTCTTCCGAGGTGAAGGCGTGGATGCGCTGGCTGGGGTCGAGGCCGTCTTTGCTGTGTTCAGGTTCGCACGAGATCCGGCCTCATGCCCCGAGCTGGGGGCGCAGTCCCCTGGTAGCACGCCGGCAGGCCACTTCAATTAATGAGCACGTATGCTAGATTGTGCAAGTTGAGTGTACTGAGTAGGATGTAATCTAAAATGTGTAGGATTTGCCTGTTGTATTAGAATACACTTCTTGGGCCACTGTATGTAGGAGCCCGCTGCCTCAGCAAGTGTCTGCATTTCCTCTGTTGGGACTGGCAATGGATAATCGTTGTAGCCCGGCATGGCCATGTCCACCTGTACCTTTGCGAACCCCAACCGCAGAGGTACGCAGTGGATCCGGACATCCACCCCAGACGGATATACGAAGCCGTGTGCAACCACTTCCTGCTCGTCGCCTAGGTGAGTCAGTAGGATGCAGCTCTCCAGCTTCTGCAAATTTGTAACAATTAAAACAGGTTAGCAAAACAACTCTAACAGAATGGGAGTGGCATCAACTTAAGTGCACAGATGAAGGCTTGCAATACCTCAAGTAGATCCACTGGATCCGCGAGGACCTTCGAAGAGCAACTGCTTATCTGACCCCGCGGGGTATTGTCGTCCTGGGGATCCGCATCTGCACTCTTGCCCAGCAATGCTTCTCTCAACTGTGCAAGCTCTTCCCTCATTTGTGCGACCTCAGACTGCACCTCAGCCCGTATCTCCACCTGTACCTCAGCCTGTATCTTATTGGAGAGCTCCACTTCCCTTTCCTTCCAGGAGCGGCCCTTCTTCCTCGGTGGAGCCGGATCAGCGAAACCGGCCTTCCACGACACAATGGCTCCCACGGTCCGTGTCCGCCAGGGATGCTCCTTATTTCCTAGAGCCCGGGTGAGGATGTCATTCTCCCTCTGCGGGGTAAACAATCCCTCCATTGCCTCATTCTCAAAAGAGATCTGTTACATTTAAAGGTACCTTGTGAGAAAAATACATATATACACTTGTGCGCACACAGTTTACGAGGTTAACCAACTTACCATTCGCCTCACAATGTCGGCGTCCCCAGGACGACACGGACCCACTCCCCCACCACCATCGCTTGCACCTCGCATCCCGGATCTCAGAGAGCCGCAACTCAGGGGAGTCGATGACAGAATTTTTCTCGTCTTCCTTCTTCCACTGCTCCTCCTTCCCCGCATAGCCCCAGGATCCGAGTCGATGCGGGCGGTCGTTCCTCTTCTGGATCGCCTTATTCTTCTCGCTAAGGGCCTTGAACTCCTCGGTCCCCTTCTGCTTGGTGAATTCCTCCCATACCTCCTCCGATATGAAGGGGTACTTCTTGCAAGGAGATTTCCCCGTAGTGAGGAAGTTGCTGACGAGCCAGCTCTTAAAGGTTTTCCATGTTCCGTTCATGTCCTTCAAGCAGGCCGTCCTAGATTTATCGTCGGGAATGTTCCACTTAGCCTATTTTCAAACAATGCATACAATTAATCACGAGTTAGTTAAACTTTAGTATACGCCAAGAGAACGTGATTACGAAAGAGTTCAACAATTTCAGTTAATTTAACCTTCACTTCCGCCCACAACCTATCCCTCTCGTCCGCCGTCACGTCCTTCCAGCTCTGGACGGTGATCTTCACCCTTTCTTTCACCAACAGCCCAACGTAGGCCACGTACTTCCCAGCATTCTTTCCGATCAGCCTCCCAAATTGGTTGAACTCACAAGAAAGATCCATGCGTTTGGCCAAACGGCCCAACGTCGTCGCGCCTCGCCCCACCCTCTTGCGCTGGGATGAACCAGCTGCATCTTCAGTTACGTTGGGGTTGGCCCTAGTCGAACCACTAGTATCATCCGATGAAGACGACGACATGTCTTTTCCTACAAAACCATCAACAAACCATAAAAAATTTAATGGAAACACAAACCAAATCATTTTACAAAGCAAAAGGACCTATTTTAAATATTTTTCTATCGGTAAACACAGAAACTACCAATAGAAGATAAGATTCTATTTCTGAGCATTTTCATCTAAACATTTTCATATAGGAAGCAGGCAACATATGGCAATTAATTCTTCTTGGAATTCCATAACTCAGTTCAGGATTGGAGACTAATTAGGCTGCTAAAGGGATGTCTGAAGAAAATAGTACTAAAAGACATACAAAATTAATTGCTGAAGTGTTCAGCAATGTTTTCTATCGGTAAACCCATGAGATACCGATCGACCATAAGAATGTTTTCTATCGGCAAAGATACGAGATACCGATAGAACATAACAATGTTCTCTATGTTATGGAATATTGTTGATAAGCCGCCATTCACTGGCATCACATAATCTTGGTTTAAGTCAACATTCTCCATGATTTGCTATACTAATATTCATGGGCCAGCATTATTATTTCACACATAACAATCTTTTCTATCGTAAACACATGAGCTGCCGATAGAACATAACAATTTTTTCTATCGGCAAATACAGGAGATACCGATAGAATATGTGTAAGAACACCTCCAACATATAAAGTGCATTATATGGCAGTTGGATGCAATTGATCACACATACAGCAGTATAGATAAGTTAAAATCTCAAAATAGGTTCATTACAGCACTGGAACATATTATGTCAACCCTAATTTAAATCAACATTGCCTGCGGAATTTACATAATCCAACACAATAGGGAGTTTAATTCGAAAACATGAAGAATTAGTACGTACAAAACACTAAAATCAAATAAGGAAGATGCTGGAAAAAGAACGACGAATTAGGGTATTTTACGGTGATCAGTTGTGGTGATGGAGAGGCGGTGTAGAACGCAGCGGCGGCCGGTGAAGGATGAAAATATGGACCGATGGCAGTGGTGAACTAGTATCCAGGCGGCGATCGTCGTGTGGGAGTGAGGAAGTAAGTGGTCACTGCGGAGGTTGTGGTTTTCGCGCTCGAAGAGACGCAGTGCTATAAGTTGGAATGGTTCTACTGGAGGGAAACTCAAGGGCCATGTGTAATAAAGTAGTGGATGCCCTTTTCTATCGGTACAAACAACAAAATACCGTCAGACCAATAGATTTATTCTAACAGTACAAAAAAATAATACCGATAGAACAAGTAAATTTTTCCCAGAGTAATATTTGAAGTAGTGGATGCCCTTTTCTATTGGTACAAACAAAAAAATACCGTCAGACTAATGGTTTTATTCTAACGGTATGTCACGCCCCGAGACTGGGACAACGATTACTCCTGTAGAGACCTAGCTCGCTGCAGCTAGTCCCACACCACAAACCTTTGACTTCCCAGGATGAGTCAAACACAGGAGTATATTACATTGCAACAGAGTACTTACAAAATATTAAGCAGTGTGGCCTGCTGGCCTTAATATTACATAAAGTGGATTACAATGCCTACAAAGCATTCAGGATTTAGCAAAATATTTAACTACGCAGCAGAAGATAGGTGACCCTCCCACAAAAGAAGTTGGCGGCAGAACAACACACTTCAGGGTTCTGGCGGAACTGATTCTCCTCCTTCTGGATCCACGTAGTACTCCGTGCCATCATCTTGATCAAAATAGGCTCCATCTATTGAGTTGAATGTTGCAAGGGTGAGCACTTACGTACTCAGCAAGTCATAGGTAAGAGTAGATACATATAGTAGTGATGATATGAACCTAGACTAGTCAAGAATTATGGATATTTGTAAAATAATCTTTTCCTTTCTCATCTCATCTTATGGCAGCACTTTTCATAATATAACATCATCAATCATGTTCACTAGATTATAGCACTACCGCGACACGTCGACACACGACAGCCCACGGCAGCACTCCTTATCATGACAACACATGTCATTTGGGTAATCTTGATTAAACATATTTTATTTAGAAAATAGTACTTGTGTCACACCCCGTGGATTTAATCCACCGCAGCAGACTCCTATAAAACCCGGGAGCTCAGAGTATTCGAATACGTTTTAACTCTGCAGAGAGGTACCAATTTACCCGCAAGATATTCCACTTTCAAACCTTTCCTATCATAACAAAATGATTGGACCCCTGACTCACTTCATACTGTGAGCGGCAAGGTGGAAATAACAAGAACTTTTGTTATGTTTTACTCACAATTCACCCCCGACCCTGTGGCTCTCAGCGAGGCACAGTTGTGGCAGGTTGTATCCAAACCTCCACCCCTTTGCTTATTCCCATTACTGGGTCAGCGTGCTTGATCACCTTCAGTGATATGTGTGGGAGCCGCGCTCCGTGTTTATCGTGCATCACTACACATCTCATGCAGGGGTTTCATGTGCGATCCACATAATTACTTGTTCAGGCCTGTCCCATACCAGGCTTGCGGTTAGCACGTTGTTCATGCCACTAGACGCACAACACAAGGTTCTAGTCCTTATATGCCAATGACCAGACCATCCACAACCCTGCACCTTCAGTGCCTGTATTCCTTTGCAGTCTAGCACCTCCAGTGCTACAGCCATCCATACCATTTTTCTGGTCACGGCTAGGGGTTTTATTTCATGAATATAAGTATATAAATACATATAATAGTTCATGGCTCAAAACTTGTTTATTTCACATTTTACAGATAACCAGTCTAGTACTGCCAATTCATAAATCAACCATTCTCAATCTTTCTCATGCAATATTACCTATATTCAAAGTTATATTATAGCAACATTTAAAATATAGGTTCAAGATGACCAAGGATATGACTTGCCTTCCGCGTCGTAAAATACAGCAGTTGACGTCGGATCCGCAGTGAAGTCCTCGAACTCGGGCTCTTGATCTGCTCTCCAATCAAACAAACAACCAATAATCATAATCTTTTCAATACATTATTATTCTATATGCAATGATGCAAAGACGAAGTCTTGATGTTTCTGAAATGATTGGGTTTAGAAGCTGATTAGGGTTAAGTTAAGGAAACCAATGTTAAGATTAGCTGTCAAAGGTTTACAAGGTTCCAAATGTCTCAAAATATCAGAATGATATCAAGGTTGCGACTGGTTCGCTCAAAAACAGCGAACGTCTTTAGGTCGACATTCGGTTCAGAGCATCGACATAGGGTCGATGAATGATAGAAGGGTTATCTCAACTTGTGGTAGTAGAATAAAATGTAGATCACAACTCTACAAATTTAGTGGACAAAGTGGTTTTCAATTTACACAACCAGAAGTGGGTAAATAAGGTCAATGCCACTAGCTGACAAGCTCTGGCATAGAGCTGACAATGCCAAAAACTAGGGCTTAGCATAACTTTTGATCTGGAGCTCCAAATGATGCACCACTTTGTCTGGGAGGTAGGCAATGATAACAGGAACAAATCATTCAATAGGATCTAGGGCAAGAAATGGCTGGAAAGAAAGAAATTTGATGATGAACAGAGATGAACTGGCTGCACTGGAGCAATTCTGGACAGAAACTTGGCAAAGCAATATCTTCCAATCTAGGCCGATCTAGGTGTCGGGCTAGAAGACAAAAGTGCTCAGGAGGCTAAGGCACATCTAAATGACAATGTTTCGAGGGCTGAAATGGCTAGAACAAGCTTTTCCGGTCATCGGCGCCGGAGAAGAATCACTGGATTTGGGCATTTCCAACACAGGCCGGTTGAACTCGATTCCTTGCTCTAGGAGTGATATATGGGTAAGAGGAAGCTACCTGCACGATCACTTTGGCCGGAGGATGGCCGGAGAAGCCTGGCGACGATCGCCGGCGACTGGTAGAGTTTGAATTTGGGGATACCTTCGATTCGAGCTCAATCTGGAGATCTTGATGCACAGGCTTGCTGGAAATGACTCACTGATCAACTTCTTCTACAGCAATGAGAGCTAATTCGAGGTGATTTGGCCTGCATTGCCGGAACAGGGCATTTAGCAATCCCGGCGATCACCGGCGATAAGGTGCAAGGCAATCCAATTAGGTGATACAGCACGATGAGGGAGACGAAAGGAACTCACAGATGCTGTTAATTCGGCAGGAGATGCTGTGGTTGAGGCTGTCACCGTGAGCTTCCTCGACGGCTCGCCGGAGAAGATGACTGAAACAGCGAGAGTTGGAATTTAGTTGGTTTCTGGTGAAGTATGGAGAAGCTGCTGCACACAGTAGGGTTTAAATAGACCAGGCGAAGATTGCGAAGAGGGGACAGTGAAGTAATTGGCAGCCGGTGACTTGACTGGTTGCGTGCAGGAGCAATAGCGGCGAAGAAACAGTAAGGGCGGTGATGCGATGGCGACAAGCTTTCAGCTGATCGCAATGTCGCCTCATCGGGACCTGGCAAAGCTTGTAGCAAGCGGTGGCGACAAGTACTGGCGCGGCGAGGCTACGTGGCGATGGATTGCTGACAAAAGCCGTTGATCGCGCGCGGGAGCAAGCGCTGGTCGTCGACGTAGCAGCGGCCTTGCCACGGCATCAGCTGGAGCGAGGACACGTGCATACTGGCATGCACGGTCACAAGTGCGGCGAAGCTTCACCGGCGGCGAGCAACCACGGCGCAAAGAAACCACGGCGAGCCCTGGTCGTGTACAGCAAACGACCTGGTCGAATGCTACTGTTGGCCTGGTCGAATTAGGGGCCTGATTGCAATACTTGATTTCTTGATTTGGACTGAAATGTAAATCTGGAGATTTGGAAGGTTTAAACTGAAATTGATTCTGCTGTTTTGGTAATCTTTATTCAACAGATGATTTGGCAGAGCCAAAAGTAGCACGCAATGTAGCGGTTTTAAACCACGGCGAGCTCTTTATAATCTGGATATTATAAAGAAATGGAGAAGGCTATGATCAGGGCCAATGTAGTCGAAGATGAAGAGCAAACTATTGCACGCTTCATGTTGGGATTGCATCGCAACATTCAACGAATTGTTGAATTTCAGCCATATCGCACACTTATTGAATTGGTACACCAAGCTACTAAGGCTGAGCGTCAATTGCAGCAAGATACTAAGTCAAGTAGAGCTGGTTCATTCGGTACAAAGGTGACAACAAATGGAAACAAGTTTACCCCAAGGTTTGCTGAAGGCCGAACTACCACCACAAGTGCAAATGGTGGTACACGCTCTAATACTCAAGGAGATTTCAGCAGCAAAACCACAGCTGCTCCAAGTGCAACGAAACCCTCTTCATCAGCAACCTCATCAGTTAGTTCTACAGCCCGAAGTAGCCAAATTCAGTGCTTCAAGTGTGGAGGCCGTGGTCATGTTATCAAGGAGTGTCCAAACAACCGTGTGGTACTTGTTAATGACCTAGGGGAGTATGAATCAGCAAGTGAAGAAGAACAAGATGCTGATGAAACACCATTAGAAGAAGCACAAGAAAATGATGGCGAAAAATATTGTGAATTTGAGAGAGGGACTGCTCTTGTAGTCACTCAAATCTTGAGTGTGCAGCTGAAAGAAGCTGAAAATGGACAGCGCCATAATCTCTTTCAAACAAGAGCCAAAGTTGAAGACAAGATATGCAAGGTGATCATTGATGGTGGAAGCTGTCATAATCTTGCAAGCAAAGAGATGGTTGAAAAGCTTGGATTGAAGCTGCTGCGACATCCTCACCCATATCATGTGCAATGGTTGAATGATTCTGGTTCCATCAAGATTGCACACAGAGTGAAAGTATCATTCAAGATTGGTGAATATGTTGACACCGTGGAATGTGACGTGGCACCCATGACAGTGTGTCATCTGCTGTTAGGAAGGCCATGGCAATATGATCGTTCATCCCAACATTGTGGCCGCACAAACAATTTCACAATCAAGTGGAAGGGAAAGGACTTGGTTCTTAAACCTATGACGCCTCAACAAATCATGGCTGAACATTTGCAAAAGAATTCAGAAGTGAAGTTGATTAGTGAGAGTGAAAAACAGCAAAAGAATATGAATGCCCTCCACAAATCAGTGAGTGAGCGCCACAAGCCAAATATGAAAGGTAAAAAGAAGATAGAGGGAGAGAATTTAGTCATGATAGCCACCAAATCTGAAATGAGAGATGTGAGGAATCACCCAGACCAAGTACTCATTGTACTTGTGTACAAAGACACATTGCTTTCAGCTAATGACATAACATCTCTTCCTAGTGCTATGTCTCATCTTTTGCAGGATTACCAAGATATTTTTTCAGAAGAATCACCTGCTGGACTTCCTCCTTTGCGTGGCATTGAGCACCAAATTGATCTCATTCCGGGAGCTGCACTACCTAATCGGCCACCATACCGCACTAACCCTGAAGAAACCAAGGAAATACAAAGGCAAGTGCAAGCACTTTTAGATAAAGGTTATGTGCGAGAGAGTTTAAGTCCATGTGCTGTCCCTGTGATCTTGGTGCCAAAGAAAGATGGTTCTTGGAGAATGTGTGTTGATTGTAGGGCCATCAATAAAATAACTATTCGTTATCGTCATCCTATTCCTAGGCTTGATGATATGCTCGATGAATTGAGTGGTTCTATGATATTTTCTAAAATTGATTTGAGAAGTGGTTACCATCAAATAAGAATGAAAGTTGGAGATGAGTGGAAAACTGCTTTCAAAACAAAATTTGGATTGTATGAATGGTTAGTTATGCCTTTCGGTTTGACAAATGCACCTAGTACATTCATGAGATTGATGAATCATGTTTTGAGAGTATTCATAGGAAAATTTGTTGTTGTTTATTTTGATGACATCTTAATTTACAGCAAGACATTTGAGGAGCATATTTATCATATTCGACAAGTTTTGGATGTGCTTAGAAAGGAGAAATTGTTTGCTAACCTAGAGAAGTGCACATTTTGTACAGAACAAGTTGTGTTTCTTGGCTTTGTTGTTTCAGGTCATGGAATTCAAGTTGATGAGTCAAAGGTGAAAGCAATCAAGGAATGGCCAACTCCTATGAATGTAAGCCAGGAAGCTCATGCAGGAGGACTGATGGGTCACTTTGGATGGAAAAAGACCTACGAGCTGCTGGCCGATCATTTCTATTGGCCAAAGATGAGAAGGGACGTGGAGAGATATGTGCAACGCTGCAACACTTGCCACAAAGCTAAGTCAAAACTGAAATCCCATGGTTTATATACTCCATTACCTGTTCCTAGTGTACCTTGGGAAGACATTAGCATGGACTTTGTTTTGGGTTTACCTCGGACAAAGAGGAGGATGGATTCCATTTTTGTAGTGGTTGGTAGATTTTCCAAGATGTCACATTTTATACCCTGTCATAAAAGCGATGATGCTTCCCATGTAGCCTCTTTATTTTTCAGGGAAATTGTGAGATTACATGGCATGCCAAGAACAATTGTTTCCGATCGTGATGCAAAGTTCATGAGTTACTTTTGGAAGACGTTATGGGCAAAGCTTGGAACAAAGTTGCTGTTTTCGACAACTTGTCATCCGCAAACAGATGGACAAACAGAAGTGGTGAATAGGACACTCTCCATGTTGCTGCGGACAATGATCAACAAGAACTTGAAAGAGTGGGAAGAATGCTTGCCGCATGTGGAATTTGCTTATAACAGGGCTATCCACTCCCCTACGAACATGTGTCCTTTTGAAGTTGTTTATGGATTAAAACCAATTGCTCCTATAGATTTGTTGCCGCTGCCATTGCAAGAAAGGAGTAACATGGAAGCCTCTCAGCGTGCTGCATATATAAAGAAGATACATGAGAAAACGAAGGAAGAAATCGAGAAGAAAACCAAGTACTATGCTGAGAAGGCAAACAAGAACAGAAAGAAGATGATATTCAAACCCGGCGATTTAGTTTGGATACATATACGCAAGGAGCGTTTTCCTGAGAAACGCAAATCAAAGCTGATGCCACGAGGAGATGGGCCATTCAAAGTTTTGGCCAAAGTCAATGACAATGCATACAAGATTGAGCTTCCTGGAGACTATGGTGTTAGCATGACATTCAATGTTGCTGATCTCACACCGTTCTTTGGCTCGGAAGAATCAGAGTCGAGGACGACTCCTTGTCAAGAGGGGGAGGATGATGAGGTCATCCCAGCACGTGTTGCACCTTCGCATGTAGACCAAAGATCTGATCAAGAATACAATGGACCGATCACTCGACGTCGTGCAAAGAATCTACAACAAGAGGTGACTTCACTTCTTGCTGAAATTGACATTACAAATGATGAGAATTTTATACTACCTAAAAGTTCTACACTTTTGCTACTTAGGTTCACATACGAGGAGATAGAAGATGGTCCAGCTAAGAAGGCCTATGTGGAGGACATGGAGGATAAGGAAGATTGCGTGGAGGCAAACATGGGTGCTGCCCAAAGTTGAGATGTGTCATGTGACCTTTCAGCTAGCTTATCTTCAGATTCTTAAAGAGTCTTCTCTCACCTAACTAGAAGGGTTGTTCTCTAGTATGAATATCCACTATGTATTGTGTTAAGAGGAATTATTTTTGGAGAAGCAAATACCAATCCCTTTTGTTCAGCTGTGTGCTAACAATTTCCGAGAGTGATCTCTACCCCTTTGCTCTTGTGATTTCCTCGCGAAATTACAGAAGTGGTCGCATCATCGACTCCCAATCGGTGCTCCTGCTCCGTTTGATTGCAGGTTGTGTTGGTTGGTTTCATAAGAGTGTGGTTGGACGAATCCTCGATTCAAGTTGCCGTATTGCGACGGTGGTTGGCTTCGAGTTTTATTTGTCAGGTTGCACTAGTTATCTTGGCTGTTTTCAGTAAGTTATCGTGTTCATGATCCTACGCCGTGAAGATCAGGACCAAAGGACGCATCATGCACACCAGTCCTCACATTCAAGTGCATGCCTGAGGCACATAAGCAAATACATGTGTTGTTTTATCGATAAATATGTGTATTTACTGTTAAAAGAGGTACTGGTACATGGCTGAAACAAAATCAAACCGGGTAATGCATGACACAGCAATCTAAGTGCACAGATGCACACCAGTCCTCACATTCAAGTGCATGCCTGAGGCACATAAGCAAATACATGTGTTGTTCTATCGGTAAATATGTGTATTTACCATTAGAAGAGGTATTGGTACATGGCTGAAATAAAACCAATCTGGGTAATGCATGACACAAAAATCTAAGTGCACAGATGCACACCAGTCCTCACATTCAAGTGCATGCCTGAGGCACATAAGCAAATACATGTGTTGTTCTATCGGCAAATATGTGTATTTACCATTAGAAGAGGTACTGGTACATGGCTGAAACAAAACCAAACTGGGTAATGCATGACACAGCAATCTAAGTGCACAGATGCACACCAGTCCTCACATTCAAGTGCATGCCTGAGGCACATAAGCAAATACATGTGTTGTTCTATCGGTAAATATGTGTATTTACCGTTAGAAGAGGTACTAGTACATGGCTGAAACAAAACCAAACTGGGTAATGCATGACACAACAATCTAAGTGCACAGATGCACACCAGTCCTCACATTCAAGTGCATACCTGAGGCACATACGCAAATACATATGCTGTTCTATCGGTAAATATGTGAATTTACCGTTAGAAGAGGTACTGGTACATGGCTGAAACAAAACCAAACTAGGTAATGCATGACACAGCAATCTAAGTACACAGATGCACACCAGTCCTAACATTCAAGTGCATGCCTGAGGCACCAGTTCTCACATTCAAGTGTTGTTCTATCGGTAAATATGTGTATTTACCGTTAGAAGAGGTACTGGTACATGGCTGAAACAAAACCAAACTGGGTAATGCATGACACACATGACACCAGTTCTAACATTCAAAGAATCATATCTAAACACAATGTAACATCAAACAGATCTTAACTAGAAGATAAAGAAATATTTCAAGAGATGCTAATTTGTAGATTAACTAGGAGACACAAAAATACTTTTCTTAGGTACTTGGTACTTCATCTTGCCAAAGAAATTAAAAATCTCTACTTACATGAGATATCTTGGTTTGCCTCCATTCCTTTAAGAAAATGCAAGAGGAAATATAAAAAATGAGTACTATTTAAACTCATTCTAGTTAATGGCTGAAAACAAAAGCAAGCTGATTCATGTAGGACACAGCAATTTAGGTACAAACATACACATGCCAGTTCACAAATTCAAGTGCATGTCTGAAACAACAGTACAAATACACACCTACCTACCAATACAATTAAATACACAAATACTCCCATGTACACATTCAAGTTCATCTCCCAAATAGCAATACATGATACACAAATATACAACAATATACAAATACAACAATTCACACAAATATACAACAATATACAAATACAACAATTCACGTCTGAAATTAACAACATATCGTCACGAGGACCCAGTGGCCCATACATTTTACATGAAAGAGAACCTTTGCAAGTTGCGACAATGCAACTACCGACTACAAGTTAGACCTGATACATCACAAATCCATTCATCCAAAACAGCAAATGTCTGAACCACATTGGACTTAACCATAGGAGTTCAGTTCGAAGACGCCCGAGGAGCTGGAACTACCGTCGAGTTACATTTGTATTGGTGATTTCCTCGGACTCAGACTCGATCAACTCAACTCAACTCAACTTAACTCCATTAACAAAAAGAACCTACCTTGCAAGATATTGTTCTATGTAATGATGGTGTAGAATGGCTGTGCAAATGACAACAATTCTTCTTCTCCAAGCAGGTAAGCATCTGGCCACAAGTTGGTGCATGCAAAAAAATGGCTGAAACACCGATACAAATGTAAGATGCTTTCTATAGGTCCTGATTTGAGAAACACGCCAGGCTTAAGGATCTTCTCGACCGAGCCAACCAAGATCTCGCCCTTCACGTCCTTCCAGCTCTAGACGGTGATCTTCACCATTTCTTTCCAGTTCTCAACAGTGATCTTCACCGTTTCTTTCCAGCTCTCGATGGTGATCTTCACCGTTTCTTTCACTAACAAGCCAACGTAGGCAGCATACTGCGATGAAGAACCGTAAAATACGTTGCCCCTCATGAGCATCATCCAAGGACCTGCATAGATCATAAATAGGCATTCTAGAGCAAATTAAGATTGCTTACTGTTTCCTACATGACTCCCTATCTGAGAAAGACTACCAACTGAAGGTTAGGTTGTGCTTCATCATAGTAACATCAACTTGCAACTGGAGATCAAGATATTACATTTCTACTCTATTTCATCAGAAGAAATTACCTTGCCAATATACATATATTAATTATTTAATGAACTTTTTACATGCACTTGAACATTGAGCAAGCTAGTTGGCATTTGACTATCTTATTGGCATTGAACAACCTACAGAGAAGATCAAGATATTTGTGTATCTCATGATATTTGTAAATATCTTGACATTAATGATCTTTCAATTTCAACTTCAATTTCAATTTCAATTTCATGATCTTTCAATTTCAATTTCATGATCTTTCAATTTCATTTTCAATTTCATGATCTTTCAATTTCAATTATTACTAAGTCCAAGTTGGCATTGAGCAACCTACTGAGAGATGAAGATATTACATTTATACTCTTATTGGCATTTCACTATGTTAGATAGCGTTTGTATTACATATCCTGATAATTTTCTTCATTTGATAGGATCAGCAAGCAATTGAACATTATCTATCCCACAGTGATATTATTTAGTTGTTTTAATAAAAAAACAGGAACAAGACACCGTACATAATCATATTGAAAAGAAGACACATCAAAATGAAGAATACAAAAATTGCAGAATAATTGCCATATATAATCGGATTAGAATAATCTAACAATATTGCCGAAATTTTACGTACCTTGCTTGCCATGCCGAAATCTAGTGGGCGTCAATGGAGGTGCGGAGGTGCAGCGGTCGCCGGTAGAGGTGCGCCGGCCGTCCATGGAGCTTACGGGTTAGGGCTACGAGCGCCCGATGAACTGTACGAATGAAAGAGACACACCCTGGTATTTATAGTACTAGATAAGTTCTATCGGTACACAACCTCCGACTGTTAGTAATTTGAGATCTCTTCTAACGGTATAAACATACATTACCGATAGAATAAAACTATTTGTAGAAGGCGAACGGTTCTATCAGCACACTACATCCTACCGATAGGAATTTTGGTACATATTCTGTCTGTATAGACATACATTACCGATAGAATAAGACTAGTTGTAGAAGGCGAACAGTTCTAAGATATTTGTGCTATCTTCTAACGGTATAAACATACATTACCGATAGAATAAAGCTATTTGAAGACGAACAGTTCTAAGGAATTTGTGATATATTCTAACGGTATAAACATACATTACCGATAGAATAAAACTATTTGTAGAAGGCGAACGGTTCTATCGGCACACTACATCCTACCGATAGGAATTTTTGGAGATATTCTGTCGGTATAAACATACATTACCGATATAATAAGATTATTTGTCGAAGGCGAACAGTTCTAAGATATTTGTGCTATCTTCTAAAGGTATAAACATACATTATCGATAGAATAAAACTATTTGAAGACGAACAGTTCTAAGGAATTTGTGATATATTCTAATGGTATAAACATACAGTACCGATAGAATAAAACTATTTGTAGCAGACGAACGATTCTATCGGTTCACAACAGGCTACCGATAGGAATTTGTGATATATTCTAACAGTATATAAATACTGTACCGATAGAATAAAACTATTTGTAGAAGTCGACCAGTTCTAATGGTACACAACATCCTCCCGTCAGTACTTATGCATCTCTTCTAACGGTAAATATGTTCATCACCGCTAGAGTAAATTATTCTGCTTCTTCTAACGGTAAGTTTCTTACAAACCGATAGGAAAAATACCTCCCTTATGCCTTTTATGACCGTGAGGCACCTTTTATGACGGTTTTCTACTAAATCGCTAATAACCGATAGAAGATAGGGGTTAGTAGACTGCATTCTGTACTAGTGAATCCTCGTCAGCTAGCCCCCAAATTTCAAGAAATGAAAAGACTCATTTACTTCAAATTTAGTTTGCATCGAATTATGTAACCCGACGCTTCAACTTGGCACTGTTACGCCATGTGGCGGTTTATATCCCAAGAAAACATCTGGGCTTTTCTTGACAAGTAGTTATGAATTATTGACCCACTCAACCGAGGCAAAAGCCGTAAGAGCGTTTTAAGAACTCGAGGCATCCTCGAATGCGAACCGTTGCCTCCGGGCTCTATAAATAGTGAAGCCTTTCAGTTTTGAAACGCACCAGCTTTCCTTTAGCTAAGCCTTTTAGAACTTGTTTCCACTCCTAACTTCACTTTCCCTCATCTATTCTCATCTTAATGGTGAACCGAGACTCCAAGAAGATTGTTGAGAGTGATGAGGAAGTAATAGAGATTGGAGCTAAGATCGATCAGGACCTTCAGAAGGTAGTTCTCTCTAGAAAAACTTTGATGTCAATCTTTCCTTGATCATTTCCAAAGCAATGCATTTTGGAACTTATAGGTACTCGAAGAACTGATCCCTTTAAAGAAGAGATCCAGAAATGATGAAGGATCTTCTAGTGGAGCTGCATCAAATTACTAAAGGGTGCTGACATCTATGTTGCCACATTTCCCCTTGCAACCCATACAGTTGCATCTTCATCTCCACCTTTGGAGATATACAACAATCCTTCCAATTTCCACTCTTCAGCGGAAAGTTTCACACCTCTGCGACCAAGTCCTCCTCCTTCTTTGGATCATCAGCTTTCCGGGGAAAGTCTCGCACTGTTGCGACCAAATCCCCTTCAAAGCTTGGCTTTCTCCTCTGCTCCTCAGGTAATCATCTTCATCCTCTCTGTGGTTCATATGTTTTAGAAACTAACCCATTCATGTACAGGAGGTGAAGGCCCCTGGAGCCCCCAATGATCAGCTTGCTGAGATCCAGGCTCTTCTGAGGGAGAAATCTGACTTGGTCAGAACCTTCAAAGAAGAAAAAGAGGCACTGGAGAAGCGTTCTGAGGAGATGTCCTCTGCCATTCTGCACCTAGCAGAATGTTATGATGGAGCTCGCAAAGAGGCGCGCAAGCTTCGACTAGAAAGAAATCATGCCCGAGAGCAGCGAGACCTCTCAGACACAATAAGGAATAGTTGTACTCCTTTAATAAGGGATGACTATAATAGGTTGAGAGACGTCGCTAGTTCTCTTGGGGCGGCCAGTGTTGATCCTACTGATGCCAATGTGTACCTCGGAGAACTTTGTCAATTACTTTTGGATCAGGTCGATGCTTTGGTCGCCTGTATCCCTTTTGTCTGTAAAGTTTGTAAGAAATAAAGAATTTCTTTTCCTTACATGCTTGACTCCTTGAATGATTATGTATAACTTATAATCACCAACTAGAGATATTCCAAGTTATGATACCTGCAGGGATCCTGTGCTTAGCGTCCCGTCAACCTCACCGAATGCCGGCGCACTAACTACCACGGAGGTCGCAGGGAAAATAGGTGGGACTCCAATGGCTGAGGTATCCTCTCAGGCCATTGTAGAGGAAATAATAGCGGACATCCAATCTCAAGGGATGGAAACTGCAATCTTGACCACAGGGGCGGATCAGCAAGAAGAACCATCTACTGCCCCTGTTGCCAAGGAAAAAACAAGCCTCGAGGTTCAACCTTTAGTTGAACTCGAGAGTACACTGAGGAGTTCTTTCAACAATTTTGTAGAGGTAAGCAAAAAATTCTTTTACCTCCTTAGATTCGAGAAGCTTAGGGATGTTCAGGTTTGAGTGACAAGTTTTACTATGTTTCAGGACTTAACCCAAATGGTGACCAAGTCAAAAGCTTTAACAAAGCATACTGAGGTCGCATAACGGGAGATCAGCCAACTACAACAGTAAGCACCAGTAACTTGCCTATCTCAAGTTGAATTTCGTCTAAATATAACGGTTATCTTCCTTGTCATAGGGAAAATACCTCCTTGACATGGAGTATAGCTGATCGGGAAAGTCAGGAAAAAGCCGAGGCCTTGAAATTTTCTTCCATGGAGAAAGAATTTCATGAGACACGACTAAAGCTTTCCTGTAAGTTTTTTCTTCCCACCAGATGGAATTATTTTCTTTACATGAACTACTATAAAATCAATTACTTTGCTCATGCAGTACAAGTGGAACAAATAAGTCTTCTTTCATAAGAGAGAGGTAACTTCCAGGAGAAGTGTACCCAGGTTGAAATCGAAACTAGGCGACTTCAAACCACCGTCGAGCACCAAAGTGCAACCATTGAGTCTCTCAAGAAAACGACTGATGTTATCTACAAGGAGAAAGAAACCCTGAAGGCGACAATTTCCTCCTGCAGTGACATTTTGTCGCCAGCTTTTGGAAAACTAAGGATGGTTGCAGATTTGCTGAAGGCTGATATCATTGATCCTCAAAAGGAAGAATTAAGCCTCAGCGAATTGTGCAAATTGGTAGTGACTCAAGCTAAATCGCTTCTTGAGTATCTTCCTGAAGATACCGAGCGGAAAGAAGAGGCAGTGAAGGACAACGCAAGATCTGTCGCCTCCGCCATCTTATGCAAACTCAGACGTCACTATGACCCGGACTTAGACTTGAAACCAATGGTGGGAGACGTAGAGTTTGAAAGTGAGAATCAGCTTGAGGATATCATGAAAGAAGTGAAGCCATTGATTGAAGACCTTCTGAAAGAACTTGACTTGTTGTGATAACACTGTAATGAACAATGATCCTCTGTTTTTGACTATACCTGCAAATATACAGTTATACTATGCAAATGCATGCCTTAGGTTTTTTTTTAAAAAAAGGTGTACTTGATTTCGTTTTATATTACGGCCATATTCTCATAGCCCCCTCCTGAGATCATAAATACTAAATACTTAGTGTTATAATATCAGGAAAAATATGGGTTTTTGACGATCAGAAATATCTAGTGAGTTTCTTATACGTTTAGAAATAGTTTATAAAGAAATGTCTAGACTTAGATACGATCATCTGGTCGCACTGATACTGATCGTAATACAGTACCAAGTCTTATTACAAACAGGCAGCCACTCGAATGATCAGAAACATGCTAGTAAGTTCCGTGTGCGTTTAGAAACGACTTATTTAGGGATGTCTTATCTAGATGCGACTATGAGATCGGCCAGCGAATCCAACCTAGCTATCATAGTAAGATGGTCATCGGCGACCAGCCCCCGAGCATGGCTCGGTACGAGTATGGCAAAAGAAAAACGACCATAACGTAATTCGAAGAAAAGTACACATAATTTTTTAACAAATCATGCTAATTGAAAAGGATAAAAGAAATGGAAAACTTACATGTAGAACTTGCTTAGTTGATCTATGTTCTAGGTATTTGGACAAGATCCTTCCATCCTCCATTGCTAATTGAGCCGATCCTGGTCGCGGTACTAATACTACTGTATAAGGGCCTTCCCACTGAGGGGATAATTTATTGCGGTTAGATTAGTTTTGTATTTTTAGCACAACCAAGTCGCCCACATGAAGACTACGAGGCCGCACCCTTTTACTGTGATATTTACGCAAAGCTTGTAAATATACTACAGACTTGATCAGCGCCTGATCACGTTTCTCTTCGAGGAGGGTAATATCTTGGGCTTGCTGTTCGAGTTGATCAGTTTGATTGAATTGATCTACCCGAACAGACCCAATGCGGATTTCCATAGGTACGACAGCCTCAACACCATATACTAGTTGAAAAGGTGTCTCACCCGTGGCCCGACTACAAGTAGTGCGTAGTGCCCATAGAATGAAGTAAAGTTCATCTACCCAAGCCCCCGAGCGCATATTAAGGTGATCAAAAACATGTTTCTTTATGCCTTATAATATTTGCTGTTGGCACATTCAACGGCACCATTGCTTTGTGGATGAGCTATACACTACTACAGAATTCATTATCACAGTCGGGTCAAAACAGTCATCACAGACGGTTCTTACCCGTCAGTGATATTCGAGTCAGTGATAATCATGTACTATCACAGACGGTTTTGAACCGTCTGTGTTCTTTCCCTTCACAGACTGTTATAAGATTAGAACCGTCTGTGATACTCATACTACACAGACTGTTATAACATCAGAACCGTCTGTGATACTCATACTACACAGACTGTTATAACATCAGAACCATCTGTGATACTCCCAATACATAGACTGTTATAACATTAAAGCCGTCTAAGATACTCATACTACCACAGACGGTTATGATCTCAGAATCGTCAGTAATAATATGAGTATTGCAGACGGTTTTGATGTCAAAACCATCTGGGATTCTCAATTTATTACTGACGGTTCTGAGATCAAAACTGTTTGTGATACTCAAATTATCAAAGACGGTTATGACCTCAGAACCGTCTGTGATACTCATAATATCAGAGACGGTTATAACCACAGAACCGTCTGTGGTACTCCTCATACACAGACTGTTATAACATCAAAGCCGTCTGAGATACTCATACTACCACAGATGGTTTTGATCTCAGAACCGTCAGTAATAATGTGAGTATCGCAGACGGTTTTGAGATCAAAACCGTCTGTGATACTCAAATTATCAGAGATGGTTTTGACCTCAAAATCGTCTGCGATTAGCGTCCTTATCACACACGGTTGTAATCTTCGAACCATCTGCGATATTGCCATTATCAGCGACGGTGGTAATCTTGAAACCGTCTATGATTGTTTCCTTATCACAGACGGTTTATACTCTCAGAACCGTCTGTAATAGTGAGATATCACATGCGGTTTTTAGGTCAAAGCCATCTTTGATAGTGTTATAATCTCAGAACCATCTGTGATAGTGTGATATCACAGATGGTTCTGAGGTCAAAACCATCTGTGATAGTGATAGTGTGATATCACAGATGGTTTTTAGGTCAAATCCATCTGTGATAGTGTCATTATCGGTGACTGTTATAATCTCAGACGGTTTGTAAGATAAAAACCGTCTGTGCATATTATGCACAGATGGTTTTGATCTTACAAACCATATGAGATTATAACAGTCACTGATGTCCTCTGTACAAATAGCATTTCATATATACAGTAAATGAATTTCATACATGCACAGTACTCAAATATATACAGTCTCATCTATACATGCACACAACTTAGAAACATGTACAATAGCATTTCATATATACAGCACAAAACTCAGAAATATATACAATTGAGATTGAACCAATAAATGTAATCGACAATTAAAGTCAGTGTGTTAGATGTACAAATAAATGTTTCTCCGCACTAATACGAACCTTGCGGGTCCCTAAACTTCCCCTTGGTTGATATGACCTCCGCAAGGAAAAACTCAGCGAGCATCCCTCGGACAATACCAATCTCTCGAGGGTCAAAGCTTTCCGAAGGGAAGTCGACCCCCTACAGCAAGAGTTGGTACAGAAAAAATTAGCTCAATGTAGTTGTAAATTCTGCCAAATCGATACAAAGGGGAGCAGTTGTATACCTCGGGGAAATCTGGGCGGTGAGGGGTGATGATCAGGTCATACATGTGGCGCATCACGTAGAACCCACATGTATTGTCGTCCGGCTACTGATGGCACTGCCAATTTACAGACCGAGAGTTAGCTGGGGACACGTTATAAAGTAAAACAGATGCCAGTTGAAATTTGTACCGAAAATTGTAACCATTGAAACTTATCGGCTCGCCACTCATGTTGTCGCCCTCCCTCGGCAAAGTAGTTCGTGAAAGCCCTGTAGATAGTCAAAATTGACAGTTTGAGGATAGTCGAAATTGACAATTTGAGGACAGTAAATCTAGATGCATGCAAGACAGGTCCACATGAATATCATCACCTTTCGAATACATCTCGTGCGCCGCAATACGAGTACCCTTTCCTCTGCAATGAATCAAGGTAGAACACCTTGTTCCTTTTCGGAATAAGTAGCAGCAGGATCCAGTGGTAGCTACATGTTACACGTAAAGAATTAAAAATTTAATCTAAGTTTGGGGGTGTGCACATGGAGATACTAATCTACGGGTGACGTACTGATGAAAGCACTCAACTCTGGTTGTAGGGTACAAGTATGTACTCCTTGTCGACCTGAGCAAGCAACCCTCTTTTGATGTAGTCGACAACGAAGTCTGCATCGGTCCTAAACATCACCTCGACGACCAGCTGGGGCCAAGAAACCAACAGGTATGCCCTTAGATTTGGCATAGTTGGTCATGTAGCTGCACGGAAGTAACCAATTAATAAATGACATATATTCGTATATGCACGAACAGTCGTAGGATAGTAGGATACTTACAGCACCCAAGACCGTAGGATTGACAAGTCGAGCGCATCTTTGTTTAGTAAATTGTGCACGTCTTCGAAGATCACCGGGTAGGTCCCAACGTCGTTATGGAACTCTGCCACGGTGTACTTGACCATGATGTGCGTCGGACGCTGCGTCCTGGTCTGGTTTGTCTTCCTCATGTACCATGCATGCAGGCTCTGGCATGCTAACCCCATGCTCGAAATTGCGGTATCGGAGGCCATGGGCATCCCCAGAGAGAACGGCATGAGAGCTGGCGCACCCTTCTCTCTCTCCTTCGCTGGGATCTTCTTTGCTTTCCCCCTACTAGCCAGCTTCTTGAATGGTTGCCTCCTAGTCGGAGTCAACTTCGTCATCGGAGGGGTCAGCTGGCTAGTAGGCCGTGTGCCGGTCTGTGATGCCTGTGATGTAAGAACCTACGTATTAGGACACTAACTATGAGGGCTATTATTACAGTACTAATCTTGAAACTGGTAGGGGAATTACCTCATCCAAGATGATGTCTTTCTTGGGCCATTGCACGAACGTGTGCACCACATCCCCGAGAGTGGTAATCTCGTCGTTCGGCGGCTTCTCCAACGAAAAACCCTTGCAATGGTCAAAGACACTGTCCACCTGGACCCGTGCCAAACCCTCACATAGAGGGGCACCGTGGATTGTGGCCCCCGCCGTGTATGGTTGTGCCATCCCACGGGCAGCCTCGATCGGGAAGAGACCGGCCAGCACCATAAGCTTGCAGGAGGCGGGTTCCTATAAACAGTACGCATTAACATATTGAATTTCACCGCGTTTAACTTTCGAATGAATTAACATAGACAAACGGTCATTACATGCAGAAAGTCCACCAGATACTTTGGAGAGGGCTCCATCTGCGAAGACCCTAGCGCAGATGCGCAGCTACTACGGTGGCCAAGAATGGGGGTCGGTACTTCCGCTGCTAGAAGGGGGGTGCCCTGGGTCGCCTTTCTTAGCTCTTCATACATGGACCGCATCTCCGACAACTGCTGCAGGAGTGCTTTGTCCCGAATAGCGAACTCCGATCGCATCTCCTCCTTGAGCCGTTCATCGCGGGCTTGGTGGGATCTCTTTCTCATCTTAGCCGCCTCCTCATCATCAGGGAAACCTTGCCTCCAAGGCACAGTGGAACCGAGGCCGCGCACGCGGCCTGGATGCTCCTTGTTTCCTAGCGCCGCTGTGAGGATATCCCTGTCCCTCCTCGGGTTGAACTCTCCGGATGCCGCCTGCGCACTCAGCGTCACCTGCAACAGGAGAACTTAGCAATACAACCCATTGCATGCGTGTTACGAGGATAGTACATGATCGGACAATCTTACTAGCCAGTCGATCACTTCCCTGTTCGCAGGGTTATTCATAAAGACGCTTTCGGAGGAGGTCATCGTCGATCTTGCTCGGCACCAATTGCGGGTGCGCACGTCTGTTATGCCCGCATAAGGACTGCCGGCCGAAGACTGGGAAGCCTCCTCGTCCTGCTTCCTCCACAACGCCTTCTTCCCCACATACCCACCACTACCTAGTCTGTGTGGGTGGGTATTCTTGGCCTGGTTAGCTTGGCCCTTCGCACTAAGCTCCTGGAACTCTGGCTTGGCCTTCATCTCGATGAATTGCTGCCATGCCTCGGGAGTCACGAAAGGGAAGTCATCGAAGGGGGTCTTCGACTCCTTCACATAGAGCCTGACAAGGTGGCTCTTGAAGTTCCTCCACGCCTTGTTTATTGACATCAGTGTCCTCCGGTGGATGGTGAAGTGGCGATCCTCGGGAATGTGAAACGCCGCTTGCATTTCTTCCCACAGCGCATCCTTGCACTCTGGGGGCACTTGACCCCAGTCGGAGGTGGTGATGGGCACCCGCTCCCTTGCCACTTTGCCGCATAGTGAGCGGTACTGATCGACAAGTTTGTCCGGAGCTTCCGGCACACCATTGTCATCAACTGGACGTGCTGCTTTTCCCGCTTATCCAGACGCGCACATGTCGTCCGGCCTCGCCCCTTTCTCTTCTACGGCTGGGTCACGGCGGACGCGGCGACCTCCGGCCCAGGCGTCTCATCGCCAGCGAGGTCACTCTGACTCCCCGAGTGGTGCATTTCGTCACCAGACATAGTTCCTAACATAAGTGAAAGAGAGAACAGTTTAAGTAAATCTGCAACTAATAATTCTATAACAAAACCCATATACTTATAATTAACCAAGAATGACAGAAACGGTGGGGAGGCGATGGAGGTGATCGCGTCAGAAGGCGGGAGGGCGATGGAGGTGATCGCGCCTGACGGTGGAAAGGCGATGCAGGTGATCGCGACGGACGGAGAGGAGGAGAAGGTGGGAGGCGATGGAGGTGATCTCGACGGACGGTGCGAGGGCGGAGAGAGCTAGGGCAAACAGTTGCGAAGTCTGGAAATGAGCGGGACAAAGCCCGCCTTGAACTATGTACCGCGTAGAGATTATCACAGTCGGTCCAACATTCACAACCGTCTGTGATAATATTATCACAGTCGGTTCTCACATCAGAACCGTCTGTGATAATCGACATAGTGATAATCACCAGAGAGATTATCACAGACGGTTTTGAGTTGAGAGCCGACTGTGACAGTGATTATCACAGACGGTTTGGACCTGAGAACCAATGGTGCACGTCAAGAACTCGAAGCGTCGGACACTGTTGGGAATATCACAATCAGTTCTATATTCATAACCGTCTGTGATAATATTATCACAGTCTGTTCTCAAATAAAAACGGTATGTGATAATCTACATAGTGAGAGATTATCACAGACGGTTTTGAGTTGAGAACCGACTGTGGCTGAGATTATCACAGACGATTTCGACTTGAGAACCGACCGTGCACGTGAAGACTTGAAGCGTCAGAGACGCTGTTGGGAATATCACAGTCGGTTTTATATTCATACCCGTCTGTGATAATTCAACCGTCTGTGATAATCTCACTATTGAGCGTAAGTTTTACAACTTGAAACTGATCTGTAGCTTTCAACTCTGAATGCTCAAAAACTTGTTTTAAATGAACACTCAGATATTTCAAATGTAGTACAAATACTCTGTAAATTGGTTACAGTGTACGTACATCCAAAAATTGGTTACAATATGGAGCGTGCTCAAATAAATTTAACATACAATGTGGAGCATGCTCAAGTTAATGTTACATCCAAATGGGGACTTTCACCGACAATTTCCACGTACACAGCCATGTTATCCTCAACTTTCCACTTGCCGCGACCCTGCAAAGACGAGAATTACAGGAGATATAAGCTATACCGATGGAAACAGAGAGATAAGGACGTACGGTTGATTATCTTTAAAGTATAACCCTTCCTGGTGATCCATACGCACGTAACTGGTTTCGTCGGTGTCTTCAGTATTGACCTGTACGCCATCTCCAAATGGAGGAATCTCATCAAATTGATTATATTCCTCCTCGTCTACGACATTTTCAACTCTAACAATCCTTCTCTTGCCATGAAGGATGACGTGCCACTTCTTATTGGCCGGGTCAGTGACATAAATGACCTGAATGGCTTGATTTGCAAGTATGAATGGCTCATCTTTATAAGCAACTCGATCGAGATCCACAGAAGTGAAACCGTAACTGTCAACCTTCACACCCTGTGGGATTTGGACCCATCGGCATCGAAACAAGGGAATCTTGAACAGTACGTAATCAAGCTCCCAAATTTCTTCAATGAACCCGTAGTACGAGTTCAATCCACGTACTACCCTTGTTGGGCCTGTCTCGGTGAACCCCTCATGGAAAGCTTCTACGCTCACTCCACTATTTTGCACAGTGCTCTTTTGATCTTGAGCTTTCGTGTAAAATGTGTACCCATTGATGTCGTATCCCTGCCATGTCTGTACAGTAAACGTGGGCCCTTTTGCCAACCATTTAAGGTTCTCACTTGCGGACTCTCTGGTGATTCGCACTTTCATCCACGCGTTGAATTGATTGTTATGTTGTCCCGTGATCCAAACCTCGGATCGGCGAGGATTGTCTTGTCGTAGCATATCCTTGTGCACGTCAATGTACGGAGACACCTCCGTCATGTGTTGCAAAACCCAATAATGAGCTTTCGAGTACATATCGAAATTAGGAGTGATGGCTCTCCGTCCAATAGTGCCAACACCATCAAGCCTCCCCTCGTGACGAGACACATGAACTCCTATTGCTTCTACCTCGGCCATGTAATCGACGCAGAACTCAACAACCTCTTCCGCTGCATAACCTTCGACAATGCTACCCTCGGGTTGGGACCGATTCCTCACGTAGGCCTTAAGTACACCCATGTACCTCTCCAATGGATACATATAATGTAGGAACACGGGTCCACATATCTTGATTTCTCTGACAAGGTGGACGGTGAGATGGACCATGATATCAAAAAACGATGGAGGAAAATACATCTCAAGCCGACAGAGAGTTCGAACCACCTCGCTCTGCAGAGAATGCAGTCCATCGGGATCAATGACCTTGCAAGAAATTGCATTGAAGAAAAAACACAGCCTCGTGATCGTCTCTCTGACCTTATGCGGCAGAATACTCCGGATGGAAACAGGAAGCATTTGTGTCATCAACACGTGACAATCATGAGTCTTCATACCTAGCAATTTCAAATCGCCCATGGACACAAGCTTTTTCATATTTGCGGAGTAACCCGATGGAACTTTAACACCATAGAGACACTTACAGAGTTCTGTCCTCTCAGCCTTGCACAAAGTGTAGCATGCAAGGGGGAGGTATATACGGCCTTTACCGTCCTCTCTCGGTGCTAGCTCGGGCCTGATTCTCATTTCGATCATGTCAGGCCGCACATTGACGTCATCCTTTGTCTTCCCTGGAATGTTCAGCAATAGGCCGATTAAACTGTCGCAAACATTCTTCTCTACATGCATGACATCAATGCAATGATGAACCTCTAAATGCTCCCAATACAATAAGTCCCAAAATATCAATCTCTTCTTCCAAGAGTTCTTCGTGCGGGGTTTCAATTTACGACCCTTTCCAAACACAACGTCTATGTCCTTCACCCGTGAGTAAACATCTTTCCCGCGCATAGGCTTCGGGGCTGAACCATCTTCCTTGTGGCCATCAAATTCCCTCTTCCTCTTACGATACGCGTCATTCTTTTTCCTACAATTCTTCAGCCACACGCTCTCAGTCTCATCTTCGCAGTGGGGGCAGGCTTTAGCTCCTTTCGTACTACGGCCCGACAAATTTCCAAGGGCAGGGAAATCGTTGATGGTGCAGAATATCATAGCACATAGGATGAAGTTCTCTCGTTTGTATGCATCCCATACCTGCACCCCTTCGTTCCACATTGTTAGGAGATCCTCTATCAATGGTGCTAGGTACACATCAATATTGTTTCCGGGTTGTTTTGGTCCTGAGATAAGTAGAGACATCATGATGTACTTGCGCTTCATACACAACCAAGGAGGAAGGTTGTAGATACACAAAAGAACCGGCCAAGTGCTATGCCGACTGCTCATGTTACCAAAAGGATTAATTCCATCGGTACTCAACCCGAACCTTATATTTCTCAATTCTGCTCCGAAGTTAACAAATTCCCTGTCGATGTTTCTCCACTGCGAAGAATCAGTGGGGTGTCTCAGCTTTCCATCCTTCTTCCGGTCTTCCGAGTGCCAATGCAGTAATTTTGCCTCTTTACGGTTTGCAAACAAACGCTGCAAGCGGGGAATGACTGGCAAATACCACAACACCTTAGCAGGAGGTCCTTGCTTTATCTCAGCGCAGTCACCGTCGTTGGTTCGGTCCTTACGCTTATAGCGGGATGCGCCGTACACCAGACAAACATGCATATCTTTGTAGTCGTTACGGTAAAGGATGCAATCATTAGGGCATGCGTGTATCCTTTCTACTTCCATTCCCAAAGGACACAACAGCTTTTTCGCTTGGTAGGTGTTTTTTGGCAACTCGTTTCCTTCCGGGAGCATGTCCGCCAAAAGATCTAACAGTGCCGTGAAACTCTTGTCGGTCCAGCTATTACTTGCCTTCAATTTTAACAGTTCAAGCACAGAGGCCAACTTTGTGTACTTCGACTTGCAACCAGGGAACAACGGCTTTTCTGAGTCCTCAATCAAGCGCCTGAATTTGCCAAACTCCCTTTCACTGTAATTTCCTTCCACATCAAGCAACATGTCATCTAAATTGTCATCCTCTGGCATATCCTCGTCGAAGTCATTGTTCGGATCCGACATGTCCTGTTCCTCAACCTGAGTGGCACTTGTTTCTGCAGTTGGCTCTTCTCCATGGTGGACCCAACACGTGTACCCTTTTTGAAACCACGTCGGATCAAGTGGGCAACAATTTGAGATGAGTTGGTGAACATCTTAAGATTCTGGCAGTCTACACAAGGACAGTACATATATGGTAAACCCTTCTTCGCCATGTCTTGCTCAGCAACCTTTTGGAAATCAAAAACACCTTTCATGTATTCCTCACCCACTCGGTTGTCATTATACATCTAGTATCGGACCATCTGCAATTAATCAAATTCATACATATGCTAATTAGTAATACTACTCTATGTACGGTCGACACGCAATAAATTATATAAATCTAGCTAGCTAGTGTTTGATGCGGAGTTTGCGGTATAAATAGTTAACTACTACTTGAACTGCAAGCAATTAGTTGGGGGCATGGATAACACACATCATAAAGCAATTAAATAGCTACAGTACAGGTCAAAAATGAGTTACAACCAGGATTTGCTACTGTAGCTTCCCCTCCCTCTCACTCTAATTTGATCAATCAATGGAGTTCGATATTGATGATGAAATCAAGTAATGTGTATGCCTTGGGAGCAAGTACCAACCTTGGATCCTCAAATTTTTGCCCCCAAATGCTCCCCCGGCCTTTCACGATTTCGCTCTTCCTTGCCCCAAATCTCTTTGAACTGGACAGTGTATGTCGAGCAAGAGTGTACGACTAGCTCAAAACATCCGCCAAAAGACCTTTTATACCAGGTTCAATACAGACGGTTCTATATAATACCGTCGGTAATATCGGTGCATTTTTGAAGAATAGAATATCACTGACGGGTTTCACTTTATTAAACCGTCGGTAATATCGGTGCATTTTGTGTAGAACTATGACAGAAATATCACAGACGGTTATGAGCTCAAAACCATCCGTGATAATTACAATATCACAGACGGTTCCGAGATCAAAACTGTCCGCTTTACTATCACAGTCGGTTTTTACTTCATAACCGTATGTGATTATCACAGTCCGTTTTTACCTCAGAACCGTCTGTGATAATTATAAAATCAACACTCTGCTCTACTATCACAGACGGTGATAAGGTCCGAACCGTCTATAATATCCTGGATTGTTTGGAGTCGACCGACTAGTGGTCAGTTTTTCCACTTGTTTTTCATATTTCGTTCCATCTTATTTCAATGTTAGTATTTAAAAAAATGAACGTTGAGACTATTTGGTTTTATCTTGTTTTTCATATTTGTTGTATATATATATCTATGGATCTTCAAAGAATTTTGAAACTATTACATTCGGTCCTGAAATTAAAACCGTCTGTAATGTTACTATCAGAGACGGTTTTGAGTTAAAAACCGTCTTGATTGCATCAGTATTTTCTTGTTATCATTTTCACACAGAACATCATTTGGTGATTCAGTTACATAATCAATCGAAAAGCCAGATATATAAGGAAAAGAAATTTCTTATTTCTTACAATCTTTGCATACATAAGAGATACAATTAAGCGACCAATTAATTAGCGTCGACCTATTTCAAAAGTAATTTACAAAGTTCTCCTAGGGACGTATTGGCATTAGTAGGATCTACACTGGCCGCCCCAGGAGAACTACCAATGGCTCTAAGACTATCAACATCATCTCTTAGCAAAGGAGTGGATTTGGCATCAGTAGGATCATCCAAGAAATTAAAGTTGATACAACAAAGGTGTTGAAGAGGGGATATTTGAAGGATTGTTGTGGATCTCCAAAGGTGAAGATGAAGCTGCAACTCAAAGCACTCTGCCAAGTGCAGAATGGCAGAAGACATCCTCTCAGAATGCTTCTCCAGCACCTCTTTTTTTTTGGAGAGTTCTGCACAAGGCAGCTTTCTCCTCCTGCACATATGCATGGGTTAGTTTTGAAAGACATAACCAGCAGAGAGGGTGAAGATGATTGCCAAGCTTCGGAGTGGATTTGGACGCAGAAGTGTGCGCCTTACCCCCAGAAAGTTGATCATCCAAGAAAAGCTGATGATACAAAGGTGTTCGAGAGGGGATATTGGAAAGATTGTTGTGGATCTCCAAAGGTGGAGTCGATACAACTGGAGGGGTTGCAAGGGGCAATGTGGCAACACAGGCCTCAGCACCCTCTAGAGTCTTCGCTGCAACTCCACTGGAGGATCTTTCATCATTTCTAAGTCTCTTCTTTGGAGGGAGCATTTCCTCAGGCACCTGTGGATTTCGAAATGCATTTGTTTCGAGGTAATCAAGTCATAAAAGAAAGATCTGCATTAGAGTTTCAGAGAGGACTTACTTCCTAAAGATCCTGATCGAGTTCATTCCTTATCTCTTCCTCATCACTCTCAATTTCAATAACCTCATTGGAATCTCGGCTCGCCATCAAGGTGGGAGTTGAGGAGGGAATAAAGACAGGGATTTAGGAGCCTCGCTATTTATAGAACCAGAAGGTGACGGTTCATATGCGCGGGTGCCTCGAGTTTTAAAAAGCGCACTACTGGTTTTCAAGGTCAATAAATTCATGATAACTTCTCGGGAGATAAACTGCAACACGGCAAAGGAAGTTGAAGAGTCAGATTACATAATTCGATACAATTAAATTTGAAGTAAATAATTAAGTCTCTTCATCTGCTAAGTTATTATGTGCGGTTATCAACAATTGCATGTAGAGAATTCGATGCGTGGGCACTGTTGGGACTATCACAGACGGTTGGGATATCAAACCGTCTGCTTTAATATTACAGACGGCTCTCATGTCCAAACCGTCTGTAATATGACTATTATAGACGGTTCTGATGTCCGAACCGTCTTTACTATGCCTGGAATATTGAACTGTTCGACTTCTACAAATATTTGTTCCCTCCATGGAGTTTTTCTTCCAGTCGAACCGCTCCACTTCTCTTTCTCCAAGAACGTGGGAAAATTGTAAAATTTACATAAGAACAAATTTTTAGTTAATTTTTTCATCATTAATGAAAAACAATTTCCAAGAAGACGCTTCGTGTTCCCAGGTTAGTGCGCCGCACAAACATCAGAAATGGAAAAGACACAACACACTGTTGAGAGTTTGAAGTGGAGCGCACTACTTGTTTTCAAGATCAATACCGTCGTGATAAATATTTTCGGGAGATAAACTGGAACACGGCAAAACAGTAGTGCCCACTTAGGAAGTTGAAGCGTCAGATTACATAATTCGATGCAAATTAAATTTGAAGTAAATAAATAAGTCTCTTCATCTGCGCAGTTATTATGTGCAGTTATCAACAATTGCATGTAGAGAATTGTACTGTTGGGACTATCACAGACGGTTGGGAGATGAAAACCGTCTGCTTTAATATTACAGACGGTTCTGATGTCCGAACCGTCTTTAATATGCCTGTGGAATATTGAACTGTTCGACTTCTACAAATACTTGTTCCCTCCCTGGAGTTTTGCTTCCAGTTGAACCGCTGAGAATTTGAAAGAAGTTGAGAATTTGAAGCGTCGATCACTGTTGGGACTACCATAGTCGGTCCTTACATAAAAACCGTCTATAATATTACTATCACAGACGGTTTGGAGTTAAAAACCGTCTGTGATATTGAAAGAAGTTGAGAATTCGAGGCGGTGAACACTGTTGGGACTATCACAGTCGGGCCTTACATAAAAACCGTCTATAATGTGACTATCACAGACGTTTTTTACCTCAGAACCGTTTGTGATATTCAAAGCACGTTGATATATAACTCGAGGCGTTTGGCATGCCACAATGCCATCCAGCCAAATAAGCCCAACTTCTATATTCTTTTTATATTATTTGCATGGGACCTGCGACTTCTATATTATTTGAAGGGCTCCGATGGACTGCCCTCACAAGCCAAAGATCGCGATAGTCGTTCCTTGATCGTACACAGTGCACATACCTTTGTATGGTCGAATGTTCGACAAAAGCTATAGAAAGATAAAGAAAGAGGGAAGATTGCATGCAGTCCAAGAATGTGCTGGAAAATTGGAAAGTTGACATAAGAACAAAGTTTTCAATAATTTTTTTCATCACTTACAAAAAAAGTAAAAATACAGAATGCTAGGTCAAGGAGTGGTCTTAGCCCTGGCTGCATCTAGAATAAAGTCAGTTTGACTTGCAGCCAGGACGCAGGACTCCTCCAGCAACAAGTTGTCCTTCTTAGGATCAACTACTACCGCGTCAAGAAGGCCTACGACCTCCCCCAGCTTCGCGATGGTATCCTTCATAGTCAAATCACAGCCAGCGATGGTCATATCCGCGGCTTTCTTCTCCTCGCGAAGACGTCTCGTACTCGCCCTAGCATTGTCACCATCCGTCTTCATGCGCTGAATGCGCTGGAAGAGATCGTCAAGGTCAAGCCGTAGCCGAGTGTGCTTCTCCATGAGGAGCTTGTGCTCCTCCTGGAGGGCCCTCAACTCGGCCTTGACTTTTCCAGTGTCTTCCACGGCTCCCCTTCCCTGTGCAAATCAACAGGTCAAGAATGTATTGAACAAGGATTAACAATACAGGGATAAGTCCAAAAGATTGAGAGTTCTTACCGGGGAGGGCGAGGCTGACGATGCCATCGATGATGCCATTGGCGCAAAGAAGCTAAGGAGTCAAACAGTCTGAGAATTATAAAAACTTGTAAAGTAAATGACAATTTTTCCACTGTCAATTTATAGAACTTCCAAAGCGATGCTTCGTGTTCTCCTAGGCGCCGCGCGCGAAGATCGGAGACAGAAATGATCACAGTTGAGAATTCGAAGCGCCGGCACTTTTTCAGTCGGTTCAGACCTCAGAACCGTCTGTGATAACTACACTATCACAGTCGGTTCTTAGTTCACAACCGACTGTATATATCACAGTCGGTTCTAAGTTCCGAACCGTCTGTGATATTCTAGTTATCACAGACGGTTCTCAGCTGGGAACCGATTGTATATATCACAGTCGGGTTTTGGGTTAGAACTGTCTGTGATAAGTAGATTATTACAGACGGTTCTCAGCTGGGAACCGATTGTATCTATCACAGTCGGGTTTTAGGTTAGAGCCGTCTGTGATAAGTAGACTATTGCAGACGGTTTTGTGTTCAGAACCATCTGGTTTACTATCACAGTTGTTTTTGACATCAGAACCGACTATGATAACTGAACATATTCTCCCGACAGGCCTTCACAGACGGTTTTCCATTGAACAGTTCATAACCGTCTGTGATGTGCCGTCCTGGATGTCTGTTTCTGTGGTAGTGATAGAAGCAAAGCATACTTTGGTTCCAATATCGTCGCAATAGTCCAAAAAGAGACCACTAACGAACTGGGAACCATTGTCGGTAATGAGACGACTTGGAACCCCAAATCGTGTGACTATATTCTTATGAAAGAATTTCTTCGCCGCAACGGTGGTAACGTTGCAGACTAGTTCAGCCTCAATCCACTTCGTAAATGTGTCAATGGCTACGAATAAGAACTTGCACCCATTGACCGCTTGGGGCATAGGACCCACTATGTTTATTCCCCAAACCGCAAAAGGCCATGTTAGAGGAATAGTTTGTAAAGTGTATGCAGGCTGATGAACTTGTCTCGCATGAAATTGACACTGCGGGCATGTC
Source organism: Pharus latifolius (assembly GCA_019359835.1). Classification (NCBI taxonomy): domain Eukaryota; kingdom Viridiplantae; phylum Streptophyta; class Magnoliopsida; order Poales; family Poaceae; genus Pharus; species Pharus latifolius. Next base: position 16,672,760 of record CM033320.1, read on the forward strand.
TTGACCAAATGCTTGGCATCATCAAGTGCCGAAGGCTAGTAAAAACCCTGTCAGAATGCTTTTCCTACCAGTGTGCGATATGACGCATATGCACCACATACACTGTCATGAATTTCTTTCAAGACAGATTTACCTTCCTCTTGAGATGTACAATGCATGAATACCCCTTGAGTACCCCTTCTGTATAAAACCCCATCTATGAGTTTATACAGGCGCGCTTTTTGAATTAACCGATCACTTTCGGCTTCATCCTTGGGCAAGATCCCTGTTCAAGATAGATCCGCAATGGACGGGTCCAATCTTTTTCCTGTCCAAGGTTGGTGACGCAAACTACCACCTTGTCATCCTTGATCGAAGTCATGATCGAAGGGTGTTCTAAGTTTTCAACGAACACTCCTGCTAGATCGGATGTGCGTGAGGACCCAATTTTAGATAATTGGTCTGTGAGTATATTGTCTTTTCGCAGGATATATTGGACTTCGAAATGACTGAAGTGTTTTTCTAATTTCCTCACTTCCCCCAGGTAATGAGCCATTGTCTCATCAGAGGTGTTGTACTCTTTGTTTACATGGTTTACGACTAGCTGTAAGTCTCCCCTCACCACTAATCGATGGACTCCGAGGAATCTGGCTCCCCGGAGCCCTGCAATAAGACATTCATACTCTGCTGCGTTGTTCGTCGCAACAAAATGTAATTGGATGACATACTTGAGTTGGTCGCCCTGGGGCGTGATTAAGACCACTCCGGCCCCCCGAGTGTTGAAAACTGCGAGAGCGTTCAAAATACATCATCCAATGGTCGGTGCATTGTAAATCTTTGGATTCATGCGCAGGAGGGTCGGGATTAGTCCATTCGACCACAAAGTTTGCGAGAATTTAAGATGCAACTGCTGTGCAAGGGGTGAAATGGATGTCAAATGCTCCAAGTTCAACTATCCACTTCGCGATGTGACCAGATTTCTCTGAGTTTTGGATAATATCTCCCAATGGGAAAGACGAAGGCACAGTAATTTTGTGTGCTTGAAAGTAGTGTTGTAGCATACGGGAAGCCATCAGAAGTGAGTAAAGTATCTTCTGGACCTCAGTGTAACATTCCTTTGGACCGTGAAGCACCTCACTTACATAATAGATTGGTTGTTGTATACCCTCTCTTTCTGCGACTAGAACTGTGCTGACCGCTTGAGGGGTGGCCGCCAAATAAAGGAGTAGTGGTTCCCCTAAATTCAGAGAGACCAATACTGGCGGACTAGAAAAATACTTTTTAACTTCTTGAAAAGCTTTTTCGGCCTCATCCGACCAGGTAAAACCATTGTGTTTGCGAAGAGCCTTAAAGAAAGGTAGTCCTCGTTCTCCTAGCCTTGATATGAAACGGCTAAGAGCTGACATGCGACCTGTTAGGCTCTGGACGTCCTTCATAGTCGAAGGAGATCTCATTTGTTCAATGGCCCTGATTTTCTTAGAATTAACCTCTATTCCTCTCAAATAAACAAGGAAACCCAAAAGATTGCTAGAAGAAACCCGGAAGGAACATTTTTCTGGGTTTAATTTTATTCCATGCTTGTTTAGATTACAAAAAGTTTCAGCAAGATCATCTAAATGATTCGAGCTTTTCAAGCTTTTTACAACCAAATAATTGACGTAAGCTTCAAGATGATGCCCCATCTTGGAAAGAAAGGTCTTTTGCATCAAGCGCTGGTATGTGGAACCGGCGTTCTTGAGACCAAATGGCATTCTGACATAGCAGTAGGTGCCAAATGGTGTGATGAAGGCAGTTTTCTCTTCATCTTCTTCTGCCATACTAATTTGATGGTACCCTGAGTAAGCATCCAGGAAGCTCATCAGTTTGCAACCTGCTATAGAATCGACCAGCTGATCGATGTGAGGAAGGGGAAAGTCATCCTTCGCACAGGCACTGTTTAGGCTGGTGTAATCGACGCACATGCGCCACTTACCATTTGACTTTAGGACCATGATCGGGTTTGCAAGCCATTCAGGATGATTGCTTCGTGCCGATCAACAGCAAAGCGTCTGAGCTTTTGCTTTATTGGTTGCTATCTAGGTCAAATTGCTAACCTGTGCTCAATTACCTCCCTTGGGACTCCAGGCATGTCTGATGGTTTCCACGCAAATACATCTGCATTATCCTGGAGGAAAGTATGAGCTCGAGTTCCTATTTGTCGTCCAAGCCTGATCAAATCCGAATAGTTCTAGATGGATCATCTGGTACAATGGAACTAGTTTTAACTTTTCCTCTGGTCGCGGGGCAACTTTGATCGTATCAGAAGCCGTGGTCGCAATCTTGACGTCCCGAAGAGGAAGCTGATCCACTAACTCCAGAGATAACTGATCACAAGTTAGCGCCGTGTTTCAGCTGCCTCGGACCGAGATAACGCCTTTGGGGCCTGGCAACTTGGCACACTGATAAGCGTAATGCGTCACCGTCATGAATTTAGCGAGAGTTGGCCTGGTAGGACATCTCTTCATCTCCGTCGGCATCTCTAATTCCACAGGCCTGATCCTTTTGTGGCAAGGTTGGCATCGGTCCAATCCCTTGGTAGAAGTCGTCTAATTGCTTCAATCAATTCCAGCAGTACTTGAGATCGTGTCCCGATGAATTGTGGAATTGATACCACTTCTTGTTTCCCTGCGGGTTAGTCTGTTTTCCCGGCTGGTCTCTATCGCGGCCACCAGAATAGGTTTTATTCTTGAATGGAAACTTGTTACCTTTTCCTGGTGGTGGCTTCTCTGCCACAGCGACCTCCCGGTATTGTACAGTCCGATTTTTCTTGGACTTCTTTGATCTTCCTCCCGATGACGATTCTAGATTCTTGCTTGAATGTTCTTTCTTGACGTCCTTAAGACCGGGTTGAGGCGGTAAGTTTCCTTTATCCACCATCCTATTCCATTCCACGGCCTCAGCCGCATCGGAATAGCGGTCAGCCATGTCGAAAAAATCGGCTACTCATCGAGGTGGATGGATAAGTAGATCTTCGGTAAACCTTCGATATCGCACAGCATGTTTAAATGCCCTAATAACGGAATTGTCAGATATGTTTGGAATGGTATTCCTTACTCTGACAAATCTCTTGACAAACTGCCGAAGAGTCTCAGTAGAGGTCTGGCACAGACGATGGAGATCATCTTCTTTGCCAGGCTTCTGGTAATAGTTCTGGAAATTGTTGAGTATGGCGTCACACAACATTTCCCAGTTATAAATTGAACCCTCTAGTTGGTTGAACAACCAGGTTCACGTTGGTCCCTGGAGGACCGTCAGCAAGTAATTTGCCATGATGCGATCATCTCCACCCACCGCTTGAATAGCGATAATGTAGATCTGAAGGAATTCGGATGGATTCTGAGTCCCATCAAATCTCTCAATCGTTTCTAGCTTGAACTTGTCCGGCCAGACCACCGCACGGAGGCCTGGAGAGAAAGCTTTGTAGCCAACATAGGAACTGTGGAGAGTTCTGCGGCTTTCAACTTGGTCGCGGGCGACCACACCTTGAGGGGTATGCCTTGCGGTCCCAGACGAGAATGGACAGGAGCGCGATCTCGATCGTGGGAATTTCAAACTTGCCTGGCTTTGTCATGCCGAACTGATCCTGGTGGTAGTCGACTGTGCCCGCCATGACTGGAGTAAAAATAATCCCTCTCATGGGAGTGAATCATAGACCGGGATGACATAGTTGGAGTTGCATCGGATGCAACTTCATCTAACGTATCCGCCAAGATTCTGGCAAAAGCCGGTTTGTGCGCGTCTTCAACATTAGGAGGAGGATTACGCAAGACATCTGCGATAGAACGAAGTCACCCATGTGTACTCCTCGACGCACTAGGTGTCACCGTTACTTCAACCGCCAGTGGATGGCCCGTGGCTAAAGAATGCGTTTGGTCGCGCTGGCGACCACGAGGACGATGGGAGGAACTAGGAGCGGCATCGTAACGAGATTGCACAAGTTCTAAAGCTTTCTTTGCAGTCCTGCGATGGTAATTTTCTCGCTGCTCGCGATCTTGATCCTCCTTTTGCTTGCACTCCTGTTCCTCCTTTTGCCTGCGCTCTTGTTCCTCCCTAGCAATTTGCTGCTCAGGAGTTTCCTCCGATAAAGTAGCAAACTCTCGGGGGAGCAAGGTCGCAGAAGGAGAAAACATCTCTGTTTGTTCCGAATCAGATTCGAAATCAAAGAGAGACTGGAGGTTATTAGGATCAAACCTCCCAGGGCTAAGCTCTAGGTTACCATCATCCACATCCTCAGCAGCGACGTGTTGTGGTACATATTCAGCCTCCGAAGTGGTAGAACTCACATGGGGCTCCTGGTCTATCTTCTCTGTCTCCTGATCAATGGACATGACCTGAGTTGGAGAAGATGCATCCTCAAGATGTTCCTTAGGAATATCTTCGTGATCAACCTCTTCCATAGGAATGGGATTGCTAGGCGAGGGCATCTGAATATGGGCATAGTCATCGAGATCGAAATCGTTCTCAGAATCATAAGCCCGAGACATGTCTTACCGAAACTCCTGATGAACGGAAGACACCTTGAGAAAGGCCCCACGGTGGGCGCCAGCTGTCGACGATTTGGACTTGGGGTCCTCTGTCGATCTTACGCAGATTTGTGAGTTATATGTGAGGCCTTTCAAAGTGCCCTCAGGTAAGTTAGGATAAGCAATGAAATAGGGACGCGAAGATTTATACAGGTTCGGGCCCTCGATGGTGGGAGTAATATCCCTACGTCCTATTGTGATTTCACTATGTATGAGAAAAGAGTTTACAGGGAGAAGAGATTATCACAAGCGATAATCTCTTTTTACACTTCTGTCTAACTAACTATTCCTAAGTCTTCAAGTGTTGTTGACTTGTCGTCTCGCTTCTCCCTTGACATCGTGCATCAACCATCCTTTTATACTGAATGAAAGGATGCCAATGCGAAGCAGTTCTGGACGGTTGCCATGATGCAGTTGATATAACCGCACCCATCCTCTTCACCGGTTAAGCACGTGCAATTATAAATAACCACACACATTAACCTCCTGGCGGTTGTCTTTACACGTGGGAGAAGTCATCTTGACTCTGAGAATGTGTCCAGTAAAGGCTTGAATACCCCTAAGTTACCTTGATCGCGCACGGTTAGCGACATTCTAATCGCGCAATGTTTGCGACCTTATGATCGTGCAAGTACTGCGACCATAGATTGGCTCTGTGTCCGCACCCCTCTAGTGTACAGGAAGCTGTCCGTTTGCAATCAAAGCGGCTGCTAAGACACATAGACACATATCACACTCGAACCTGACTTGAACCCGATATATGCTAAGAAAACTAGCTCGGGTGATAATCCTCGTCACTTGATGCAGAAGACCTTTCTATCTCAATTAGGGTGTAATTTAGAAGCTTATGTGGATGATCTGGTTGTCAAGAGCTTACAATGCTCTAATCATGTAAATGATCTCACTGAGACTTTCTGTAATTTGAATAAACTTGGAATCAAGTTGAATCCCGAAAAATGCTCTTTTGGAGTTTCTTCTGGCGACTTTTAGGTTTTCTTGTTAGTTCACAAGGCATTGAGGTCAATCTTGACAAAATACGGGCCATTGAGCAAATGAGATCCCCTTCGTCAACAAAGGACGTCCAAAGCCTAACCAGTCGAATGGCGGCCTTAAGCCTTTTTATATCGCGGTTAGGTGAACGTGGTTTACCTTTCTTTACGGTACTACGTAAGCACAATGGTTTCCAGTGGTCGGATAAGGCCAAAAAAACCTTTCAAGAAGTCAAAACATATTTATCTACTGCTCCAGTGTTAGTCTCTCCACAAGCGGGAGAACCATTACTCATTTACTTAGCTGCAACCCCATGTGCGGTCAGTGCTATACTGGTCACAGAACGGGAAGGCATGCAACGACCAATATATAACATAAGCGAAGTACTCAATGGACCAAAGGAGCAACACCCTAAGGTCCAAAAACTACTTTATGCCCTCTTAATGGCTTCTTGAATGTTGCGACATTACTTTCAAGTGCACAAAATCTCCGTGCCATCGTCCGTTCCCTTAGAGGACATACTCTGTAATCCAGAAGCAACTGGTCGAGTCCCAAAATGGGCAGTCGAACTAGGACCGTTCGATCCCCACTTCACTGCTCGCAAAGCAATCAAATCTCAAATTCTTGCCGATTTCGTGGTCGAGTGGACTAATCCCGAGCCACTTCCGCAAGAACTAACAGATTTGTCTACAAACACTAGTACAGAAATGCAGTCTTCTATCGGTAAAAAAAACCCTTCTACTATCGGTTTTTGTACCGATAGAGATAGACACGATAGAACAAGACTGGACATTTTCTATCGGTAAATAACCGACAGAAGAAGTTCACTATTCTATCGGCATATTATGAATCTACCGATAGAAAACCCGTCGTATTCTTACGTCCAGCAGTTCGAAAAGTACCACTATTCTAACGGTTAACTACAAGATTACCGACAGAAAAAAGCTTAGTACTCTATCGGCATATTAGGAGTGTACCGATAGAAAACTCGTCGCTAGCGGATTGAAAAGTACCACTATTCTAACGGTTAACTACAAGATTACCGACAGAAAAAAGCTTAGTACTCTATTGGCATATTAGGAGTATACCGATAGAAAACTCGTCGCTAGCGGATTGAAAAGTACCACTATTCTAACGGCTAATTATAAGTTTACCGACAGGAAAACTCACACTATTCTATCGGCATATTACAAGTTTACCGATAGAAAACTCGTCAATAGCGATTGAAAAGTACCACTATTCTAACGGTTAACTACAAGATTACCGACAGAAAAAAGCTTAGTACTCTATCGGATATGTATGAGTTCACCGGCAGGAAAGGTCAAACTCTTCTAACGGTTAATTTTGATTGTACCGATAGAAAAAAGGACAGTAGTCTCTCGGTTGTTGATGAATTTACCGATAGAGCAATCACATATACAGTACTTTATTTGCATCACAATACAGTACATTCACATATACAGTACAGATGCAATACAGTATAGATTGGATACACAATACAGTACAGATGCAAGGTAAATTCACAGAACAAATTCACACATTAGGCAGTTATTCACATTTATTCACATATGTATGGACAAATACAGATTGCAATCCAATGTGGACATTTATTCACATATATATATTTATTCACATGTATATGAACAGTCTATGCAGAGTACACCAAAAGGAGAAAATTGTCATGCTGGATGGTTGGGTGCTACTTCCTCCATGACATATTGTGCCCAGATTTGTCGAAGATATATAATCTTTGCATTTTCATATTGGTCTTTCGACATGGCGATCTGCAAGCATGTGTGCATACTGAGTAACTAACTTCGATCCTAATTTAGAACGTGACACCCATTTTTGAAATTTGAGTTAGCTATCGATGCTTACCTGGGGGAATCGGGAAAAGTTTGTCTGCACTAGGTCGTACATGTAGCGCAGCACATAAAACCCGCATTCCCACGATTGCGGCTGCTGATGGCACTGAGATAATTGCATATGCGAATACATGTTAGCTATATATTGTTTCCATAAACTAATTAAGCATAAACAAAAAGTCTCGTGAGTACCTCATATTCTTTCCAAGCTAGTAGGGAGCCCTGCGGTGCGGCATGCCTCCCTCCAGCGGACACATATTTATCAAAAGCCCTGCATTTCAGTTAGTATTGCCGGTTAATGTATTATCATTAGCTAGTGAGGTCAAAATTTAAATCAAACATATAAGTTACTTACGCCCCCATATTCCCCTTGAGCACATATTCCATCGATAATCTGTCACGCATCGAATCGAGGTAGTACACCTCGTTCCTCGGCGGACAGATCACGATGAGGATCCAGTGGCCCCTGCATTGTACGTAAAAGAGGACCGCTAGCTCAAAGTACATCTCAGGTGTAACATACAAGATTGAGTTAAATTAGTACGAAATGCACTAACCTTTGGTGGTACGGCACCAGAATGAAGTCCCTGTCCTGCTGCGCCATCAGCGCGCTGGATATGTACTGCTCAGCGTGCGCGGCGTCCTGCTCTAGCATCGTGAGGCTTATTTTCTCTGGGTCGAGGAAACCCACCTTGTCACACGCAGCCTCCGATGCTAGCCTGTACATGCACCTGCATGCGAAGGACGAGATTAATATTAATTTCACAGAAAGTTACTCAGTATTCAAATGAACTGCAACATTAATGCAGAGTTAGCAAACAGAGTTAGAAAACAGCAATACATAGCATCAGCAAACTCACAGGACTCCAGTCCGTATGATGGACATATCGAGCTCCCGCCAGTTGTAGAGGTCGAACAGATCCTCGTGTGCCACGGATATAGTCCCGGGCTCACGGTGGAACTGCCCAGGCCTGTAGGGAACTAAGAAGTTCAGGCTGCGCCGAGCTCGATGTAGGTACTAGTCGTGGAGGTCTCTGGTTGATCGATCCAATTTCCGCAAAGATGCCTCCGACAGGAGTGGGAGCGTGTTCGTGAACGTCCGCGGCAGTCCCTGTCGCCCTTTGCCCTTGCCTTTGCCGCCCTTGCCTTTTGCCGGGGACTGAGCGCGTACCTTCGAAGGCAAGGGCGAGGTGATGGCGGCTTTCTTCTGAGGTGGAGGCGTGGATGCGCTGGGTGGGGTCGAGGCCGTCTTTGATGTGTCCAGGTTCGCACGAGATCGGCCCTCATGCCCTGAGCTGGGGGCGCAGTCCCCTGGTAGCCCCGCGGCAGGCCACTTCAATTAATGAGCACGTATGTTAGATTATGCAAGTTGAGTGTACTGAGTAGGATGTAATCTAAAATGTGTAGGATTTACCGGTTGTATTACAAGACACTTCTTGGGCCACTGTACGTAGGAGCCCACTGCCTCGGCAAGTGTCTGCAGTTCCTCTGTTGGGACTGGCAACGGAGAATCGTTGTAGCCCGGCATGGCCATGTCCACCTGTACCTTTGCGAAACCCAACCGCAGAGGTACACAGTGGACCCGGACATCCGGCCCAGACGGATATACGAAGCCGTGTCCAACCACTTCCTGCCCGGCGCCTACGTGATTCTGTAGGATGCAGCCCTCCGGCCCCTGCAAATTTGTAACAATTAAAATAGGTTAGCGAAACAACTCTAACAGAATGGGAGTGGCATCAACTTAAGTGCACAGATGAAGGCTTGCAGTACCTCAAGTAGATCCACTGGATCCGCGAGTACCTTCGAAGCGCAACTGCTTATCCGACCCCGCGGGGTACCGTCGTCCTGGGGATCCGCATCTAAACTCTTGGCCAGCAATGTTTCTCTCAACCGTGCAAACTCTTCCCTCATTTGTGCGACCTCGGTCTGCACCTCAGACTGTACCTCAGCCCGTATCTCAGCCCGCATCTCCGCCCGTATCTCCTCCCGTACCTCAGCCCGTATCTTATCGGAGAGGTCAGCTTCCTTTTCCTTCCAGGTGCGGGCCTTCTTCCTCGGTGGAGCCGGATCTACGAAACCGGCCTTCCACGACACAATGGCTCCCACGGCCCGTGTCCGCCCGGGATGCTCCTTATTTCCTAGAGCTCGGGTGAGGATGTCGTTCTCCCTCTGCGGGGTAAACAATCCCTCCGCTGCGTCCTTCTCAAAAGAGATCTGTTACATTTGAAGGTACCTTGTGAGACAAATTGCCTTATATACACTTGTGCGCACACAGTTTACGAGGTTAGCCAACTTACCATTCGCCTCACAACATCGGCGTCCCCAGGGGTTGCGAACTGCACAGACCCCGTGGACGACACGGACCCCGTGGACGACACGGACCCCGTGGACGACACGGACCCCCTCCCCCTCCACCATCGCTTGCACCTCTCATCCCTGATCTCGGAGAGCGGCAACTCAGGGGTGTCCATGACAGGATTTTGTTCGTCTTCCTTCTTCCACTGTTCCTCCTTCCCCGCATAGCCCCGGGATCCAAGCCGATGCGGGTGGTCGTTCCTCTTCTGGATCGCCCTATTCTTCTCGCTAAGGGCCTTGAACTCCTCAGTCCCCTTCTGCTTGGTGAATTCCTCCCATACCTCCTCCGATATGAAGGGGTACTTCTCGCAAGGAGATTTCCCCGCAGCTAGGAAGTTACTGACGAGCCAGCTCTTAAAGGTTTTCCATGTTCCGTTCATGTCCTTCAAGCAGGCAGTCCTAGGTGTATCGTCGGGGATGTTCCACTTAGCCTGTTTCCGAAAAATGCATACAATTAATCACGAGTTAGTTAAACTTTAGTATAAGCCAAGAGAACGTGATTACGAAAGAGTTCAGCGATTTCAGTTCATTTAACCTTCACTTCCGCCCACAACCTATCCCTCTCGTCCGCCGTCACGTCCTTCCAGCTCTGGACGGTGATCTTCACCCTTTCTTTCGCCAACAGCCCAACGTAGGCCGCGTACCTCCCAGCATTCTTTCCAATCGGCCTCCCAAATTGGTTGAACTCACAAGAAAGATCAGTGCGTTTGGCCAAACGCCCCAACGTCGTCGCGCCTCGCCCCACCCTCTTGCGCTGGGATGTAACAGCCCCATCTTCAGTAGTTACGATGGGGTTGGCCCTAGTCGAACCACTAGTACCATCCGATGAAGACGACGACATGTCTTCCCCTACAAAACCTTCAACAAACCATATATATGGCAATTAATTCGCCTTGGACTTCCATAACTCAGCCCAGGACTGGAGACTAACTAGGGCGGCAAAAGGGAAAATAATACAAAAAGAAAGACATGCATAAATTACTTACTGAACTCTTCAGAAATATTTTCTATCGGTAAACACATGAGCTGCCGATAGACCATAACAATTACCTCCACACAAGACAATTTTTCTATCGGCAAACACGTGAGATACCGATAGAACATAACAATGTTCTCTACATATGGAATTTTGTTGACAAGCCACCATTCACTGTCATCACATAACATTCTCGATGATTTGCTACACTAATTAATATTCATGGGCCAGCATTATTATTTCACACGTAAATATGCACACAAGCATCTAAGTGCTACTGTGCATAATCTTTAGCCTAGCCTGTATGTGAGTCATCAGGACTTCACAGCTATTAGGTTGGGAAAAGTCATGTATATAGGCATTTGAAACATATACATCGAAGACCCATCCACATTGCCATATATTCATACGAAGTGAGTAAAAATTCCCAACCAAACTAGTACATTGCATGGCTCATGTCCTTCCAGATCCAAATTAAGTTTTACTACTTGTGCAGAAAATTTTCTATCGGTAAACACATGAGCTGCCGATAGAATATGTGTAAGAACACCTCCAACATATAATCTGCATTACATGGCAGTTGGATACAATTGATCACACATACAGCAGTATAGAGAAGTTAAAATCTCAAAACAGGTTCATTACAGCACTGGAACATATTATGTAAACCCTAATTAAAATCAACATTGCCTGCGGAATGTACATAAGCCAACACAATAGGGAACCCTAGTGTAATTGCAAAACTCCAAGAATTAGTACGTGCAAAACACTAGGATCAAATAAAGAAGATGCTGGAAATAGAACGACGAATTAGGGTATTTACGGCGGCGATCAGTTCTGGTGATGCAGAGGCGGTGTAGAACGCAGCAGCGGCGGGCGAAGGACGAAAATAAGAACCGGTGGCAGTGACGAACCAGTGTCCAGCCGGCGATCGTCGTGTGGGAGAGAGGAAGTGAGTGCTCACGGCGGAGGTTGGGGTTTTCTTCGCTCTCAAAGAGACGCAGTGCTCTAAGGTGGAACTGTTCGAGTGGAGGGAAACTAAAGGGCCGTGTACGAGAAATAAAGTAGCGGAGGAACTTTTCTATCGGTATAACAAAATGATACCGATAGACTTATGTAATTTTCTATCGAAACAACAAAATAATACCGATAGAAAAAGTAAATTTCCCGGAAAAATATTCGAATTAGTGATTGCATTTTTCTATCGGTATAAACAATAAAATCCCGTGAGACCAATTTTCCACAGAAAATTTTTTTAAAGTGCTTGAGATTGGGTGCCATTTTTCTATCGGTAAAAACAACAAAATACCGTGAGAGTAATGAAAAGGTGCCCTTTTCTATTGGTATAAACAAAAAAATCCCGTGAGCCCAATTTTCCCCAGAAAATTTTTTTGATTAAGTGCTTGAGATTTGTGTGCCCTTTTTCTATCGGTAAAAACAACAAAATACCGTCAGAGTTATGAAAAGGTACACAATTTAACATCAAACAGACCGTGGTTGAAAGCTGCAGAATGTTAAAGAAAGAGGGAAGATAGCCGGAAAATTGGAAAATTGACATAAAAAGAAATTGTTCATTCATTGTTGTTTTATCACTTACATAAAAAAAAAACCCAAAATGCTAGGTCAAGGGGTGGTCTTAGCCCTGGCTGCATGTAGAATAGAGTCAGTTAGACTTGCAGCCAGGACGCAGGACTCCTCTAGCGACAAGTTGTCCCTAGGATCAACTACTACCGCGTCAAGAAGGCCTGCGACCTCCGTCAGCTTCGCTATGGTATCCTTCATAGTCAAACCGCAGCCAGCGATGGTCATATCCGCGGCTTTCTTCTCCTCGCGAAGACGCCTCGTCCTCGCCCTAGCATTGTCACCATCCGTCTTCATGCGCTTAATGCGCTGGAAGAGATCGTCAAGGTCAAGCCGTAGCTGAGTGTGCTTGTCTGTAAGGAGCTTGTGCTCCTCCTGGAGGGCCCTCAGGTCAGCCTTCACTTTGGCAGTGTCTTCCACGGCTACCATTCCCTGTGCAAATCAACAGGTCAAGAATGAACTGAACATGGATTAACAATACAGGGGTAAACCGAGGAGATTTAGAGTTCTTACCGGGGAGGCCGTGGATGACGATCCCATGGAGGTTGCCATTGTGAAAGAGAAGATGAGGAGTCCAACCGTTCGAGAATTAGAAAAACAACAAAATACCGCGACGCATGGCGAGGTACTTATAGAGTTTCCAAGGCGACGCATGGCGACACGGTTGAGAATTCGAAGCGGTAGAGTATTCTTCTATCGGTAAAAACAGGAAAAAACCGTCAGACAACAAATACCGTGAGACAAATGAATTTATTCTAACGGTAAAATAGAACAATACCGATAGAAAACGTTTTGAAGTGCCTGAGAGAAGATGTCCTTCTCTATCGGTATAAATAACAAAATACCGTCAGAAAAAAGGGATTTTTGAAGAGGCTGTGATGAGATTTTTGCAAGTGCTATTTGAAGGGAAGAATTAAATATTTACAGGATAAAGGTACTGTACATGTTAGAACTCATGCTGTGGAGTAAAATTGAGATGTATTAATGCTGTGAACTAGCTTATCATTAAATTCTAAAGAAAAATGTACTGCCTGATGTATTAATGATAAGTTCCTCACCTTGCTGCAGAACTTGTGGGCTGTTTGCTTGGCATTTATCCCTGAAATAGAAATTAATCATCAATGGTTCTCAACCCATAATCCTTCTTCGTGGTCATCTCGCAGATACGTTGTTTCGTCGATATCTTCAGTACGGATAGATTGAATGTCCTCTAAAAATGGAGGTATTTCATCGAATTGGTTATACTCCTCTTCGTCGACAACATCTTCGACCCCAACAATACGTCTCTTGCTGTGGAGGACAACATGCAAGTTTGGATTGGCCGGGTCAACGATGTAGAATACCTGTGTGGCTTGCTTTGCAAGTATGAATGGATCGTCTTGGTGTCCGACTCTACCAAGATTGACGAGAGTAAACCTGTAACTGTCAACTTGAACACCTCGAGGGATTTCGACCCATTGGCATCGAAACAGGGGAATCTTAAGTAATCCGTAATCGAGCTCCCATATTTCGTCAATAACACCGTAATATGAGTTCAGCGCCCTTACTGACCTGGCATCCTCGGAAATAGCAAACAGTGTCACTCCGCTACATTGCGTGCTACTCTTGGCGTCTTGAGCTCTTGTGTAAAATGAATACCCATTGATGTCGTACCCCTGCCAAGTCCCTACAGTGAATCTTGGGCCTCTAGCCAACCATGTCACAGTTTCACTTACGGAGCCCTCGGCAGCTCGCGTGACTCTTTCTTGGATCCACTCAGCAAATTTCCTGTTATGTTCTCTGCTTACCCAAACGTCTGACTTCGAAGGATTCTGTGACCGTAACATTACCTTGTGCTCGTGTATGTATGGCTCGACCTCCGTCATGTGTTGTAAGACCCAAAAATGTGATTTTGCGTACACATCACGAGCGGGGACGATAGCTTTGAATCCAATCGTTCCAATTCCCTCAAGCCTACCCTCGTGTCGGGACCTAGGAACACCAATTGGGTCAACCCCGGCCATATAATCTGTGCAAAATTCAATCACCTCCTCGGCGGCATAACCTTCCATGATACTCCCCTCGGGTCGACGACGAGTCCTTACGTATCCCTTCAATACACCCATAAATCTCTCAAATGGATACATGTAGCGCAGGCACACAGGTCCACAAAACTTAATTTCTCTGATAAGGTGAACAATCAGATGGACCATAACATCAAAAAAGGATGGAGGGAAATACATCTCGAGCTGACAAAGAGTTGTAACCACGTCGCGTTGCAAAGCGTCCAATCCATCGGGATCAATTACCTACGAGGACACAGTTGCGCCAAATATTCATATCAGAAAAATCTTCTCATTAAGCTCCACAAATGGAGGTAGTGAACTTATAGTACGAGTGCACGTACTTACCTTGGAAGATATTGCGTTGAAGAAATAACATAGGTTTGTGATTGTTTCTCTGACTTTAACTGGGAGAATGCCTCTGATAGCAATGGGAAGCATCTGTGACATCAAGACATGACAGTCGTGGGACTTCATGCCAACCAGTCTTAGGTCCTTCATAGACACAAGTTTTTTCAAGTTCGCGGAGTACCCACATGGAACTTTAACACCGTGCAGGCACCGACAGAGTTCTGTTTTTTCGCTCTTGGACAACGTGTAGCAGGCCGGGGGGAGGTATGTACGCTTTCCATTCTCTAAAGGTGCAAGCTCAGTCCTTATCCCCATTTCCACCATGTCACGACGAGCTTTCACACCATCCTTTGTCTTTCCCGGAATGTTCAACAACAAACCAATCAAACTGTCACAGACATTTTTCTCTACATGCATGACGTCAATGCAATGTCGAACTTGTAAGTGCTCCCAGTACGGTAGATCCCAGAGAATCGATCTCTTCTTCCAAACATTTTTTTCTCGAGGTTTAGAATGCTTACCGAACTCAACTTTGATGTCGTTCACGCGTGAGTAAATCTCCTTACCGGTCAGAAACACTGGAGCTGATCCCTTCTCAGGCTTCCCGTTAAATGATTTCCTCTTCTTACGGTACGTGTGATGCACCGGAAGAAACCTGCGGTGACCCATGTACACTGTTTTCCGGCAGTTTCGCAGCCAGATGCTCTCAGTTTCATCTAGGCAAATAGGGCAAGCCTTGGCTCCTTTCGTACTATACCCCGACAAATTGCCGTAGGCAGGAAAATCATTTATGGTGCAAAATATCAGGGCCCGCAAGATGAAATTCTCTTTCTTGTATGCATCCCACACCTGCACACCCTCGCTCCACAATTTCTGTAAGTCCTCGATTAAAGGTGCTAGAAACACGTCAATATCATTTCCGGGTTGTCTGGGTCCTGAGATTAGTAACGCCATCATGATGTACTTGCGCTTCATGCATAACCAAGGAGGAAGATTGTAGATGCATAAAAGAACCGGCCAAGTGCTGTGCCGGCTGCTCATATTACCATGTGGGTTCATACCATCTGTACTCAGCCCGAACCTTACATTCCTAAGTTCACCGCCGAACTCAGCAAATGTTCTGTTGATGTTTCTCCATTGAATAGAATCAGCTGGGTGTCTCAGTTTTCCGTCTTGTTTCCGGGCTTCAGCATGCCAACGCAAGTGCTTCGCGACTTTCGGATTTGCAAACAGCCGCTTCAATCTAGGTATCACAGGCAAGTACCACACAGTTTTTGCCGGGGGCCCTTTCCTTACCTCGTGACGTTCACTGTCAATCCGGTCCCTACGCGTATACCTCGATGCGCCGCATCTTGGACAAACATGCAAACTGGAGTACTCGTTACGGTACAACACACAATCATTTGGGCATGCGTGTATTCTTTCGATTTCCATTCCCAACGGACACAACAGTTTTTTGGCTTGGTAAGTAGATCTTGGCAACTCATTTCCCTCTGGAAGCATGTCCGCTAGAAGATCTAATAGTGCCGTGAAACTCTTATCACTCCAACCGTTTCCTGCCTTCAAGTTATATAATCTCAGCACAGAAGACAGTTTTGTAAATGTTGCACATCCAGGGAACAGAGGCTTCTCAGAGTCAGCAATCAGTTTCTCAAATTCACAGAAGTCATTTTCGTTGTAATCTTCCTCTACATCACGTAACATCTCATCTAGATTGTCATCATCATCATCTACGTGCACATCGGAATTAACATTACCAAAATTGGGATGATCATCGATATTATTGCAATCCACATCCGAGTCGTGCTGATTGGTAGTAGTGGTGCTTGTTTCCTCAAGATCTTCGCCATGCCATATCCAACGGGTGTATCGCGCGTTAAAACCACGACGAATCAAATGACTCTTAATTTGATCAGAGTTGCTAAACCTCTTCAAGTTCATACAATCTGTACAAGGACAGAGCATATTTTTCTCTCCCTTCCTCTCCTTTTGTTGCTCAGCAAATTTAATAAACTCATTCACACCATCCAAATATTCAAGAGTAGTACGTTTTATTCCATACATCCAATATTTCCTGTCCATCTACAATTAACAAAATTTAACGAGTAAGCCATGCATGAAACCTGCCCGATTAAGTTATGTATATGTACATGTACAGCCTCTTACAACAGATACATGTGTTGAACCCTAGCCTGACGAAATTAACACTAATTAACCTAGCTAACTACACAATACAAGCTAGTTAGCTCCTAAAACATGACGCATTTCCAGCTACCAAGCTCCCAAGCTTAGAGCTACAAACTTGGAACTACACAATACAGCTAGCTTGCAAGTAGAGAGGAAGGGAGATCTAGAGGGAGAGAGAGATAGGTGTCGACGATTAAGCATACCTTAAAGAGAGGGGCGCAATCAACTTCCCTCCAGCCTGCGCTGATCACCCTAGCAGTGTAGCTGGAACTTTCGTCACAAACAGAGGGACACAGAGTGCAACAGAACAAATTAAAGAGCAGCTCCGCAATGGTCGACTGGGGTTTTCCTTATAATGGACATTTTTCTAACGGTAAATACATGAAATAACCGTCAGACTAACTTAGGTAATTTGCCGCTCACATATTCTATCGGTAAAAACACACACATACCGTTAGAGAATATACATTACTAAGCAAATATATGTATTTTTCTATCGGTAAATATGTGCATTTACCGTTAGAATATGCATGACTAAACAAATATATGTGCTTCCTATCGGTAAATATGTGTATTTACCGTTAGAATATGCATGACTGAACAAATATATGTATTTTTCTATCGGTAAATATGTACATTTACCGTTAGAATATGCATGACTAAACAAATATATGTGTTTCCTATCGGTAAATATGTGTATTTACCGTTAGAATATGCATGACTGAACAAATATATGTATTTTTCTATTGGTAAATATGTGCATTTCCGTTAGAATATGCGTGACTGAACAAATATATGTGCTTCCTATCGGTAAATATGTGTATTTACCGTTAGAATATGCATGACTGAACAAATATATATGTTTTCCTATCGGTAAATATGTGTACTTACCGTTAGAGGAGGTACTGTCACCAAACTGGGACAAACATGCACATGCCATTTCTCACATTCAAGGAATCATATCAATGTAACATCAAACAGATCTTACATCAAACGGATCTTAACTAGAAGATAAAGCAATATATTTCAAGAAATGCTAATTTGTGGATTAACTAGGAGACACAAAAATACTTTTCGTAGGTAGTTGGGACTTCATCTTGCCAAAGAAATTACACATGCCAGTTCACAAATTCAGGTACAAACATACACATGCCAGTTCACCAATACAAATTCAGGTACAAACATACACATGCCAGTTCACAAATTGAAGTGCATGTCTGAAACAGCAGTACAAATACACACCTACCTACCAATACAATTAAATACACAAATGCTCCCTGCACATTCAAGTTCATGTCCCAATTAGCAATACATGATACACAAATATACAACAATATACAAATACAACAATTCACACATTCGATGTATATTACAAAAGCCACGTCTGAAATTAACAACAGATCACGACGAGGACCCAGTGGCCCATACATGCATTTTACATAAAAGGGAACCTTTGCAGGTTGCCACAATGCAACTACCGACTACAAGTTAGACCTGATACATCACAAATCCATTCATCCAAAACAGCAAATGTCTGAACCACATTGGACTTAACCATAGGAGTTCAGTTCGAAGACGCCCGAGGAGCTGGAACTGCCGTCGACATACATTTGTACGTAATGGTGATTTCCTCGGACTCAAACTCGATCAACTCAACTCAACTCAACTCAACTCCATTAACAAAAAGAACCTACCTTCCAAGATGTTGTTCTGTGTAGTGATGGTGTAGAATGGCTGTGCAAATAACAACAATTCTTCTTCTCCAAGCAGGTAAGCATCTGGCCACAAGCTGGTGCATGCAAAAACATGTAAGATGCTTTCTATAGGTCCTGATTTGAGAAACACGCCGGGCTTAAGCATCTTCTCGACCGAGCCAACCAAGATCTCGCCCTTCACGTCCTTCCAGCTCTCGACGGTGATCTTCACCTTTTCTTTCGCCAACAAGCCAACATAGGCAGCGTACTGCGATGAAGAACCGTGAAATACGTTGCCCCCCACGAGCATCATCCAAGGACCTGAACAGATCATAATCATATTGAAAAGAAGACACATCAAAATGAAGGATACAAAAAAAGCAGAATTATTGCCATAATCGGATTAGAATAATCTAACAATATTGCAGAAATTTTACGTACCTTCCTTGGGATGCCGACGTCTAGAGGGCGTCGATGGAGGTGCGGAGGTGCAGCGGTCCCCTGTAGAGGTGCGCCGGCCGTCCATGGAGCTTACGGGTTAGGACTACGAGCCCAGATGAACTGTGAGAATGAAAGAGACATACCCGTGTATTTATACAATTATATATTTTCTATCGGTAAGAAAACAGAATACCGTTAGTAATAAAAACATCTGTAGAAGCCGAATGGTTCTATCGGCAAAACAAATATTACCGATAGGAATTTTTGTACATACTCTATCGGTCTGTACGTACATTGCCGATAGAATATTACTAGTTGTAGAAGGCCAACAGTTCTAAGATATTTTGTGCAATATTCTACCGGTATAAACATGCATTACCGATAGAATAAAACTATTAGAAGACGAACAGTTCTAAGCAATTTTCTATATATTCTAACGGTAAAAGAATCCATTACCGATAGAATAAAAATATTTGTAGAAGGTCAACTATTCTATCGGCGAACTACATATTGCCGATAGGAACTTTTAATATATTCTGTCGGTATATTCATATAGTAGCGATAGAATAAGTCTAGTTGTTGAAGTCGACCAGTCCTATCGGCGCACAACATTCTTCCGTCAGTACTTATGCATCTCTTCTAACGGCAAATATGTTCATCACCGCTAGAGTAAATCATACTATTTATTCTATCGGTAAGTTTCTTAGAAACCGATAGGGAAAATACATCCGTCGGGCTTTTTTGCCCACGAGGCACATTTTCTATCGGTTTTGTGCTGTTTCGCTAATAACCGATAGAAGATAGGGGTTAGTAGACTGCATTTCTGTACTAGTGAAATGACCTTTGGACGATGTATTTCGATGGTTCTCGTAGTTTTTCGAACTCGGGGGCTGGAGTGGTCTTAATCACACCCTAGGGCGACAAACTCCAGTACATTATACAACTCCACTTTGTCGCGACTAACAACGCGGCAGAGTATGAAGGTCTTCTAGCTGGGCTTCGAGCAGCCAAATCCCTTGGAGTACATCAGTTAGTGGTGAGGGGAGACTCACAGCTAGTTGTAAACCAAGTAAACAAGGAGTACAGCACTTCCGACGAGACAATGGCTAGTTACCTGGGCGAGGTGAGGAAATTGGAAAAATACTTCAGAAATTTCGAAGTCCAATTCATGCCGAGAATAGACAATACTCTCGTCGACCAGTTATCGAAACTTGGGTCCTCACGCGCACCTGCTCCGGCGTTCATCAAACACTTAAAATATCCCTCGATCACTGAGACGACCGAGGCGATGACTAACATCGTTGCCCTCGAGCAAGAAGCAGATTGGATCAAACCATTGAGAATCTATCATACACATGAGACCTTGCCCGAGGACGAAACCGATGCTGATCGGTTAGTTAGAAAAGCACGCATGTACAAACTGGTCGACGACATCATGTACAAAAAGAGTACACAAGGCGTACTCATGCGTTGCATATCTCAACAAGAAGTCCAATCTCTTCTGAGAGACATACATGAAGGCATGTGCGGCGCGCATGCATCTTACAGAACACTGGTCGGAAAAATTTTTCGACAAGGGTATTACTGGCCTACGGCACTAAACGATGCCAGACATTTGGTCAAGACATGCCCCCAGTGTCAGTTTCATGCACGACAAACCCATCAGCCGGCATATGCATTACAGACTACCCCTTTAACATGGCCATTCGTTGTATGAGGAACAAATATTCTAGGGCCAATGCCCCGAGCAGTCAATGGATACAAGATCCTATTCGTAGCCATTGACACATTCACCAAATGGATTGAGACTGAACAAGCCCGAACCATTACCGCCGCTATGGCACAAAAATTCTTTCACAAGAACATCATAACGCGATTTGGTGTCCCAAATCACCTCATCACAGACAATGGTTCCCAATTTGTTAGCGGTCTTTTCCTCGACTATTGCGACAATATCGGCACCAAAGTTTGTTCACCTCCGTTGCCCATCCGCAAAGCAATGGGGCAGTTGAACGTGCCAACGGGAAAATCATTCAAGGGGTTAAGGAACGTGTGTTCGATCGCCTTAAGATATGCTAGGGGGCTTGGGTAGATGAACTCTACTCTGTTCTATGGGCTCTTCGTACCACACCCAGTAGAGCAACAGGCGACATGCCTTTTCAATTGGTTTTTGGTGCCGAAGCCATGCTGCCAAGCAAAATACAACTTGATTCCCTCAGTGGGAAAGTCCCTACACTGTGGTCTCGATGCCGCGACCTAGATCGGCATGATTGGCTATGGAAGATGGCAGAGTTATGTTCAACACTTGGAACATCGACCAACTGTGCAAGTTCTACGTGTAAGTTTCCTTTTCCCTTCTCCATTGTTAATACCTTCTTTAATTTTTTTGGTACAATTTTTTGTTACGGTTAAATTCCCATTTTACCTCCTTCGGGCTACGCCCAGGGGCTGATCGTACTAAGCACCTCACTACGATAATTAAGCGGCTTCGCTGGCCGATCTCATGGTCGCATCTAGATAACACATTTCTTTGTAAGTCTTTTCTCAACACTTTAGAAACTTAATAGCATGTTCTGATCGTTCGAGTGGCTGTCAGTTAGTAATAACCTTATGACTTCGTAATAACGTGCTCTCAAGTCGATCATGCGATGACATCTAATTGACAAAACCCTGTTGTGACTCATTTCTTAGTTTGTCAACACTCATATTTACCCAAAAACCTCAATGCTGCGATCAACATACTAAGTCTCCAGTTTCATCGATCACAGGAGGGGGCTAGGGGAATATCAATTGTAACATTCAATTTTAAGTTCAACAATTATTTTATAGTTTTTGGGTATCCTACTAATCATGTGTATTTGCAAGGTACAATAACTGAAGAAAAGTCATTATATTTGAATATCCATTGTCAACCTTTCAAAGGTACAATAAGCAAAAGCACATCAACAAAGGTCAAGACCATGTAACAGTTTTTCTACAAGAACTTTAACCTCGGCCCTGATCGCGTCCAACTGGTCCTCACTGTCAAACACTACACTTTCCACCGCTGGCCTCAAGTCCAAATCCGGGTCGTGGTGATGTCTGAGTTTGCAAAGTAAAGCAAAGGCCACGTCACTGAGATCAGTCTTCAGTGTCTCCTTGCGCTTCCTTAAAAACTCTAGGATGTTAGCGACAATCAAGTCGGACTGGGTGGCAACTAGGTTACAGGACTCAGCAAGTGATAAGTCGTCCCCTTCGGGATTGACAACTTCTGCGTCAAATTAGACTGCAACTTCCTTCAGTCTGGCCAAAGTATTTTTCTCAACGAGATAGTAGTTTTCGATGATCTTTTCCAAATTTTCCTTCTCGTTGAGAGCCGACTCTGCCTTCTCTTTGGCCTTATCGCTGGCTGACTGGAGGTGGTTGATGCTGTTGTGAATCTTCTCAAGGTTGTCTCCATGCCTGATAAACTTCTCTTCTAGTTGATCCCTCTGCTCGATCAGCTTGCGATTTATTTCTCTTTGACCTGATCAAAGAAGGGAACATATTCATGTATCCATAAAATCGACTAAGTAATGATGATTTTTGCTGAGATGAACTTACAATCAACATCGGCTTGCAATTTGCCGCACGCCGATGCAAGACTCTTTTTCCCCTTGGAGAGCATCATGTGATCGTATCTTCTCCTCCAAGGATGCAAGGGTGTCTGAGAGTTTCTCATTGTTCTCCCTCAAAGCCTCGGCCACTACAACTTCTTTATTGTAGCGCACCATGGAAATCTCTTATGGTAAAGCAGAGTTTTCCCTGTGACAATACTGGAGATTAACATTCTGGTCCATCTAAGGACTAAGGCTAAAGCAAGAAACTTACTACTTTACTAGGTCGCACTCCGTTTGGACGAACTTGAATCCCTCCATCAGCAGACCAACCATGGTCGCTCTGCGAGCAAAGTTCTTTCGACAAACATTAACAGACCTTAGGAAAAATTCAAACGAATATTGGATAACCTGGTGTATGAACTTCGCTCACCTCCAGAAGATCTTCCAGGAATTTTTTCGATCCAACCCCTTGGCTCGAAGAAGGCAATCCATCGCACACTGGCCTGAAGCTCTGAGCCTCACCAACCATATCCAGTGCGAGACAAGGCATCACCTCCTTGACCAATGACATGGTAGATGGATCCACGTCCACGGTCGCGGTCGCCGCTGCGACCTCAGCTCCTTCGTCGTCAACGGGTTTGATACATAGTGTATCTGCAACCACCTCGTCAGCGACGTTGGGAGGTGGTAAACTTCAGTAGTTGCAGGGGCCTTCGTTGTGGCCGCTAATTCTACTGCGGTACCACTCATGGCAGGAACACCTGTTGTAGTAGTCCCTTTCCCCTCGATCAAAGCTGGCTCCGCCTCGCTCGCTAGCGTAGATACGGCCAAGGTCGAGGGAGTCTTGTGCATTCAATTCGTAGTTGATAAAACTATTCCTAACTAAATAATGCAACTTAGCTAGAGAGTACCTATTTACCTGATGCCAAGCCCTAGAAGATTTTGGGAGCTTGAACCCCCGCTTTGGGGAGATAACAGCGAGGACAGCGCTTTGAGCGCGGGTTTCCTCAGAGGCTCTACAAACCTTCTCCTTCGCAGGATTAGGGGAGTCTTGTCCTCCTCCTCCTCGTTTTCTTCCCCCTGTACAATCATGACATAATTCCCCACTGCGCTTAATGGGGTATAAGGGGTAGAAGATTTACCACGGCCATCTTCAAGTTGGTCGCAGTTGCCTTAGACAAAGCCGCCCCAGCAGCTGTCAGCACTTTTACTTTGCTGGAAACTGGAGCCTTGGACTGTTTGGATTTCGGGGTCCTCTTTGCCTTCTTTGAGGAACCACCAGAAGGACCTTCGTCGCCCAAAGGCCTCTTCATCCCCACCACTTGGCCCTTGGCCATCTGTGCAAATCAACATGATCATTGCACAGCCTTATCTCGACGACAAGATTTGTCCTAGTTTTTCGAAAACAGCATACCTTTCGGCGCGCCTGTACAACTTCGTCGGCACTCCAAACTAGGCTCCTCGGCCTCGACACGCTTGGGTCGCCTTCCTCGACCGAGTTGAAAGCCTTCAGTAGATAACTGGCCCTTACCGTGACATCGGAAGAGGCCAACTCTAGACAATGCTAAATGTTAATCAGCACATCTAAAACAACAAAACAACAAACACATGTCCTGCTGACTTACCAGGGCTGCCATCCCTCGTAGCATCCCCCATTGTTTTGATCTCCCACGCGGGGTGATCTCTCTTCTTCAACAGGCTGATCCGATTTTTCACAAAATCGAGGATCACATCCCAAGCAATCAAGCTCGCATCTATGAGGCACCTCAGCACTTGGGCTTGCTTCTTTTGCTCTTCGTCAAGGGCAGGGGTAATATTCTTCTCCTTGCACTTCTCCGACCGCTGATCGGTGAACCAAAGATGACTCTCCTCAGGCACGGTGCAGTAGAACCACCTCTGGTACCACTTGAGCATTGAGTTGCGCAACGGAAAGGGAAGTCTTTCTTCTCCCGCAAACGAAAGTAAACACAGCCTGGCGCGGCTGTGCCCTTCGACATCGCCAAGAAGTAGTATTGGCGAAACAGTGCAACACTAGGCAAAACCCCCATGAACGTCTCATGCAAATGCTGGAAGGTGGCGAGGATCAACACAGATTTGGTGTTCAAATTCACCAGCTCCAAATTGAAATGGCCGAGAACCTCTCGCAAGAAATTACTTTACAGCAGGCGGAAACCACAACGCAAGAAGTCCTCAAACATCACCAGTTCACCCTCCTGCACCTTAGGGCTCTCTTCATTCTCCCCAGTAGGCAGCCATGGAATCAATGACCTAGTGGGAAGATAACCATCGGCCTCCAACACCAGCAAACTCTCCTCCGATCGATGATTGGATCTTGTCCAACACGGCATCAGGATGGGTTTTTGGTGGAGGACGATGACGGCTGCGAACTAAGAATCAAGCAAGAAACTTAGGAAATTTGAATGAGACTTCAGTGAAAAGCTAGGGCTCAGGAAGAAAGTTTTAAAAACCCACTTCCCTCAGATCCTTCACCACGGTTCATGCTGCACAGTAAAAGGTGTTTTTCGCATTAAATGCACATAAAAACAAACCTGACACACGCACTCCTAGCGAGCGTTCAATGGGAAGTCAAACCGAAAAGACGCCTTTTCAGAAGCTGAAATGCCTTTCTCAGTCAAAAGAAAGCCTTTTCATTTCGACTTCGGGGGCTAGCAGATAAAGATTGCCGCTCTTATGACTGCGCGTGACCGCGTTGTGACAATCATTTCGTGATCACGATAGTCATTCTGTGATCGAACACAGTGCGCAAAACTACTCTGCGACAATAATTCCATGATGGCGAAAGTCATTCCGTGATCGCACGCAGCACGCATGCCTTTCCATGGTCTCCAAGAGCCGAGGAAAGAAATAAGATGCAAGTCTAAGAAAATACTGGACATAATTCATAAACAGAAAGTGAAAATCGACATAAGAAAAATAATTTTTCAATTATTTACAAAAAAAAAATACAAAGGGCCATGCTAAGGATCGGCCTTAGCCCTAGCTGCATCTAAGATAAAGTCAGTTTGACTCGTAGCCAGGATGTAGGACTCCTCCATTAACAAGCTGTCCTTCTTAGGGTCAACTACATACACCTCGAAGAGCCTCGCGACCTCCCTCAATTTTGCGAGGGTATCCTTCATGGTGAGACCACAGCCGGTGATGGTTACGTCCGCGGCATACTTCTCTTCATGCACAAGCTGCTCTTTTTGTCGAGCCAGCCTCGCAATCTCCCTAGCTCGATCAAAACTTGCCTTCAAATGCTCAACGTGCTTGAAGAAGTCATCCAAGTCGAGCCCCCACCGGGTGTACTTCTCCCCAAGGAGTTTGTGCTCCTCCTGGAGGGCCCGCAGCTCGGCCTTCATCTTGTCCAGCTCTTCCCTGGATTCACGGCTCTGTACAAAACCATCAACTTACCCCCAGATAATCCAAGATCATCACCACCTCGTTTCATTGAGACAGTCGAGTTGTCAAGCAGCTGCACAAGGCAAAAGGCCTAAGAGAAACTACATTTCAAGAAGAAGCTTGCACCAATCTACCAAGAGAGGATTACCTCTTGAGACGAGGGCACAATGCTGGTTACTCGCGCTCCCAAAGCTTCAACTTTCTCTTCACCAATTTCCTCGCCGATCCGGTTCGGGGATGCCATTTGCTCAGAAGGTTTGAAAATGAAATATTTTTGAGACTTAGAGAAATTTTTGGAGAAGTTGAAAATTCCATAGCAGGGGAACGGCTAGTTATATACTCACTTAGGCGATGCTTCAGCTTCCTGACCTTGGACACGATGCGAAAACCTCGAGATCCTCCCTAGTGCCTGCAGTTCATTCCTCGAGACGTATCAAAGCTATCACTAGTGTAACGCAACATGGGAATTCGAAGCGACGAAACACTGTTAAGAATTCGAAGCAACACACCATTAAAGTGGGCCTCTGTCACTTCAAATTCGGAGGCTAGCTGATGAGGATTGTGAGCTGGTTATAGGCCTCCATGGTCACACAAGCGTGCCGTGGTCGCACATGACTATGGCCACGGCGCTCCCTATGGTCGCTGATCGCACCTAAAACGGTGTGATTTTGTAATACCGCAAGTGGACGGTTGAACGTTGAGCACTTGAGGGTCGAATTCCACGAGGAACAAGCGTATTCGTCTTTCTAGCTTAATGGATCACTGATTAAGTCTAAACGAGTTGTGGGTTGTTTTTCTATAACTAATTCTACTACTAAAGCTATCAATCTAGGGTTTTAAAGCAGTAAATTGCAGGTATGAAATCTGGATTTATAAAGCAGGAATTAAAACCTAAGGCTTTGGGAATTCCATAACCATTCGGCATAATTCTATCCAAGGTCCGAGAATTGTGAGTTAATTTTCATTGTTTTCCAAGACAAATTAAGTTTCCAGTTCGGGGCGCTGGGTCAACAGTCAGAGGATCGCTTCCACTGTCACGTTTGTGAGAGCCTCTCTCTTGTTCAGGATCCCGCGTCAAAGCGCTAAAGACTTAAGAACTCTCCTAAACTCTAGCTAAGACTCAACTGTTACGTCTATTACCGAACGAGAATTTAGGGTTTAGAGGAAGAAAACATTAGAAAATAACTCCAAAACTTGAGATCAAACCAAGGAAGAATCACGCCTTCTGGATTAGGTCATCCCTAACCCTAGAAGGGATCTACTCGCAAAAAACCATAATAATGCAGAAATAATAATAAGAAATAAATAAAAACTTACTTGATTGCTTGAGAATTGAAGTTGCCGTTCTTGCCGGCTTACAAAAGTAATAAAATAGAGAATGGGGCTCTACTAAATTAAAACTAAACTAAACTAAACCCTAATGGCTAGTATGTAAAAAAGCATATCTAATTGAGCCAAAAGCTTCTCTATTTATAGCACATAAGTCCTAGAATTAATAAAATACAACTCAAGACCTATTTAGGAAGAAAATTGCCTCAGATTCGGACTTAAAACCATTAACGGGTCTGTTTTGGATTCGGGATTCGGAATTCAGGTTTCGGGTCAGATTCGGGTCGGGTCGGATTGCTGTTTTTTTTCAGATTTTCAGCATCTTCTTTCTTCACTTCGTTTCCTATCCAAACAATGTCGAAATAACTTCAAATTTGGTACATTTGTTCCCTGAAACATGACGAACACACTCGTGAAAGTGGATTGTAAAAATGTTACAAAAAATCACATAAAATGACGTACCAAAAGAATTTTAAGCATCATTTTTGACATCATTTTTGCACATTTTCAATACTAAACCTAGGGTAATATTCTACCAAATTAAGACTTATCAGTCGCCAAAGGACTAGAGGAAGAAACATTGGGTAATCCAAGGTCATTCAGGATATAACTCAAAAACTATACTTATTTCGCAAAAATTCAAGACACTTATTATCGCATAACCCATGTCTTATGCTATATCCGAGAGCAGTATGGGCGTAGAGATAGTCCCTACAACCATCCTTTCTCGCAGATACAAGGACTAATCTCATTATTGTGGTCGCAGTGCTACGTGATCACCCCTTAAACAATATCTCACCATAATCCTTATAATTGACTCCGAGATAATCATAAGTCCCCGACAAGGTAACCAACGAAGGAGCTTAGGACAATAAACGGTTCCATGACGACCGAGTCAAGACTACCAAACCACCATATACTCGTGATTTATTGCAACTACCACGCCCACGACCTCACAGCTACCACTCTAGGGCGGTTAGGAGAGATTGTGGGGCGTGTCCTCAAGAGAATAATCGACGACCTCTTCGGCAAGTATAAGAAATCCTTTAAGGGAAGGATCAGGAGACAGACAGATCGAGGATAGAGAGAAGACTAGGCTTAACAAAGATAGGATTAGTTAACTACGCACTTTGTAACCACCTCTCTATAATCTTTTTTCCCACATAGTTACAGGACGTAGGGCTGTTACCTAGCCAAAGAGGGGCCCGAACCTGGATAACTTTCTCTCCGTGTCTTAAATTCATAGATACCTTCAATGTTTTGAGAATCTGTCTGATTGGTCTCATTTCTTCTTACTCCCTCTCTTGCATAAGCTTGACAAAGAAACCCAGAGTTCTAATCGTTGACAACTGTAATTTCAGAACTTTTACAGTGATATGAAAAAAATTTAAACATAAAAAATGTAAGAGGATATCAATCAGATTGTGATGTTTATGTTTTTGGCGAACGAGAACATGTCAGAATGCAACATGCGTGTAAAAATAGCTGGTTTTTTTTTATCCTCTTGCTATTTCAAACTAGCGGTTGCTATTTCAAAATTCGTCCCGTATTCATATTTGGGTCTGTATGTTCTGCCATATATAAGTTATTGTCAGAGAACAATTATATTTGTTTTAATACCTATATCTAATGGATACCCAATTGATATATAAAAAAATAGGGCATGATTATGGTACTTAAATTTTTTATATATAAAAATATTTTCTAAAAAATTTAACAGTTTAAAATAAAAAAATATGACAACCGAAAAAATATGACAACTTAAAAAAATATGATAACATAAAACAGGAAATGCGACAAATATAAAAAATACGACAACATAAAGTAGAAAAATGCGACACCCAAAAAATATGACAATAAAAAAAATACAACAACTTAATATAAAAAAAGACAATCTAAAAAAAATACTACACCTTAAAATCTATTGGATTAAGTTGTGGTCATTGAATCAAGATTTATTAGTTGATATCAAAAATAAAAATTGATAAAAAATATTTTTTCTTTCACTATTCCGAATAAAATAATAAAAAGATATCCGTTTTAACCTTTGAGATTCTAGTTCATGTTTAAGTTGCCCACATATTCATACTTATCCTTTTGTTGGTAGGTTAAGTTTTTACTCTTTATCTAATAAAGGCTTAGGATTTTATGTATGATAGGCCTTAGACTTGCGTGGTCAATATATTGTAAACTAATGATGTCTCATTTCTTAAAAATAATTTGTTTGAGATTTATCTATGTTTACGGTTATTGCTGCGTTAATCAACTCTCATACAGAGGTGATATATGTGTGTCCCCTATTCAATAATAGCTACAAAGTGAAACCCAAAACCCTGTATATGAACCGTAATTATCTAAATTCACATTCATATTTGATAATATCTATAACTATTTCGGTCTCTGAACAAATATAGGTTAAAATACTAAAAAGCTAATATCCACCTATATGATTCAATATGCTTTCACCACTAGTTCAGACTGCATCAGTCAATAAGAATAATAATAATTTAGGTATGAGTACGCCAACACAATTGAATATACTATGAACAGAAGAAAGTACTTGTGTAGGCATCCAAACTAGTAGCTGGTACTTTTGCTAATGAAATAAGGACCACATGGACATAAAAATTCATCCCCAAAATATGTTGAGCAGCTTCTAAGACAATTAGTTGATGCCATGTAGAGTTATAAATAGGGGAGGAGAGGGGAGGGGAGAGGTTCTGGCATCATCCGCATTTAATTTGTTCTAGGTTGGGTCGAAATTGATTGATCAACAGATATTTATCAAGTTGAGTTAGGTTTTAAAATTTGATTGATAAAATTATTTTTAAAATAAAAAAATAATTTTCTAATAAGTAATTTTATAGAAGTATTATTACAAAATAAATATATATATAAGGTAACCAATGAAAGTTATGTGATATTATAATAATTAAAGGAAAAATTGGCTATTAGACACTTAAAAATTGATCTACTTAGAAAATAGCATCCCAAAAAATATTGTGTAATTGTAGGACATTTCAAAACAAATAATATTAGGCATAGATATTGCTTTCAAGTGCTAACCGTTAGTTTGACGATTGACATTAATGTCTTTCATCATTTGACTTTCCTCGCCGTCCCTATCAAAATTCTACCAACTCTCTCCATCCTCCACGTGCAGACCATGTTGAGACCACCCTCCATTTGTCTGTTTGCCATATTGTTCCAACTCCTCGCCACCACACTCCGATGCGTTCCCAACCTAGAATCCTCCATCCATGTTGTCTTCATTGAGGCCGACCACCATTATCAGATAACTACTGGTAATAATGTCAATAGTCAAATTAACAATTGTGATTTGACAGTAGTTTCCTATAGATAATATTATTTTTTTTGCAGTGTTTGATAACTGTAGGGTGTTTTGAGATGTATTGCTCAAATATATCAACTTTAAAGTGTCCAATAATCAATTTTTTTATAATGGAATATAAAATATCACAAAACTAATTAAATTGATATATTTATATTTATAACTATATTAATACATTAAAAAATATATTTCTATATATATAATCGATGGTTAGATTGACTAAAACACAAATCCACTTATCCATGTCCCGGATAGGGTTGAGTCGGGCTGAGTTCTGGGCAAAATCTAAAAGTCTAATGGCATAGAGGTGAAAATTAGTTGATACCAAGAACTAGTTAACATCCCTCAATTGCTAGAAATCCATACAAATAAGCATTACAAATGAGCACTTTGTTTGTTTCCATCGTGATGCGAAGAAAGCAGTGAGATTTGGCGAGATATGTTTCAAAATTTTCATTTAATATGTTATTTTTTTATAATATGATCATTTGGTAATTTATTGTAATAATATTTTTACTAGATATGATAAACATTTTATGTAACTTCTGCACGTCGCAATACAAATACTAAATCCTAATTTAATCCCAAATATTACGAGTTTTTTTTATTAATAACCCAGATTTAAAAAATAATTACGAAACTAACCCATGCGATAATTTGCAGAAATGGCCTGCCACGTCAGCTTGTCGAGCTTCGACAAGCTGCATATTGCACGGGCGCCTTCTTGTCGTGGTCGGAAGGCACGACTAAACTCTTGTCGTGTCCCTCGAACATGACAAGGTCTTTGCTGTAATTGTCGAGCCGCTCGACCACGACAAGGAGTTGTCGAGCTCCTCGACCACGACCAGGTGCCTGTTTCTTGTCGTGCTGTGAAGACATGACAAGCGAAAAAAGATTATTGCGGGAGCGGGGATTCGAACCCGAGCCACATACTTTGCAACTGAGGACTCCCACCAGCTAGGCTAAGAAACTTATTTGATATAAGGGCAGTCCACATTTTAATATTGTGCAGCTTGTCGAGTTTCCAGAACTCGACAAGCTGCTGGTCCCCTCTTTATTTCCCTGGTCCCCTGCGCTAACTCACTCACACACACTTATTCATTTGAAGCAGCAGCAGGTGGGAGTTTTTTTTACCAATAACCCAGATTTAAAAAATAATTACGAAACTAACCCATAGTTGAGATAATTTGCGGGAACGGGGATTCAAACCCGGGCCGAGAACACGGGAGCGGGCGCGCGAGCCAGTTGGGCTAGCACTCTTAGCTGCACTAGAAGGGTAATCCTAATTAATATCCCTCTCACATGTCGTAGATCCAGAGCTCGACAAGAGAGTGCTGCGGTCGATGAGCGAGCACTGGTCGTGAACTGAGCCGTCTGGTCGCAAACAGTAGACGAGGTCGTGTACAGTAGAGGTGGTCGTGTACAGTAGAGGTGGTCGAGCCAGGGACTTGATTGCAAGGATTTTTGATTGAATTCTGGACTGATTTGTAATCTGATTTCACAAATGAGTATAAACTTATACGTTATACTCATCTAGCAAGAGATTTGATAAAATATGTCTTGATTTGGTGATTTTCGATATAAACTGAAAATATGGTACTTTAGGGTAAAATAAGATCTGAGTTTTGTCGATTTCGAATTTTGGCCTTTAAGATGTGATTTTGTAATCTGGACAGAAGAGAAAATTGTATCAAATAGCATTTGAAAGAGATTTGCTGAAGAAATTATGAATTTGGAGTTAATCTGAAGATTTTAGCCTTTTTGGGTTTCCAGATATCAGATAAAGGACTAAATTACGATATAATTTGGACTGATATGTGAAAAAGGCTTAGATGATATGATTTGGCTGCCAACTTTCTGGATTAAGGTATTGACATACCCATGATCATAATCCAAGAATAATCTGATCTGGATTAGGTCAAGATTTAGCTAAATCTGAGTTCTGAGCATTTAGGGTAATTAGAATAGTAATTAGAATCCTGTTTTCGAAAACAGAATAGGATTGATAGATCTGAGAGTTAGAGATGGAATTGAATCTGGCTTCTGAAGACTTTTATGTATATGTAAGTATATGTATGTATGTATATGTATATGTATGTATATATATGTATGTATATGTATGTATGTATATGTATGTATGTATATATATGTATGTATATGTATGTATATATATGTATTTATATGTATGTATGTATGTATGTATGTATGTATGTATGTATGTATGTATGTATGTATATATATGTATATATATATCTATACAGTATGTATGTATATATATCTATACAGTATGTATGTATTTATGTATGTACATACATATATACGTACTGTATAGATATATATATATATATATATATATATACGCACATATATATATATGTATATGTATATATATCTATACAAATATATGTAAGTATGTATATATATCTATGTATGTATATACATATAATAAAAATATATAAGAAATCTAGTGAACTGCATGATTCATTTTGAATGTAACACACTGGAAAATAAAAGTGTTAGTACATGTTCGCTATGGGTTCGGACAACCCCTCTTATGCCCATGTCTATCTCTCTTAAAAGGCGATGGTGAGTACGGATCAGGTGGCACATATGATCGCCGCCCAGCCGCCGTAGAAGGACCATGCCGCTCAGTACCTGCATGACCCTGAGATGGCTGTGTCGGTGGAGGGTGATCTTCGAGCTCGCTAGGCGCCAACTGATCCGGTTGGTAGTACTGATGTGCATGAGGGTCGTGCAACCCTAACATGCCCGCGACCCAGTCCTCGTTGTCCTGCTGTTGTGCCACCCAACTGGGCTCGGCCCCCTGCGAAGCGTAGTACTCACGATCGTCATCCACATCCATGTGGTCATGGGCGGGCTCCCCCCAACTCTCCCAAGTAGACCCCCCAGGGACTGAGTGTCTCTGTCCCTGGACCGCCTGCTCAATATGAGCCTGGCCCCAATCTTCGTCAGCCGCAAGCCGCTCTGCCAACGCCCTACTCGCATCGTCCCTGTCTTGACGACGGATGTCGTCCTCGTCTTGACTACGAATGTCGTCCTCATCATCAGAGTCATCTGAATCGGGAGTACGTTGTCTCGACAGGCCCCCAATATGCAGATCTCTGCGTCGAGCACTGTGCATTGACGAGGAACGACGAAGCCGAGACAGGCCGGCGGACGTCCCCGGTATGTCACCTCCCCAGGTCGACGATGTGTCACGATGACTGTGTCGTGTTGACGAAGTGCTCTGTCGAGCACCACCCAGGCTAGGCCGGGCTGACATCGAGCTAGGTGGCCGGGCCCCACTCCAGTGCGGAACCGATGCATCTGTCTTTCGACCACAAGTTACGTCGAAGAAGAGTCGTTGTGCTGCTACACGGATGGAATGTAGGGCAGCACGCGCCATCGTCTTGAAGCGTCGTCCTCCTTGCAAGCCAGACAACAGGTTTGCCGCCTGCCTGTCGATGGCCAACGCTAAGTCAGCCTGCACATGCGAAACTCATATGGGAACTATGGAAAAATAGATAAGATAAGAGACCAACATAAGTATCCAGTGAAGACGAACGTACCGAGCGATGTATCCGGCCTGGGAAATGAACATCAAGGCCGAGTCGAAGACTGTCTTGATGTGATAGTTCTGTCGGCGAAGGGGGGGCCGCACGAGCGAGTCGCGTGCGGGTGCGCGGCACGTACTACTGAAGATAGGCCTGGGACATCCCAGGGTCATACGGCCGCTCCACCACAACAACATCCATCGCTGCGTGGTCCTCCCACTCGTCGACCCATTTGGAATTCTTGATCTGCCAGTTGTCGAAGTGTTTTCCTCTACGTGTTTGTCTGCAAAAGGTGACGCGATGCACATAAAGCAAAGAAATAAACAAATATGAGTGCGTACATGAGATATAGAAAATGTTCGAGGCATACACGTGAATCTCCCGCGGGAGATGGCGTTGTCGATTTCTTTCCGGGGGCGGTATCTGCTGATGTAGCCCGAATTGGCGCATCACCCTCTCCGGAAAATACGGCTCCACCACATGTGAGAACACCATGTGCCGGCATGTGAGCCAGCAGTCCTGGCCCGCGGTGCAATGCGAGGAAATGCCATGCGGTGCAACCTGGGAGATGTGCTCCGGTGTCCATGGTCGCCATATGACGCGCGCATCCGATAGGAGATCAAACTCTCCCAGGTATGCCAAGTAACAGCGGTGAATCTGTGACGATGACCACCTCGGTCGACCTCCCAGCCAACGGGCTCCCATGGTCGGCCGATCCACCCAATCCTATAGTCCGCTGGCGCACCGTACGGATGGATGGGCCGCTGTAAACGCGGCCGACCAACGGGGAAGTGCTCCCATGACCACAACTGCAGCAGTACAGGGCATGCGGAAGCAATGATCCAGCTGCGGTCCTGCAACATGCCTCGCAAAGCCCCCTGTACGTCGCGCACAACACTGCCATCGCCCAGTTGTAACGCGGCATGGCCCCTGCGTCGGCATCGACGATACTCTCGACCAGAGGAATGAACCACGTGTACACAGTATCACCGTGCATGGAAGGGAACAAAATATACTGCAGCGTCACCAGCAAGTAGGCGAAGAGATGCTGCCGAACTACATCGGCGGGGGCATCATCGGGGCACTCACGGTAGTGCGCCAGAAATCGGTGGGGGACAGCACGCCTGGATGCCGGGATCTCATCAGCGTGGTTAGCGATGTTGAATCGGAGGTGCATCTGTCCGCGCCAATCTAGGCGTGCTGGCCAGGGGACGATGGGATGTCCACTGCCAGGTAAACCAAGCAGCATGCTCACATCCTCCAGCGTGACTGTCATCTCCCCCCAGCGGAAGTGGAAAGTGTGGGTCTCCGGACGCCATCGATCTACCAATGCGGTGATCAACGACCTGTCCAGTGTGAGATGCTGACCTATCTGTAGCATACGGGCGAACGGTAATAAACCTGCATCCCGTAGGATGGGGATATAGCCCTCATGCAGAGGCCAGTACTCCAAGGGAGAATGGACTACCAGCGGCTCCAAGTCCCCGCCCTCGGACAAGATGCGGCCGCGATGTCCACGATCACATGTACTGCTCAGTAGCTCTGGAAGATCTCTATCCCCGCCAATCATGCCTGTCAAATCATAAAACATGAACCATTATTGAAAGTAACATAATATACAACGGGAACCGTTATTGAAAGTATCATACCCATGGATAGCACACGACATAAAAGTAACATAACATGAATCATATTACAAGGTTTTATACGGATTACAACAATCCAATGCAAATGATAAGCGTATTACAAAGTTTATTACAAGGCTAGGTCGATGGTTCGGGTGCATTCAAACAATCCTTCCTGCTATGTCTGGGCTGCCTACAGATCGAGCATTTCCTAGCTCGTGAGCTACCCCCCTGTGACTCATCCATGTCGTTGTGTATTCGGCGTGTCTTCCGTCGCCTTGGACCCGTTCGCTTTAGATTTACATCTGGGATCCAGGTAGTCTCGCCAGCAGGGATAACTCTGTAGTCACCGAGCGTCATAAAAACTCCCCACAC
Source organism: Pharus latifolius (assembly GCA_019359835.1). NCBI lineage: Eukaryota > Viridiplantae > Streptophyta > Magnoliopsida > Poales > Poaceae > Pharus > Pharus latifolius. The sequence goes on from CM033320.1 coordinate 16,708,998, forward strand.
GCTACTCCACGTGTTTGAAAGGTTGTCAAGGCTGAAGTACTTCGAAAGGTAAGGCGCAGGGCTCACACCGAGCACCGCACATGAAACAAGGACATGAGAGCAGGGCTTGTACAGTAGCTTCGGTTTGTTACATGAGCACTCAGCGACATCCCCAAGAATGACCTCATGCACCCGTCCAGGCCTCAGTTGGCCGCTCACGTTCTTCTGCCGAAGGCGGACTTGAATGATTCGGTGCAGTCTATTTATAACTGTCACCTCGTGCCGCTGGGCCTTGTCTACGCGAGCAGTCAAGTAGGACTGCACAACATCTGGCAAGGTTCTCATGGGATCGTCGATTAGCGTTTTGGCGGCTACACTTCTGTTGTTGAAGTACTCGGCTGTGCGGTACCATGTCATCTCCACTACAACAGTCACCGGCAAACACCGGACTCCCTTCAACACATAATTGCACACCTCTGAAAGGTTCGTCGTCATTATCCCAAACCTTGCGCTATCTTCATCGTGCAGCAAGGACCATTTCTCGATGTCCTTGTCCTAAATCCATTGGGAGAATTTGCTCACGTTCGCATCATCGGCAGCATTGCTGGCCCTCCTCGTGGAGTACTTCACTGTCAGCGCCTCCAATTTGTCGAACACAGCCTGGAACTTTCTCGGTTGATTTTGCATGCACAGCCGCTTGAACAGATCCATGATCTGTTTACTGCGGAAGTGTGTGAAAAGGTTTGCTGCAATGTGCCGCATGCACCAATGGCTGCGCACATCCTCCCATTTGTACGGAGCATCTGGGGCCCCGCGCATTACCTCAATGGCATGGAGCAGCCCTCGGTGGCGGTCCGATATGATGCACACCTTCTCTCGATCACCAACAACCGCCCGCTTCAAGTTGACCAGAAACCACAACCAACTTTCTGAGTTTTCAGACTCGACGATCGCGTACGCCAATGGAAGCAATTGGTCGTTAGCATCCGCAGCAATAGCAATGAGAAGACAGCCCTTGTACTTTCCGGTCAGGAACGTACCATCCACGCATATGACTAGACGACAATAAGCAAATGCCTCGATGCACTGGCGGTATGTCCAGAATAATCGACGGAGTACCCGAGTGTTCTGTATGGGGCTACCATCTCAACGTGTAGCTGGCTGATCGAAGAAATCTAAAAATGTGCCTGGGTTGGTCTGAGCGATGTTGCGCAGCAACCGCATCACATTGTTGTAGGCGTGGTCGATGTTGGATCAAGGATGCTGACTAGAGGGGGGGGTGAATAGGAGGCTTTAAAAACTTTAAAACTTAAAGCAAATAAAGAACGAATTATGTAAATAAGAGAAAGAGAACGAACACGATGATTTTTACCGAGGTATCGGAGACTCGCCCAGTCTCCACTAATCCTCGTTGAAGCACTCAAATCTCTTGAGTCTCGCTTCAATATCCACAAAGGATATTATCACTAATGGTTGCTCCTTGTCCACTCCGGAAAGGCGAGCACCGATGCCTTGTACACACTCGCCGAGCCTCTCCGACAATCTCCGAACGAAGAGGTCAACGGCCACGCCTCCGAACCGTCTAGGTGAGGGCGCTCACCAAGAGTAAAAGGCAGCGAGATCTTCTCTAGACCTCCAAACACGCACCGAGAAGCTAAGTATATGCAAATGCAAAAGAACTGAAACTCTCGGTGGATCGGAAAACACTCGACTTGATCAAAAGATCAAGATTTAATATAGAAAACTAATGCTCAAGAGTGTATAAGAGAGGAGGCTGCTTGTTGTTAAAAACTTATGCCCAAAGCCCCTATTTATAGCCTCAAGAAGCAAATGAACCGTTGGAGCTAGGGCTGAAAATCAGCAACTCAAACTGACAGTCAGTTCACCAAACTGACAGTCAGTTGCATGCACAACGGCCGACAAAATTTACGGATAAAAAATAGCTAGCCGTTTGCAGCCAAAACAGGAAAGCTGGAACACGCAACTGACAGTCAGTTACACAAACTGACAGTCAGTTTGTGTACTAGCTCGACCAGAATCAAAAAGAAACACAGTAAAACACTCTCTGGTCGAAACCCCAACTGACAGTCAGTTTAGTACAAAAAATTTGAGACCGAAAAACACCCTCTCTGGACAATTGTCAGTTACACTAAACTGACATTCAAACTGACAGTCAGTTATGCAAACTGACAGTCAGCATGAACAAAAACAGCTATAACTTTAAATCCAGAAATCCAAAAGAGGTGTTTAATAGCTCGTTGGAAAGATAATTTCAAGGGCTACATTTTTTTCAACAGAAGCAAAAGCCAGATCTACCTAGATCTTTCTGAAAAATGCAAATACTCTTCTGCTGTCAAAAACTGAACTGAAAAACAGATTTTTCAAATAAGTCCAAAAGCAAATCCAAATAATAAAAAAAAAAATGCGATGCAATGACCTAACATTCTCGGTTTGTGCTGGAGATAAAAAGAGGACTTTCGCTACCCCTCTTTATAGTACGGTTAAAGCTAGAAATAATTTTTCCTAACCGATCATCTCCACACGCCAAGATCGGTAAAATATAAAAACTCGTAATACCTGAGGTCTTCACGATTTTCGTCAGTTTGTGAAACTGACTGTCAGTTATGACACTGACTTCGACCAGAGACTAAGACCAGGCTCCTAACTACTGAACTGACTGTCAGTTATAGAAACTGACTGTCAGTTTGGTCAATTTCGACCAGAGGCTGTCTAAGACAAGAGAGGGAATAAAATAATAATATTTTATACAAACAAACACTTTTAGCACATCAACTAGCATTTGATATATCAATAATGTTCAGTTCACCCCTTAAAAAGTAAAATCTTGTTTCATCTAAGGGTTTAGTGAAAATATCTGCTAGTTGCAAATCTGTTCTGACATAATTTACATCTATATCACCTTTTGCCACATGATCTCTAATAAAATGGTGCCTTATTTCAATATGCTTAGTTCTAGAATGTTGAACAGGATTATTAGCAATTTTAATGGCACTTTCATTATCACATAATAGTGGCACTTTATCAAAAATAATTCCATAATCCAAAAATGTCTGCTTCATCCACAATAATTGAGCACAACAACTTCCTGCAGACACATATTCAGCTTCAGCTGTGGAGAGAGCTACTGAATTTTGCTTCCTAGATGACCATGATACTAAGAATCTCCCCAACAGCTGACAGCTACCAGATGTACTCTTACGATCAATCTTGCACCCAGCATAATCATAATTAGAGTACCCAATTAATTCAAAATTTGCATCTTTAGGGTACCAAAGTCCTAAACTGGGATAACATTTTAAATACCTAAGGATTCTTTTAAGAGCAGTTAAATGACATTCCTTAGGATCAGACTGAAATCTAGCACACAAGCACACACTAAACATGATATCAGGCCTAGATGCAGTAAGATATAAGAGACTACCAATCATAGACCTATACAGTTTAGAGTCAACCGATTTGCCGCTTTTGTCCATGTCCAGATGTCCATTGGTCGCCATGGGAGTTTTGATTGGCTTGGCGTCTTCCATCCCAAAGCGCTTGAGCAGGTCCTTCACGTACTTGGTTTGACTCACGAACGTCCCGTTCTTGAGTTGCTTGATTTGTAGACCGAGGAAGAAGCTCAGCTCACCAATCATGGACATCTCGAACTCCCTAGACATCATCTCTCCAAACTCATGACAGAAATGTTCATTAGTAGATCCAAATATGATATCATCAACATAAATCTGACAAATGAACAAATCTTTTTCAATTTTCTTTGTAAAGAGAGTTGTATCAACCTTCCCAATTTTAAAACCTTTTGATAATAGAAAGTCTCTAAGTCGCTCATACCAGGCTCGAGGAGCTTGTTTGAGACCATAGAGAGCTTTTGACAGTTTGAAAACATGGTTTGGAAATTTTGAATCTTCAAAACCGGGAGGTTGTTCAACAAACACAAGTTCAGAAATTTCACCATTTCAGAAAGCACTTTTTACATCCATTTGAAAAAGTTTGATATTGAAGCATGATGCATAAGCAAGAAGAATGCGAATAGCTTCAAGTCTTGCTACAGGTGCAAAAGTTTCACCAAAGTCTAATCCTTCGACTTGAGTGAAACCTTGAGCAACAAGACGAGCTTTGTTTCTAATTACCACACCATTTTCATCTTGCTTATTTCTAAAAACCCATTTTGTTCCAATAACATTATGATCTTTGGGTCTTTCAACTAGAGTCCAAACTTCATTTCTAGCAAAATTGTTAAGTTCTTCATGCATGGCATTTACCCAATCGGGATCATTTAAAGCTTCACTAACATGTTTTGGTTCTAAAGAAGACACAAATGAATGATGTTCACAAAATGCAGCAATACGAGATCGAGTTTGAACACCCTTACTGACGTCACCCAATATTTGGTCTAGAGGGTGATCCTTGGTGATCGTTTGATGCTGTCTTGGTGCTTCGTCTTGTACAGCTTCATCTTGATCTTGTTCTGGAGGATGAGATGATGATACATTTTGATCAACATTTTCAATGTTGACATCATCTTCTTGATCTTCATCTCTTGGCTTGATGTCTCCAATGATTATGTTCTTCATGGCTTCTTGAAGATCGTCACCTGAAACTTCACGAGATACTTGCTCCTTTTGTGAGCCGTTAGTTTCATCAAATTCGACATCACCAGATTCTTCAATACAACTTGTATTTTTATTAAACACACGATAAGCTTTACTAGTGGTGGAGTATCCGACTAGAAAGCCTTCATCTACTCTTCTTTGAAATTTACCACCAAAATTTCTTTTCTTGAGAATGTAACATTTGCAACCAAACACTCGAAAATAAGAAATATTTGGCTTGCGCCCAACAAGAAGTTCATAAGGAGTCAAATTCAGAAGAGGATGCAAATAAAGTCGGTTTATAGAATAGCAAGCGGTATACACGGCTTCAGCCCAGAAGCGAGTAGGAGTATCGTACTCACTTAGCATAGTCCTTGCCATTTCTATAAGTGTTCGATTTTTCCTTTCAACAACTCCATTTTGCTGTGGAGTGTAGGATGTGGAAAATTCGTGTTTAATTCCAAGAGAGTCACAAAAATCAAAAAGAGTTGAATTAATGAACTCTCCACCATGATCACTACGGATTTTCTTGATGGATAATTCGAATTCAGTGGAAACACATTTTGCAAAACTTTTGAAAACATCGGGAGTTTCAGATTTTTGAGAAATAAAGAAAACCCAAGTATAGCGAGTGAAATCGTCAACAATCACAAAACCATAATTGCTACCCCCGATACTTTGGAACTCAGAAGGTCCAAATAAATCCATATGAAGGAGTTCCAAAGGTTTGCAAGTCGAAAGAATGCGCTTAGTTGGATGTGAAGTAGCTACTTGCTTGCCCGCTTGACAAGCGCTACAAGGTTTGTCCTTTTCAAAATTCACATCCTTTAAGCCAACAACCAAATCACGTTTTAAAAGTTTTCTCAATTGATGCATTCCAACATGTGCAAGTCGTCTATGCCATAGCCGACCTTTTGAGGTTTGAGAGACAAGACATGTTGAAAGAGATGCATCTTTTGAATGAAAATCAACCAAATAAAGATTTCCAAAACGAAAGCCTTTAAAGATCAAAGTTTTATCTTTTAAACTTTCAACCAAAATTTCTTTTGGGAAAAATGTGCAACTAAAACCAAAATCGCAAATTTGTGCAACGGAAAGCAAATTGAAATTCAGAGATTCGACCAATAAAACATTTGAAATAGATAGATCATTTGAGATTGCGATTTTACCCAAGCCTACAACATTTCCTTGACGATTGTCGCCAAAGGTAATCTTTTGGTTCTCGCTTGAGTTGTCTTCTATTTAGGTGAACAACTTCTTGTTACCGGTCATGTGTTCGGAGCATCCGCTATCTAGCACCCAATGCCTCCCACCGGTCTTGTAGTTCACCTGCATAAAAAGAATTAAGGTCTTTTAGGTACCCAAACCTTTTTGGGTCCTTCAATGTTAGCAATCAAAGCTTTGGGCACCCAAATAGATTTCTTCTTTTTGTTTAACATCGGTGCACCAACATACTTTGCAATAGCATAACCTTTTCTCGACTTTTGAAGCATGTAGCAAGTATCAAAATAATTAGGAGTCATCAAGGGACATGCTTCATGCGAATGACCGGTTTCATGGTATTTATGACAAAATGTGTTGCATGCTTTAACAAATATAGTTTTAGAATTTTGTTTCCTTTCTTTCTTTTGAAAATATCCTAATCCTTCTTTTCTAAAAGAACATCTTTGTTTATTTAGGATTAGATCAAGAGATATTTTACCTTTATAACAATTTTCTAAGCCTTTTCCAAGTTTTTCAACTTGTGCCTTAAGTTCATTATTTTCATTTACGATGTTGTCATTTGAAGCACATGGAATGTGATGACTATTTGAAGGAGATTCATTTAAGTTACATGAAGTTGAAGCATCAATCTTAGGTGAAGTATTTGTAACATCTTTTATAAGCATGTTTTCATATGAATCTTTAAGCTCAGAGTATTGAGCGCGTAGGGAAGAATGCTCTTCCTTAAGCGCCTTATACTTCATCTTAGTTTTTCCAAAAACTTCATTCAGTTCAGTTATCATTTCAACTAAGTCATCATATGATGGATCATTGGAGTGTACCTTTTCATCGCCTTTGGCCATAAGGCACATGGATGAACTAGTTGAAGTGTTGTTGCCGAGAGCCAGTCCGGCCATCTTCTTGGAGCAACTTCGTTCGTTGTCGGAGTCGGAGTCGGAGCTCTCTCCGCCGGACATCCATTCTCCGAAACAGGCTTCTTTGATTTCTTCATTCTTCTTCTTGAAGAACTTCTTCTTCTTGTTCCACGCCTTGTTCTTGTTTGGACATCTTGATGCTATGTGTCCCTTCTCATGACATCCATAGCAAATGATGTCCTTGAAGTTGTTTTGCTTTTGCCCCTTTGGTCGTGTGTCAATGTTGACACCCTTCTTATGCAACCTGCGAAGGAGTTTTTGAGTGTTCTTTACCATAAGTGCGAGGTCTTCATCGGAGGAGCCTTCGCTTGAATCGTTCCTTGCATTTGCTTTGAAGGCCAAAGCTTTCTTCTTCGTCTCAGTGGGTTCGGCCGCTTCCTTCTTCTCCTTCTTGTGCATCTCATGGGTGATGAGGTTCCCATAGAGATCGGTTGGTGTTGTGGTGGTTAGATCGGAGTTTGTGAGAACCGTGACCAAAGTATCGAAGCTTTCCGGCAAGGCCCTAAGTATCTTTCTCACAAGCTCAAGGTCAGTAAACACAACACCAAGACCCTTGAGTTCATTCACAATGTTATTTAACCGAGTAAACATGGAATCCACGGACTCGGTTGATGACATGGTGAATGTCTCATATTTTTGCCTCACCATTAGCAATTTTGCCTCTTTAACCTTTGTAGTGCCCTCGTAAATTTCTTCGAGGGTAGTCCAAACCTTATGAGCAGTCGTGAGATTGCTCACACAGTTGAACTCGTTTAAGGATAAACCGGCAAAGAGTGCATTTTTTGCACGGGCATTTAAATGCAACTTTCTCCTATCGTCTTCGGATTGACTTGCTGGATCAACCGGAGGAGTAAAGTCGAGTTTAACAGTATCCCATACATCAAGCCCCATGGCTTCTAGAAATACCGACATGCGCACTTTCCAATAAGGATAGTTTGTCCCATCAAAGATAGGCGCACGACCGGTATGACCGAGAAGAAAATCTCCACTTGACGACATCCTCTCTCTAGGCGGTAAAGCCTAATGAATCGAGAGACCAAGCTCTGATACCACGTGTTGGATCAAGGATGCTAACTAGAGGGGGGGTGAATAGGAGGCTTTAAAAACTTTAAAACTTAAAACAAATAAAGAACGAATTATGTAAATAAGAGAAAGAGAACGAACACGATGATTTTTACCGAGGTATCGGAGACTCGCTCAGTCTCCACTAATCCTCGTTGAAGCACTCAAATCTCTTGAGTCTCGCTTCAATATCCACAAAGGATATTATCACTAATGGTTGCTCCTTGTCCACTCCGGAAAGGCGAGCACCGATGCCTTGTACACACTCGCCGAGCCTCTCCGACAATCTCCGAACGAAGAGGTCAACGGCCACGCCTCCGAAACGTCTAGGTGAGGGCGCTCACCAAGAGTAAAAGGCAGCGAGGTCTTCTCTAGACCTCCAAACACGCACCGAGAAGCTAAGTATATGCAAATGCAAAAGAACTGAAACTCTCGGTGGATCGGAAAACACTCGACTTGATCAAAAGATCAAGATTTAATATAGAAAACTAATGCTCAAGAGTGTATAAGAGAGGAGGCTGCTTGTTGTTAAAAACTTATGCCCAAAGCCCCTATTTATAGCCTCAAGAAGCAAATGAACCGTTGGAGCTAGGGCTGAAAATCAGCAACTCAAACTAACAGTCAGTTGCATGCACAACGGCCGACAAAATTTACGGATAAAAAATAGCTAGCCGTTTGCAGCCAAAACAGGAAAGCTGGAACACGCAACTGACAGTCAGTTTGTGTACTAGCTCGACCAGAATCAAAAAGAAACACAGTAAAACACTCTCTGGTCGAAACCCCAACTGACAGTCAGTATGGACAAACTGACAGTCAGTTTAGTACAAAAAATTTGAGACCAAAAAACACCCTCTCTGGACAATTGTCAGTTACACTAAACTGACATTCAAACTGACAGTCAGTTATGCAAACTAACTGTCAACATGAACAAAAACAGCTATAACTTTAAATCCAGAAATCCAAAAGAGGTGTTTAATAGCTCGTTGGAAAGATAATTTCAAGGGCTACATTTTTTTCAACAGAAGCAAAAGCCAGATCTACCTAGATCTTTCTGAAAAATGCAAATACTCTTCTGCTGTCAAAAACTGAACTGAAAAACAGATTTTTCAAATAAGTCCAAAAGCAAATCCAAATAATAAAAAAAAAAATGCGATGCAATGACCTAACATTCTCGGTTTGTGCTGGAGATAAAAAGAGGACTTTCACTACCCCTCTTTATAGTACGGTTAAAGCTAGAAAGAATTTTTCCTAACCGATCATCTCCACACGCCAAGATCGGTAAAATATAAAAACTCGTAATACCTGAGGTCTTTCGCATCTTCACGATTTTCGTCCCATCTCTTGCTCTTTTGCGTCTCGTGCTTCACTTTAAGTTGGGTTCATCTTGATCATCTTGCATTTCTTCCCAACTGATCCTGTAACAATTAATCTCAAAAAGCACGATTAGTCCGGAACACTTTGTTTTCATTAATCATCAAAATCAGGGTTAGGCATGAAGGCCTAGATGCAACAGTCGAATGTGCCGAACATGCCCTCAATTGCCTTCTGTTTTGCTCTCTAGGCCTTTGCATACCGTATAGTGTACCCACACCTATCGGCAACTTGCTTCATTATTTCTCTCGGCATTATCGAAATGTTCTCTCGCACAGCCAGCTGGATGATATTACCGACGTACGCCGACGTCAGGTTCCTGTGTCTGTCCAGCGCCTCCGTGAGCAGGCATGTGTGTGCGGTAACCCTTGTCACCACAAAACCGATGTCGTCCTTCGGCCGCATCGCACGAATCTTCCATGGGCAGCCTGCTGTTACACAGGCTGCGACAAAAAGGTTGGGGTTTGACTTGACGACCTTATATTGCCGGTTAATTGCGAGGGAACAGCTCGCCACGGCATTCTTTAGATCTTCCTTACTTTGAAACTCCTGCTCTACTTGTAAGCCACCGTGCTCGAAAGACCACTTCGAACCCTGATCCGTTGGCAACACAGCTTGACTGTACGCTGAGTGATCTAGCCACTCCTGCGGGGGACCAGGAGTATCGTCATCAGAGCCATCGGATGCCTCCGAGTCCGTCGAATCATCTTCGTCGGACACTGATGGAAGGCAATCCAGTACCTCGCACACATCTACGTGAGTATGGCAGAATACATCCGACCACTCGCTAGCCCTGAATCTCGCAGGACCGGGCATGACGCTTGGCTCACCCTCCACCGCACACTCGGCTGCTCATACGTTGCAGAACTGCACATACATCACGAACTGGCTGAGGAGTCCGCCATGGGGGTCTTCCACTCTTCGAATATAAGAACTCCAAGATTTGTCCCCTTTAATTTCGCGCAACATCCAGTATGGCTCATTATCTACCTCACGAACGATGAGCCCTTCGATTAGAGCCATTTCATCACGAGGCCGCTTCCCAAACATATTCAGGATCCACAAATTCAGCTCTAGAAATGAGGTGTTATGTACACTCAGCTCGCCCGTCACATACTGGCAACGGCTCATATCAACCCCGCTTTGCCCCTCGCGAATTATGCCGTCATAATAAAATATGGAAATTTTTTTCGGACTCTCCATTCCCTACACACATTCATCTCACGCGTAAATAACATGACACAATTACACACATGCACATAGTTCCTAAAACTATACATATACATATACATTTGAAAAACATAATTTATAAACATAGAGCATGCATGTAATTGAAAAATAACCTAGTTTCATAATTTCTAAATACATACGCATATATATTTTACAAAACCTAATTCTTACACATAGAGTATGCATGTGCACAATTAAAAATAACCTAATTTTATATTTTCTACAAACATACACACATGTACATAGTTCCTAAAACCATACATACACATATACATTTGAAAAACATAATTTCTAAACATAGAGCATGCATACATGCATGTAATTGAAAATAACCTAGTTTCATAATTTCTAAATACATACGCATATATATTTTACAAAACCTAATTCTTAGACATAGAGTATGCATGTGCACAATTAAAAATAACCTAATTTTATATTTTCTACAAACATACACACATGCACATAGTTTCTAAAACCATACACATATACATTTAAAAAACATAATTTCTAAACATAGAGCATGCATGCATGTAATTGAAAATAGCCTAGTTTCATAATTTCTAACTACATACACATATATGTCCAAAACCTAATTTTTAGACATACAGTATGCATGTGCACAATTAAAAATAACCTAATTTTATATTTTCTATTATGTGCACATAGTTTCTAAAACGAAATACACATACATTTAAAAACCCTATTTTCCAAACATACACACATAGATTTAAAAACCCTATTTTCCAAACATACACACATACATTTCAAAAACCTATTTTTCAAACATACACACATACATTTATAAAACCCTATTTTCCAAACATACACATATATTTCTAAACATACACACATACATTTCAAAAACATATTTTTCAAACATACACACACATATATTTCTAAACATACACACATACATTTCAAAAACCTATTTTCCAAACATACAAAAATATATTTAAAAACCCTATTTTTCCAAACATACACACATATATTTCTAAACATACACACATACATTTCAAAAACCTATTTTCCAAACATACAAACATATATTTAAAAACCCTATTTTTCCAAGCATACACACATATATTTCTAAACATACACACATACATTTCAAAAACTTATTTTCCAAACATACAAACATATATTTAAAAACCCTATTTTTCCAAACATACACACATATATTTCTAAACATACACACATACATTTCAAAAACCTATTTTCCAAATATACAAACATACATTTAAAAACCCTATTTTTCCAAACATACACACATATATTTCTAAACATACACACATACATTTCAAAAATCTATTTTTCAAACATACAAACATACATTTAAAAACCCTAGTTTTCCAAACATACACACATATATTTCAAAAATCTATTTTTCAAACACACACACATACATTTATAAAACCCTATTTTCCAAACATATACACATACATTTCCAAACATACACACATACATTTAAAAAAATCTATTTTACAAACATACATACAGATACACATATTTCCTAAACATATTCCTAAAAACATAATACCTACTCTTGTATACACATAAACATAAATATAAACCCTAATCACGTCATTAGCAACATAATTAACAGAATCTTAAATGCATTTCGAAAAAAATTACCTCTTTTCGAAGAACTCGCAATTCTCTACAACTTTCTCTTCTATACCGAATAAATTTATCGGCCGGATTTTGCTAGATCTAGGGTGGAAAGATGAAATGAAGTGTGTGTATGTGTGTGCTGCTGCTGCTGCTTCAATAAGTGTGTGTGAGTGAGTTCAGCAGGGGAGCAGAGAAATAAAGGGGACCAGCAGCTTGTCGAGTTCTGGAAACTCGACAAGCTGCACAATATTAAAATGTGGACGGCGCTTATATCAAATAAGTTTCTTAACCCACCTGGTGGGAGTTCTCGGTTTCAAAATACGTGGCTCGGGTTCAAATCCCCGCTCCCGCAATAGTCTTTTTTCGCTTGTTGCGTCTTCACAGCACGACAAGAAACAAGCGCCTGGTCGTGGTCGAGGAGCTCGACAATTCCTTGTCGTGGTCGAGCGGCTCGACAAGCACAGCGAAGACCTTGTCGTGGTCGAGGGACACGACAAGAGGCTAGTCGTGCCTTCCGACCACGACAAGAAGGCGCCCGTGCGATATGCAGCTTGTCGAGCTCTGGGAGCTCGACAAGCTGACGTGGCAGATCATTTCTGTAAATTATCGCAACTGTGGGTTAGTTTCTTAATTATTTTTTAAATCTGGGTTATTAGTAAAAAAAACTCCAAATATTACCTATAATGCCCTTACTTCAACATTATGCGGTCATGCCAGTTGAAAGGTCGAAAGATTTGATCAAAGTGTGCAAATTTAAGTCTATTTCTTGCATTGCAATCTGCATGGCCGGTTGGGCACACGTCGCATGCTATAAATATTATCAAGGTCTTAAATTTGATGTATGGAGTTTAGACGTGAGAACGAATATTGTTAAATGAATAGATTGTCAACCATCCCATAATAACTTAATTAGTCCTTGAGTGAGTTAATTGATATGTAAAACTCAATAATATCAAAGCATGCAGCAGAGTTTGAGATACCATACTCGTTAAAGAAAGAATCAAGCACGCTTGTGCACTAACAATTAATATTACAGCAGCTTAGATGTAGAGAGAAATGTTAATGAATATTAATCTAGAGAGAAATGTTAATGAATAGATTAATATGGTTGATAAATTATTTTTGAATAAATCGATCGGTCCATTAAACATGATGAACCGGCTCCACCGGAATATGTTTGTGAGACGCGTGCGCAGATAGACTAATCAAGAAGTTAATTAACTTGTGCATTAATTAACGTGTTGTTATAAAAGTGTAGAACACAAGATGGCAGCAATAATTAAGGGTGCAAATTTTGTCGTCGACATGCAAAGAAAACAGTGGACAGAAGCTTCTCAACAATAGCTGGACGAAAAAGACTGCGCCGCAAAACAAGGGCTTGCTTTTGCTTTTGTAGTGGATAACTACAGGATGGATTGATTAATTAATTAATTAGTACTAAATCCACTATAGTACTATAAAAGATCATGAATGCCTGATTTTAAGGTTATTTGTATATTTTTTAGTGATCTATTATGGTTTAATTTTATGATCCGTAGCTAGGGGTGGAAATGGACCGGATTCGGGTCGGATAGTACTAAACCCATATCTACATCCGCATCTTTCTTCTGGATACGGATGCGGATGATATGCGGATGCGGATGCGGATGCGGATATGAAAAAATAGATACGGATACGAAGCAGATATTTTGCGGATACGGACACGGATATTAAACGGGTTCGGAGCAGATACGGACACGGATATTAAACGGATTTAGAGCGGATACGGACACGAATATTTGTAAAATTAATATGATTATGATACAAAAACAAACAGAATAACATAATAAAAGGTTATACTACACCAAATAAAATAGTCATAATAAGGATAATATAATAAAAGAGTTCATGCTACATCAAATAAAAAGTTTCATACTCATATAGTCATATATCATTCATACACACCACCATAAGTCATAACCCAAATTATATGACAAGTTGATAATGCATAACAAGCATTTAAAATAGAACAAAGCATCTAAATAACTCATAAAGTCATAAGTTATACAAAATACAATAGCCATAGCATAATCCACCAAGCTATCAATCATCAACTCTGCAACTCATTAGTCAACTTGAATGATGTGATCACCTATAGGTTGAACAAAATTAAGCAATGAGTTCTCATAGGATGTGTTACTAAGAGCATAATCATTCAATAATCTAAAAAAACACTAACATGATCATTTTCTTACAAAGTACTCCCATCATCATCTTCAAAATTATCTCCAACAATATCATGTAGAATGGATTGCAATTGACCTACAACAAATACAAAAAAATAACAAATGTACACAAGTCATATAGCATAAAACTATAAAATTATAGACATCAAAACATATATATAATGGGTTAATCACCTTTTGACTTGGTTCTAATCCAATTTTGAGTGCAAATTAACTTTTCAACAGTCTCTGGAGCAAGTCTACTCCTGTATTGATCAATGACACATCCTCCTGTACTAAATGCTGACTCCGAAGCCACTGATGTAACAGGAATAGCTAATACATCACGAGCAACCTTTGATAGAATAGGATATTTAGAACCTTCTGTTCTCCACCATGAAAGAATATCAAAAGGAGTGTAACTATCCCATGGAAGCGTGATATCCTCAAGATACAAATCCAAATCAATTCTCTTAGGCTGCTGTTGAGATTTCTGAAGAAGAAACTCATTAAATTTTCTTTCCCTCTCATTGTAGCTACTTGTGCCTTGCTGAGAAACTCCAGAGATACTAGCATGTATGACTTGCTCATTTGGCCTGACATATTGACTATAAAGTGAATTGATAACTTGATGTATCTTTTGGATCTCTTTCTCTCCTCCAGTTTGATAAATCTGTAGGTAGTAATATTCAACCATCTGCATCTTATATCTTGGATCAAGTAAAGATGCCACAGCCAAAATTATGCTTGACTTACGCCAATATTTGTCGAACTTTTCTTCCATTGCCATTGCCATATTCACATGAAGGATATCAACACTGTCCTTCCATTCTTGCAATATCAATTTAATTTCACAAAACTCCTGAAAGAATGTTTGATGTAGGATATTGTGTTCCAGAAAGAAGCTCAGTAATGGTATGGAATGACTTTAAGCAAGCAAATAAGTCCATAGCAACATTCCACTCATCATTGGTTGGACAACAACTATACTTTATTGGATTCGAATAGTTCAACCTCAAGAATGTATCTTTGTAGTACAAAGCATCCCGAAGCATGAAATAGGTAGAATTCCATCTTGTAGTAACATCATTAGATAACCCTTTAGATATATCAAGATCGCAATCTTTTGCTCTCTTTTGAAACTCTTCCCATTGCAAGGTTGAACTCTTCACCAATAATATAGTTTGCCGAATGTTTTCAATGGCATTTCTTATCACTGCCATTCCATCTCTAACAACTAAATTTATAATATGTGCGGCACATCTAACGTGAAAAAAAGAACCATCACTAATAAGCAACTTTTGTTGATTGAGACGCTTGATTACATCTTTGATGTAAACATCATTGGCTTTATCATTATCACAAGTTAATGAGAACATCTTCCGATCTATGTTCCAATCAATTAGGTTCTTCATGAAAGTCTGAGATAAACTCATACCAGTGTGTCTACCCTCTAAATGCATGAAATTAATGATTCTCTTTTGAAGAGGCCAATTCTCATCAACAAAGTGAGCAGTGACACACAAATAACTCTTGTTTTGTGTTGTACAAGTCCAAAGATCCATTGTTGCGGAAATACGGCAAGAGAGAGATCTAAATATATCATTGACAACTTGTTCCTCCTCATCATATAGCTCAATGATATTGTTTTTAATGGACTTTGCTGATTTCATATTGAATGTTGGGTGCAAAGACTTGATAAAATCAACAGTGTACTTGTGCTCAACAAAGGTAAATGGATATTCATGCATCACAATAGAGTTAGCAAGTTTTTTCAAACTTATTGCTTCATCATACTTATATGTCTCCACAGAAGATGTTTGACCACCATGTGATGAAAATGCAATCAATTTCTGACCTCTAGATAAGTTAGAGCTATGAATTTTTGCATGATTCATCAAGTGAGATGTGCCATTCTTGCTTCTACCATCTAACTTTTTTTTGCAAGTCTTACAAATAGCTTCTACAAGTGTGACATTCTTTCCATTCACAACTTCCTTAGACTCTTTTCTATCAAAGTAATTCCAAACATTAGATGTCAGCTTTTTACCCTTTGCTTTAGAAGCTTCTTCAGCATTCGTGGTATTTCCAGCATTAGTTGCTTCACTACTTTTGGCCACATTTGTTTGTTCAACACTCTCG
The DNA here is from genome assembly GCA_019359835.1 of Pharus latifolius. Lineage (NCBI taxonomy): Eukaryota > Viridiplantae > Streptophyta > Magnoliopsida > Poales > Poaceae > Pharus > Pharus latifolius. Next base: position 16,725,348 of record CM033320.1, read on the forward strand.
GTGTCAACTGAGATCGGTTCAGCTCTTCCTTGAGACCCTTCTCTAGCCCCCCCTTGAGTCCCTTCTTCAACGCTTGTAGGTTCCATTTGTTGTTATTACCCCTGCAGCCAAATTAGATATAGTTGGATTAATACGACTATATGAGAATTAACTGAGAAGTGACAACAACAACGTGCTTACAGCCTTACAGTCATACAGTGACATCCAATCTATTCCATCTATCAATAGATACTTACATTTATGAAATGGACAGGACAACACACTGCAAATGGACATCCAATCTATAATATGCATTCCAAATTAACCAACTACTTTGATACAAACTCAACAAGAACTAGCACAACTACACAAGTGCACAATAGCAACAATGAACAGCACAACAACATGATCTCGACAAAAACTCATCAGGAACTAGCACAACTCAACAAGAACTAGCACAACAGCATGTCAACATCTCAACAAGAAAAGAACATTGTTATAATGTTACAAGAACAAATTCAACAATAAACACTTAGACAGTCAACACTCAACACTCAACAGGACAACAGCATCTCGTGATCTCCACCGAACTTCAACAACAGCATGATCATAATCAGATTTGAGCACTTGGTCATTAAGACATTAACTCATCATTCATCAATGATTGATCAGGAGATTTATGAACTACTAAATGACAGCATGATCATAAGTTCATAACCAGATTTGTGAATTACTGAACTATCAATTTATCATTATTTGGTGATTAACTCAGTTGGCTGCAACCACCACAAACAAATGAACAATACAAAGGGATATGAGTATCTTCTAGATTAGTACCGGCGTCGACTGGAGGTGGTGTGTGCCGGGGCAGCGGAGGGCGGAGCTGCGTGTCAGGGCGGCGGAGGACTAGGAGGCGCGTGACGTCAACTGGAGGTGGCAAAGGAGGAGGAGATGCGTGTCGGGGCAGCGGAGGGCGGAGGGTAGAGCCGTTGATTGGAGGCTGTGGAGGAGGGGGAGCCGCGTGCTGGGGCAGCGGAGGAGGCAAGGCCACGAGCTGGTGACTGGAGGCGAGGCGGCGGTGGTGGCGACTGGAGATGGTGGAGGATTGCAGCTGGCGGCGATGGAGGCGGCGGCGCAGGAGGCGAGGCCGTGATCTGGCGACTGGAGGCGAGGCGGCGGCTACTGGATGCGGCAGAGGACTGCAGTTGGCGGCGATGGAGGCGGCGGCACAGGAGGCGAGGCCGTGATCTGGCGACTGGAGGCGAGGCGGCGGCTACTGGATGCGGCAGAGGACTGCAGTTGGCGGCGATGGAGGCGGCGACTGGAGGCGGCGGCGTAGGTGGCTAGATTTGGATTGGATCTGGATCTAGGGTGTCGGGACCGGGTGCGTGTGTGGAGGATTTGGAATTTTGGATTCACAGTAAACAACTAAACATACACAGTAACACTTATGGATACGGGTACAACCTGTATCCGCATTCGTATTCGGATATTTTAGGCAAATCCGTATTCGCATCCGAATCCGGAAGTTTAAAAAAAAACTGCATCCGCATCCGCATCTGAATCCAGGTCGGATCGGAAATTTCATATCCGCATCCGGCTCCGTCCCGATGCGGATCCGGGTTAAACCCGACCCGACCTGGCTCCGTTTCCACCCCTAGTTGTAGCCGATTTCTTCTATTCTAAAAAAGTATTTCTTCTGCGCATAAAAGACTGATATTTTTCGCTTGTTAGAGTATATGAGATGCAGATTTGACTATGATTAACTCCGATGCGTGCCGCAACCAACTTCTCGAGTTTGTGTTGCTTTTGTTGAAACATTGAACTTATTAATTATATACAAAATACTTGTGCTAACTTAATGATGTCCTGATATTAGGATAATTTAAATTTAACTTATTTCATCAGAATTAGTTAAATTTATTTTAGTTATATATAGAAAAACTAACTGAAACTCCCACACGATTGCACAGATAGTCCTGTAGAGAAAATACTATATTTTTTAAATGAATCTCCTGTTATATAGAATTATAGTTTTACTCATTAAGAAGTTCTAAAAACTATCAGATTTTTCTACACTATTATAATTTGGGCCTCTCAAATATGAATTGCATTTTTTACTTTTTCTTTAACTATATGAGAATTTGTAGACCTCAAACGACTATATGTCTCCAATTGCACCTATTTTTGTCATATCATTGACTGTGAACCATAAAAATAGCATATTTTATGGAATATATAATAGAAGCACATAATTGTGCAACCTTTTTTAAAAAAGTTGCATTAAAAAGGGGTAATATATATTATATTTGTAACATATATCTACTTTTTTTCTCCTCCAACACACACGAGAACACAATACTCTGCCTATACACACATATGAAAACACAAGAGATCAGGTGTCGAACTCACTATCTTCCTTTATATCAGTACACGCTCTAATTATATGGATATATGTGTGAGTCCATAATTGTTCAATTTTTTTTCTCAAAAACAAAATTGTTCAACTTTTTAACAAAAAAAATGATCAAATATTACTCATAATTATAATGTAGATATATAATGAGTGGGTCGTTGAAAAAATAATCAAAAGCAGAGAAGCATAAAACATGATGGTGCTAGCTTAACCAATCATTTAGGTACCTATCCATTTGCGATCCCGTAATCCGATATTTTGTCGACAAATTAATAATTACACGAAAGCTACTTTGCTTAATGGGATAAAGTGGTATATTTTTTTTTCCATTCCATTTACAATCCATGTGCAATCACCTTTTGTCCAATAAAACAAATTCTCTGTACTTCTATTAAGACACTTCATTCACAAGTCAACCCCCATACTTAGGATGAAAATGATTCGAGCAGATAGTGGTTATCCTATATTTTAACTCATATTTTTTATATAGAAATGGATGCGAATACGACCAATACGAATATAGATGCGAATTTGATAGATATGGATTCAGATATAGTTTAGAATTAGATCAAATGCGGATATGATTTTGGAAATAATCCAGATATTAAATTTAGAAAGCTTATATTGAATTATAGATTTCTTATTTTGCTTTATAGTTTATGTTTAACAGTCCAAGAACCTATCACGAAAAAATGAAGCATGCAATAAAACGTAAATTAAGAATAGATATAGCTTTAAGACCAAACGTGTATCCACTTTATCATTTTACTGGATATCTGTCAGATATCCATTGGATATGGATATGGAATCAACTATCGTTCTTCCCACATCCTAACCCACGTTTGGAAAAAAATAAAAATAAGATTGAATACAAATACATATATCACCTATATCTTAAAATTGAAACTTATATTAAGAATTTTATAGATATAGAATCAAATTAGGCAGATAATATCCGCTACATTTTCAACCATACCCACATTTTAGTCTTGATGGTCTGATCTCACTTGTCAATGGCTCAATACACTAAGCCTTGTTGGGATCCTCGGATTTGGCCTGAAATTGAGGATTTGGAATTGCAATTGTGGACTGGCATCAAATTCTTCTGTTTGGATGCAAATTCGGAACTGGAATTGTAATTTCATACCTTATTCCATGAAATTCAATTATAACAATAATAGAGTTCAATGACTTCCAAACTTTACCCCTAGAAATTCGAATTCCGGCTTACGAATTTTGATTTTTAATGTATTGTGAGGGACTCGCACATTGTAGCAGGCCCCCGGGTGTGCACTTGCCCTGACTGCTCAGGATGCAAAGGTTTCCTCGGGCCAGACGGACATTGATCCTCGAGTGCAAAGGCAGAAGGGAGCTTGACTGCAAGACTCACCCGTTGAGCAGAGACGAAAGTCGGCCTTAGTGATCCGACGGTGCCGAGTGGAAGGGCCGTGTGCACAGAGTGATTAACAAACAACCAGCTCAAATTTCTTAAAAGATCAGTTCATACACAAGAGTAGTATATGGCCGTCAGGCCTTAATACATGTTGTCATACAAGGCCCAGCAAGGCTAATTATTTGGATTTTGTAAGAAGTAGTCTTATCCAATTTCCGGGACCATCCCACAGGCAAAACTCGAGTGTGGTACGTACCCTTCTAAATTCTAGGTGACCATGGTTCGCCCATCTCTAGCTTCTCTTTAACTGTATTTTTGTTATTGAGAAAGGGTGAGTACAAAATACTCAACAATTCACATGTATCTAATGCATTTACATATCCACACACACACACACACAGATATATATATATATATATATATATATATATATATATATATGAGAGAGGGTGATTAATGGAGCAAAAAGTAAGTTTGTGAATATAAAAGTATACACTTGGACAACAAAATTAGTACTCGAAAATAGTTGCATGAAATCTATGTTACACATATTTTATGGTTGCATGATGGTTATCCATTAACCATCCAGGTTTTATCACTTAAATTGGATAATAACACTACTTGTGCTACATTAACATGGGAAGAACCCACCGCGAGCTGACCCTAAGAACCCAGGGGCACGGAGTATTCGAATACGTTTTTAACTCTATAGAGGTGTACCAATTTACTTGCAAGATCCCTCAACTTATTACTGTTGGGCCACTTCACGCTTCTTTAAGCAAGTGACTGAGTTGAGGAAATAAGACCTTTTGCAAACATAGTGTTGATTTATCCTTTGCAACCCTGACTCTTCGGTTATAACGTTCAGTTATACACCACAGTGCCCTTACACCTACTCTGGATGGGAGCGCGCCCCTCATCAGAGCTAGGATCATTCCATCCTTCTAACCACTCACCCATTTCAACCCATGAAATGAGAACGACCACCATGTATGGATAAATCAGCACATACTTGCTACTGAGTCAGGCCTGTCCCATACCAGGCTTGTAGTTAGTACATGTTTCATGTTATGCAGAAATTGAACACAAGATTCTAGTCCTTAAGAACTGATGTTAATGGTTAGGACAAACCACATTATCTGTGTCTTGCAACACCAGCCATTCAAACCAGTGTTCCCATGGAACACTAAATCCTCTTACTAGTCAAAATGGGTTCTTCCACTAGCAGTGGCGACTAACCCATTAAGTTTGGACCATTGGACACCAATTCAATTTATTTCTCATAAACTCATAAAAGTGGGGCTGTTATTATTTCAATTTGTTGCTCAAACTTAATACTTCCTAACCTAATCATGCATGTAATTTTGAAAAAGAAATAATAGTAGTAATTCAAAATAATAGGTTCAACATGATCAACAGTGTGACTTGCCTTGCTTGGTGTGATGTTCAGTTGGAGTTGCTAAACCGGTGAGTTTCTGGAGCTTAATTCAATTGAAACCTAATTGAACGACAAACAACGTGGACATAGATCCATCAAACATATTATAGTTATACATAGTTATACTTGTATGCATAGAGACTAATCGATGGCTGAGATCGAATAAGTAGGATGAGTTCAAGATATGAGACTAATTGGGTGAGATGAATTAACTTTGGTTGAACGATCGGATTGAACGGGAAAGATGGAATAGGTCTAATTGAGTGATGAAGTTAAATGAACAAGATTGATTGGGTATCGGGGCAGAATCTAGAAAAGTAGATGATATAGACCAGGTATGAATTCATGAGAAGTTTAGCTGAGTGGAAATGCGAGTTGAAAATAAAATGATTGAGGTTCTAGAATTAAAAATCTAATCAAGTTATCATTCATCAAGTTGTGGTAAATCTAGGTTACTTTGATAGAAAGGGCATTTTGATCCGGGGTTCGGATGCAAAATTAGATCACATATGTGGAAGGCTGATGGCAAGACGGACACAGTGACTCAAATGGATTTCTGATATGAGGTTCCTAGGGCTATGAACGACATAGGCATATCAATGAGAGCAACATTGGACATGAGCTGACTAGGTATGTTAGGCTTTCTAGTGTTTTCTTCGAGGATTGGGTCAATAAACAACTGGAACATGGCTAGAGCTTTGGTTATACAGCTAAAACATTAAGGCGAGGTTGACTTCTAGATTGGACGTGAATGTGGTGACATTCGGACGTCGACGAATGACCTTCGTTTGGGGCGACATAGATGAATATAGTCAAGACGAGGTTTTCTCGCGATGCGAGAGTTGAAGAAAATGTAGAAAATAAGATCATGAACTTGGTAGAAAATTGGATTTTGATTTGCATGCACAAAAATGGTTTAATAGGGCTAATGCCACTGACTGACATAGAATTGACATGCACTGACAATGCCTGGCAGTAGAATGGCATTGTCTTGGTGTGGTTGATGGACGGTCGTATTATTAGGCCTCGACTGTCGCAGCAAATTTGTCTAGGATCTAGGCAATGAGATAGTGAATCCAATCGAACTGGTTTGAAGCGTTGGGATGGCCCGACGGCGGAGAACGGCACCAGAGAAGAATGGCGGCAACATGGCAAAGTTGCACTTCTGGACAAATTTTGCATAAGGTTAATTTGAATTTTTGTGTGGCATAGGGAGTGATGTAGTGATACGGGGTGCCCGATCTTCACGACGTAGGATCATTGATAACTCGTTGATTCGTGTAACCTAGCGAACCGATGGCACCAACCACTGTCAATACAACAACCATTGACCGCGATTATGGAGATGACATGGTATCGCACTGTGCAATATTTCAACAACAGAAGTGATACGGGGTGCCCGATCTTCACGACGTAGGATCGTTGATAACTTGTTGATTCGTGTAACCTGACGAACCAATGGCGCTAACCACTGTCAATACAATAACCATTGACCGCGATTGTGGAGATGACATGGTATCGCACTGCGCAATATTTCAATAACAGAAGTGATACGGGGTGCCCGATCTTCACGAAGTAGGATCGTTGATAACTCGTTGATTCGTGTAACCTGATGAACCGATGGTGTCAACCACTGTCAATACAGCAACCTACGACAAAAGAATTCGCCCAACCACACGCTTTGATCGTTGTCTACTTGACCACGCAAAAGTAGACGCACTGTTGTTGTAATCAACGAAGAAATTACAAGAACAATGATAAAGAGAATAACTCTCAATTCTAGGTGATAGCTTCTGAGCACAACCCTAGAACAAGAGCAAAAGTTTCTTTCAAAATATTGTGTATTCAATTCATGGTTGTCTCCAAACTATGACTATGCATCTCTTTTATAGAGGGTGGTGTTTACAAAAGATAGAAAGTTCAAACTAGAAATAAAATCTTAATCTAATTCAAAACAGAATAAAATCCTAACATACTATAAGAGATAAAGAAATCCGAAACTATTTTTCATGGATTCAGACGGGACTTTTGCCTCTCATACAGTGTTTACTCTTTTGAGTCTCCTTGTTGCATACGATGTCGGAGTTTAATGATTCTTAATGTGTTGGAAGCTCTTTTGAATACCTTTCCAACAAATACTCACACGACCAACTTGGAAATCTGTGCTGAGAATGGTGCTTGGTCGAAGTTGTTGATCAAACATCAGATTGTTACTTGATCGGCAGACTGCATGTTGAGCAGAGTTCTTTTGGTTGTAGCGGATGCAATCTTTGATGGAATTGAGTGATGTTGGGCTCACTGAAAAGCTTAGGGAATCCTATTTCCACTCAGTAGGGGTACGACCTGATTTGGTGAAGTCCTTTAGCTCATATATGGCTATGTCCTTCCTATTATGCTCTCCTTCTTCATTTCCAATCAATATTAAACAAGAGCTATTAGGTAGCAGCATATTCTCCTCATAATTTAATCTTTTGAGGAACAAAGTCACCTGTTGGTTTAGTTGTCTAGCTTTCACTCGAGTGATTGGTCCTGTATGTTCTTCTGGTCGAGCACTAGTGTTAGGGATGTCCTCATCATGTAGTCAAGTGAAATGCTCAACTGGGTAAGCCGCACATGTTGGACAAAGCGGCATCAATGGAAATAGCCGGCGGCGACGAGGCGGCATGCCGGGAAAATGGGTAAAAGTACTCAAAGTGGTTTAGAGGCTTTTGTTGTGGGATTTGGTTCGTCTGAGAGCTAACCAGAGCTAATTGGCATGTCTTGGAGCAAGGGACTTGGATGGAGGCGACGCGACAGCAAGCAGAGAAGAGTTGTGCCGGAACAGGAGAACAAAAATGGAGACTTCGACGATGCTGGAACGAAGTGATGGCTGGTTCTTGAAATTGATGATGTAGATAGGTTCCACAGGCCTCTATGATGGTGTGGTTGAGGGCAATTTGGGTACGATAGCACCGGCGAGGACTTTGACGACGCGGTCGAAGAAGACAATGTTCAGAGTTTGGCTTTTCCAAGATAAGTTGTTGGGGCTCAATTCCTTGGTATGGGAATAAGAGACGGATGCAAGGAGGCTATTGGTGCAGTCAATTTGGTTGGAGGAATAGTGGCGTGGGCCGGCGATGAGAGCACGGTGGCATAGAATATAACAAATTTGGATTCATCAAATGATTGAATTTCTCAGGAATTCTTCTGAAGGCAATTGTTTCTAGGCTCGGGAGGGGTATTTTATTCTACTGGTTTGACCAGTTTTGAGGGCCGGAGAAGAGTTCGATGAGGGGCTCATGGGAATTGGTTGACAGTGAGAAAAACATGAAATTCCAGCGATTGGCGGCGCCAAAAGTTGAATGGCTTCTTGGGGAGTATATTGGGGGTATAGAGGGAGAGTTACGTCAAGAGGAATCGACCAGTGATGGTTGGAATCAATATGATGGCGGTGTGGCTCAAATTTGCTAGTGCGTCGAGGAAGATGGAGTGTAGTGTGTTGTGTGTGCTCTAATATGTGCTAAATCTATGAAATGCTTGTAGGTGTGAGTGAAGATGTTCCTTACCTAGGTTTGGGGAAGAATTGTTGCAGTGCTTCCGCTCCTTTGCTTGATAGCTGCTACTAGCTGGTTGCTGGAAGAAAAAGATGAAGGAGAAGAAGAAGAAGAAGGAGGAGAAGAGGACTAGGGGACAAAGAATGACGGTTGATAGCTCTCTTTAAACATGCATAGAAAGAGGAAGAGTGTAGAGGGGGCACTGTGTAGCAGTTGCTAGCTAGAGGAAGAAGACAGGTGGATGGTGTTTGCTGCTGTTGTTGACTTGTGTGCTCGTGTGTGTGAGTATGATCCTGACAAGAGACACGTGTATGTATTGACTGTGAGTGCGTCTCTACATTCATATATATATATATATATATATATATATATATATATATATGCCCTTCGGGCTCAAGAATGCGGTGGCGACCTTCCAGCGCCTCATGACACTGGTTTTCAAAGAGCAAGTCGGCCGCAATGTTGAAGTCTACGTAGACGACGTGGTTGTCAAGAGTCCCCGCGCAGCCTCCCACATCGACGACCTGGCTGAAACCTTCCGCAACCTCCGCGCGTTCGGGCTCAAACTGAACCCGGAGAAGTGTGCCTTCGGGGTGCGTGGGGGGAAGCTCCTAGGCTTCCTCGTGTCCCAGCGGGGCATTGAGGCAAACCCCGAGAAGATCCGAGCGTTCCTAGATATGCCCCCGCCGCGCTCCGTCAAGGATGTCCAGCGGCTCTCCGGCGGCCTAGCCGCACTCAGTCGCTTTGTCTCCCGGTCGGGGGAGCGGGGCCTCCAGTTCTTCAAGATCCTCCGAGGGCTCGAGGGGTTCCGCTGGACCCCCGAGGCCCAGGAGGCGTTCGACGACCTCAAGAAGTACCTCACGAGACCTCCAATGCTCGTGAGTCCGTCCCCGGAAGAGCCCTTGCTCCTCTACCTCGCCGCGACCCCTGTCGCCGTCAGCGCGGTCTTGGTGAAGGAGCAAGGGGGGCAGCAGCGTCCGGTGTACTACGTGAGTGAGGCTCTCCAAGGGGCCAAAACTCGGTACACGGAAATGGAGAAAATCTGCTACGCCCTCCTCATGGCGTCCCGGAAGCTTCGGCATTACTTCCTGGGGCACCCCATCACCATCCCGTCGTTCCTCCCCCTCGGGGAGGTACTGCGGAACAAAGAAGCCACTGGCCGGATCGGGAAGTGGGGGGCTGAGCTCGCCCCCTTCTCCCTGTCCCTTACCGGCCGCTCCGCCATCACGTCGCAGGTCCTCGCCGACTTCATCGCAGAGTGGACTCCCGCCTCTGAGTCCGGGGACGAAGATCTCCCTGTGCCGCCACGACGCAGTGATCATTGGACCCTTATGTTCGATGGGTCGCTGTGTCTCGCTGGGGCTGGCCCGGGAGTAGTCCTCCGGAGCCCCGAGGGGAAGGAACTCGAGTACGCCGCGTGGCTCGAGTTCCCCGCAACCAACAACGTCGCCGAATACGAGGCTTTGCTCCTCGGGATGCGCCTTGCGCGTTCCCTGGGGATCCGGCGCCTCCTAGTCAAGGGAGATTCTCAGCTCGTAGTTTGCCAAATGGACAAGTCTTACCTGTGCCATGACGCAAACTTAAGTCTTTATTTGCAGGAAGTGCGAAAGATGGAGAGGCATTTCGACGGCCTCGAGGCCCGGCATATCCCACATAGGGACAATGACCGGGCCGATGCCTTGGCCCGGGCGGCCAGCGCCCGGGAATCGCTCCCCAAGGGGGCTTTCCTGGAGATCATCACGAAGCCCTCGGTGGCCTCCCCGGACACGGGCGACGAGCCTCATGTCCTGGAGGTCGCAGAGATCACCCGGACTCCATCTTGGATGGACCCCCTCATCTCCTCCATCAAGGGGGAGGGGGACCCTCCTAGTGAGACCGAGGCTAAACGCCTCCGGGCTAAGGCCCGGGCATATCTCCTGCTGGAGGGGAGGCTCTACAAGCGGGGGGCTTCCGTCCTCCTGTGCTGCCTCCCCCGGCCGGAGGGACTTCAACTTCTCTAAGACATCCACGCGGGGAGCTGCGGTTCTCACCTAGCCCCGCGTGCCATCGCAGCCAAGGCCCTCCGGCAGGGCTTCTACTGGCCCACGGTCATGCGCGACGCGCGAGACCTCGTCTCCGCGTGCGAGGCATGCCAGAAGATGGCCAAGGGCTCGAACCTCCCCCCTATAGCGCTGCGGACGATCCCCATCACTTGGCCCTTTGTGCGCTGGGGGATGGACCTCTTAGGGCCCTTCCCTCCAGCGCCCGGGGGATACAAGTATGCGGTAGTCGCAGTCGACTATTTTACAAAGTGGGTTGAGGCGGAGCCTTTGGCCAGCATCACGTCCCGGGCCGTTCAGCGGTTTTTCTGGAAAAACGTCGTATGTCGTTTTTGTGTCCCCCGGGAAATCACCGTGGACAACGGGACTCAATTCGACTCAGCTTATTTTCGGGAATTCTGCGAAGGCCTGGGGCTCGTCATCCACTTCGCCTCGGTGGCCTATCCCCGGAGCAACGGGGCTGTCGAGAGGGTCAACGGCGTGATCCTACAGGGGTTGCGCCGGAGACTCGAGCAAGCCGCTTCTAAGCGGGGCGCATGGGCAGAGGAGCTCCCTAGCATCCTCTGCTCCATGCGCACGACCCCGTCCCGGGCAACGGGGCGTACTCCCTTCTCCCTGGTCTACGGAGCGGAGGCAGTCCTCCCCCCGGAGATCGGCTTCCGGTCACTGCGGGTTGAGCTCCTGGAGGGAGCTACGCCCTCAGCGTACCAGGCCAACGAGGCCAACCAGCGTCTGGAGATCGACCTCGTGGAGGAGGAACGCGACCGAGCGCTCCTCCGCCACGCCATCTACGAGCAAGAAATGGCGCGCGCGTACAATCAGTGCGTGCGCGAGAGAGCTTTCCGCCTTGGGGACCTTGTCCTCAAGCGCGTGACGGACCCCCAGGCCCAGGGTAAGCTCTCCCCCAAGTGGGAGGGCCCCTACAGGATCTCCGCGGTCCTGGGCTCGGGGGCCTACAAGCTCTCCAATCTCCAAAAGTAGAAGCTGAAGCACACGTGGAACTTGTGTTTACTTCGCAAGTTCTACGTTTAGCCTTACGGGCCTGTCCCCTCCCGCCCCGGGGGAGGAGGGACACTGTATTTTCCGCCCCTTTCGCGGCTTCGCAGGGGGAGGCCCTGTACTTCATTTTATTAGCAATACATAGGTCTTGCTTTTCAAACTGTCTCATTGCAGGTCTCTCATTACCGCCCCTAGCGGCGATGCCCTCCCCGCGAGGAAGCCCTCCCCGCGAGGATGCCCTCCCCACGAGGACGCCCTCCTTGTGAGGATGCCCTCCCCGCGAGGAAGTGGGCCAGCCCCAACAAGTCCCTACAACGGGAGCCTGCACTCCCGTAGGGCGGCTTACGATCAGCCCTCGTGGACTGAGGGTGTAAGCGGCAACCCGGTCACAGTGGCCGTGGTAACGAGTCACTTTGGGAGACTAGTCCCCTGCCCAAACACTCAAGCCCCGTCTTCGGGCACTTCCTCCTCCGGGAGTCGACGTCATTCCCGGCTCCCCGTTTTCACGGCGACCGGAAGATCGGCCCCTTGCTGCTTGATTGGATCTATCTTCCTCCTCTGGGAGCCGACGTTATTCCCGGCTCCCCGTTTTCACGGCGACTGGAAGATCGGCCCCTTGCGGCTTGATTGGATCTATCTTCCTCCTCTGGGAGTCGACGTTATTCCCGGCTCCCCGTTTTCACGGCGACCGGAAGATCGGCCCCTTGCGGCTTGATTGGATCTATCTTCCTCCTCCGGGAGTCGACGTTATTCCCGGCTCCCCGTTTTCACGGTGACCGGACGATTGGTCCCCGGCGACCTTATTCCCGGCTCCCCGTTCTCACGGCAACCGGATGAATGCCTCCCGGAGACCCTATTCCCGGCTCCCCGTTCTCACGGTGACCGGACGATTGTCTCTCGGAGAAGTCAGATTTCTCGGGCATTTTCTTCCCCGAAGACCTTATTTCCGGCCACCCGTTCTCACGGCAACCGGACGATTATCTCCCGGAAGGTCTTCTCCTTGAAAATCTCGCTTTAAAATTTTCTAACTTAGAAAATTTCCTATGCTACAGGTGACTTCCTTCCCGGGGGCCTTGTTACCCCCACAGCGCGCGGAGCTATTCTCCGGCCCGTCGTGGGCGGGGGGGATAAGGAACCCCCGGGTGTCGACCGCACCGCCCACGAGGAAACTTAACTCATCCTTGTTAAGATGAGTCGTCCAGACCATCCAAGAAGAAGAAAATAAAGAGACAATAAAAGGAAACAACAACACAGCGCTTTATTGATTAGCAAACCCGGAGGACATCTTCCCCCTCCGGTGGGCTTCAGAAACGATACAACCCGGGTTCTAACCCGGAGGATTCTGTAAGCTCTAAGGCTCCTACGCCTAATACTCCCGGAGGCTCTCCGCTAGCTCCCGGGTCAAGTCCCGGTGCAACGCCCGCACGCGGCGCCGAGCGTCCCGGAGCACATCTTCAGGCCAAAACTCGTATCCCGCCGGTGGAAGTATCCGGAGGGGAGGGATCATTCGGAGCCTCGGTCGCGGAGGGGACAATTCGGCACGATGGTTATCGAAGTTGTCCAAGTGCCACTCCGGACGCCACCTCAACCGGATTGGCTCCCGGACACTATCCTCGCCGCGATTCCCGGAGAGAAGGCTTAGCAAAATCAAAGCCGCTTGGGCGTCCCTCGGGGAGCCCCTCCCGGACCTTCGCCCGGGAGCAACCTCCCGGGAACCCTGGTAACAGTAAATTCAATTCAAAAACTTAGAAAAAATTCTAACTTCATTGCATTCAAAATGTTTATGTACAAGTGCCCGGGGCTTCTTCTAAGAAGCTACCGGAATCAAAAAGTCCTAAAACAAAAAAGGGCCCTAGCTAAGACCCGGGGGGAGGCTCATACATGTTCATTGGCGTCCTCCCCTCGGGGGGCTTCCTCCGAGGCCGGGGCCGGGGCGTCTCCCGCCGGAGGCGCCGGAGCCGGGAACCACGCCCGGATGATCCGGTCGTAGAACCCTTCGGCGAGCTGCTCGACCTCCCGGCGCGAAGGCTCGAAGGAGTCCGGGAAGCTTCGGGGGATGCGGCCCCCGATCGCCCGGGTGCCGACCCCCCGGAACTCGACGAGCCCCGGAGCGGCCGCGACGACGGGGATCGCCCGACCCCGCGCCCGAACATCGACAGCCTCCGGGATGGCGGAGACCTGTGCGTTGAGGAAACGCACAGCCTCCACGAGGGTTGCCGGCGGGACCTCCCTGCTCCCGGAGCCGAGGATTACTCCAAGGCCCTTGAGGGCCGTCCGGACGGAGCGGCCCGCATCCGCCACTGCCCGAATGCTTGAGCTCTCGAACTCGCGGAGCGCCTCCTCCCTCGCCTTGGCCTCCTCCCGGAGGTGTGCGTTGATGGCCTCGGAAATATGAACCTGGGCCCGGACCAGGGTCAATTCCGCGAGGGCTTCGTCATGTTCCCGGAGGGCCTCCTCGCGCTGCCCTACAGAGGCCGCGGCCCGGCCCTCCGCCTCCTTAAGCAGCCGGGCGACCCGCTGCTCAAGGCCCCAGGTAACAGCTGCCACCTACAAAATACATAAGAGTTAGAAAAATTTCAAAATGCAGGGGATGAGCGAAGGCGTTATCGACTCGGGTTACTTGGGCCCCGAGGGACTGAAGCCCCTCGAAACGCTCATGGAGCGTCCCTCCCGCGATGAAGGCCTGCACCTTCCGGGTATGCAGGCCCTCTGAGTAGCGGGCGACCTCCCCCGCGGGGAGCAAAGGGGTCTCCCGCCCGGAGCGGCCGGCGCGGCCGGCGGGGGGTCCCTGGACCTCAAGGTCCGGTAACGCGGCCGGCGTCTTCGTCGACGAGGTAGTGCCCCCCGAAGACGTAGCCGAGGAGCTCTCGGCGGGAGCCTCCGCCCAGGGGGGAACCATCAGGCCTTTCCCTGCCCCGGGCCGGAAGGTCCTCGGGGCCCCCTCCTCCGGAGGAACCTCGTAGACCGAGGGGCTCCCCCCCTCGTCCACCGGCCAGACCCGCGGGGGCCAGGCCCCCGCGAATCTCACCTCTAGCCTCTCCGGCTCCAAAGAGGCCGGAAGGGGCGGGAGGAGCTCCACCGTGAGCGGCGACGGGGCGTAGTTCACCGAGTCGGATGCCGCCCCGCCCGCGGTCGCCTCCTTCCCCCGCGCCTCGACGGGGCCCTTCGGGGGAGGAGGAGTTGCTTCCTTCCGGGACGGTGCCCGGGCACGCCCGCTCCCGGGGGTCTCGTCCCGGGCCTTCGCCGGTGTCGCCGCCGGCGTCGTCGATGGGCCGGGGGTCTTTTGAACCCGGGCCTTCTTGGGCTCCGAACCCCCGGCCGCCTCCTTCCCCCGTTTGTGCGACCCGGGGGTGGGGAGAGGCTTCCTCTCCGGTAGCTTTAGCCCGAAGGCCGCCGCTACCAAGTTCTTGGGGGGGCCCTCGCCCACGGCGCGCACGACGCGCTCATGCTCATCGGCGAAGTACCTCCCCAAGAGGTTCTCCGCCTTCTCCCGCGCCGCCGGGTACGGCCGGACTGCAAGAGGTAAAGAGTTAGTCAATTTCTTAAAAATTTGTAAGTACAATGCAGCGGGCTCCCGGGGCCTACGTCGCGTCACCGGCTTCGCCGGAGGCCGCTGCTCGGGGCCCATGCCGATCCCCCTCTTCCCGCCGGTGAAGGGGGAGATCCGGAGGAGAGCCATCTCCTCAGCCGCGTCCCGCATCGAGCGGGTCTTCTTGGAGAGGATCGCCTTGCCGAGGAGCTCGTACTCCTCGTCCATCCACACCAACGGCTTTGGTGCGGACGACCGGCTGTAGGTGGGGGCCTCCGGGGCGTACACCACCGCGTCGTCTCGGACCCGGAGGTAGAACCACCTCCGGACCCAATCCCCCCAGTGGTCCCGGGAGGCCGCCGCCGGGTAGTCGATTACCCGGGCCGGCAGCATCTGGACCATCACCGAACCGAAGGGGGACTTGGGGCCCCCCTTCACCAGGTGGGAGGTCCGCGCCGCCGGTTCGTAGAAGTACCGGAAGGCGTGAAGGTCGGGCTCCCGCCCGGTCGCTGTCTCGAAGAGCCAAATGAAGAGGCCCATCTGGACAAGCGCGTTCGGGGTGAGGTGGTTGAGAGCCACCCCATACTCCTTGAGAAACTCCCGGAGCATGGGATGCACCGGGAGCCGGAGCCCCGCCTCGAGGAAGGCCTCGAAGGCCACGATCTCTCCGGGCCTGGGGCGGGGGGCTCTGTCCTTCTTCACGGGGACTCGGATGTCCCCGTCCGCAACAATGCCTCTTTCGGCCAAGGACTCGGCGTCCTCGGCCGTGAACTCCGACGCCCAGAGGAAATCCGAGGGGATTTCCTCCGGGGCACCTCCGTGGTCTTCGCTCGACCCTTGGGTGCCATGAGGTTAGTCTTCTTTTTTTTTGGTGGCTAACTTTGCAGGAGGCTACTACTAGAAACTCCCGGACGCCTGCTACCGGAAAAAGCTACAGGGAGAGCAAAAATCGTCGAGGCTGAGAATTTGGAATGAGCTTCCGGGGCCCCCAAGGTCCTATTTATAGGGGCGGGCCGTGGTCTAGATGCACGCCACGTGGCACCCGCGGATCAATCTGGACTGTAGAAGTTCAAACCGTGCGCGGGAAACGAAGGGACGGGCGTGTGAATCGAGGCGCCAGTTTGAACCGCGCGCGCATTTATGGCGAAACAGCGTGGCTTTAAGCGTGGGGCACGGAAACCGAAGCGTCGTGGCTCCGGTGGCTTGGCCCGGAGATCTTCCCGGTGACCTGAACCATACCCACCGGGGACTCGAGCATCGTCCCCGGCGGGCATGGGGGGCTGCTGTCGGGGGAAATCTCCGCGGGACTAAGTCCAGGTAAGATGTGTCACGATTGCCCGGGGACCCGGCCTCCGGGGCCCTCCCGGGCGCCGCCATTTGCCCAGGGACGTGGCCTCCGGGGCCTCCCTGGGCGCCGCCTTTTGGCTCCCGGGATGCAGCCTCCGGGGCTTCCCCGGGCTGCGCCTTTTGGCTCCTGGGACGCGGCCTCCGGGGCCTCCCCGGGCGCCACCTTGTGGCTCCCGGGATGCAGCCTCCGGGGCCACCCCGGGCGCCGCCTTTTGGCTCCCGGGACGTGGCCTCCAGGGCCTCCCCGGGCGCCGCCTTTTGGCTCCCGGGACGCGGCCTCCGGTGCCCTCCCGGGCGCCGCCATTTGCCCGGGGACGTGGCCTCCGGGGCCTCCCCGGGCGTGGCCTTTTGGCTCCCGGGACGCGGCCTCCGGTGCCCTCCCGGGTGCCGCCGTTTGCCCGGGGACGGGGCCTCCGGGGCCTCCCCGGGCGCCGCCTTTTGGCTCCCGGGACGCGGCCTCCGGTGCCCTCCCGGGCGCCGCCTTTTGGCCGGGGACGCGGCCTCGGGGGCCTCCCCGGGCGCCGTCTTTTGGCTCCCGGGACGCGGCCTCCGGTGCCCTCCCGGGCGCCGCCGTTTGCCCGGGGACGCGGCCTCCGGGGCCTCCCCGGGCGCCGCCTTTTGGCTCCCGGGACCTGGCCTTCGGTGCCGTCCCGGGTCTCATCGCCCTCCTAAAGGTAAAGTCTCCAACTGTTTATCACGTGCAGGTCACGCGAGGAGCGCCTCGGAAACTAGCGACCACCTGTCAAGCATCTAAGGCGTTTGACCGGGAGAAGGACAGTCCTACCCTTCAATCCGACGGTGGCTTCCGGGGTAGTTTAGGTTTTTTGCTGCTTTTTGGGGCTATAAATAGCCCTTGTACCCCTCTATTGTAAAAGATCGGTTCATTTATTGGAATAGCTAAACTCACAGGCGCGCTCCGGAAGCCTCTCCCCCGGAGAGAGCCTCCCCAGCCGACTCCGGTCGGGAGCGCGTCGACAGGACTAGGGCCCCCACCGGGACCCGAACCTGTATAAACCCGTGTGTCTTTCTTTGTGCTTGTCCGGCGGGGGAGGACCGGTCATCCGGTCAACCCGCGCCGCGTAATCTTCGCTAGAATCATTCTCAAAACCTGCCGGGGTATTCGCAATACCACGACAGGTCATTACCCCGATCATCAGTAATGCGAGAGTCGAAAGGGTCCTGATCGACGGAGGGAGCTCCTTGGACATTTTATTGGTCAAGGCGCTCGACGAGATGCAAATTCCTTGTTCGAAAATTAAGCCCATAATCCATCCGTTTTATGGGATAATCCCTGGTCCCTCCATGATGCCATTGGGACAAGTGGTCCTCCCGGTCACGCTGGGAGAACCAGATAACTTCCGAACAGAATTAGTTACTTTTGACGTAATTGATTGTGATTCGGCTTACAATGCAATCTTTGGCAGGCCAACTCTTGCTAAGTTCATGATGGCAACGCACTATGCTTATCAGTGCGGCAAATTGCCTGGCCCCAAAGGTGTCATCTCGATCCGAGGCAGTCGCAACGTGGCACTAACATGTGACCGGCTATCTTTGGAGATGGTCGAACAGCTTCCTCTCCGAGACGCTCAGGTCGCCATTGTCGCTACTGACGCGATCAAGGCTGCTCCTCGACCAGATGAGAAACTCAAACTAGTTCCTTTGTACCCAGATGATTCATCCAAGACAATTCGGGTCGGATCAGGCCTGGATGAAAAATAGGCACTCGAGCTCATTACTTTCCTCCGGGCTAACGTAGATGTGTTTGCGTGGAAACCGTCCCACATGCCCGGTGTCCCTAGGGAAGTAATCGAGCACAGGTTAGCAATTCGACCTGGACAGCGACCAATAAGGCAAAAGCTCAGGCATTTTACTGTAGACCGACAGGAAGCTATCCGAGAGGAGTTGGACAAACTCCTAAAAGCCGGGTTTATAAGCGAGGTCGATCACCCGGAATGGCTCACCAATCCGGTCATAGTCCGCAAGTCAAATGGCAAGTGGCGCATGGGCGTCGACTACACTAGCCTCAACAGTGCCTGTCTGAAGGATGACTTTCCCCTTCCCCGCATCGACTAGCTGGTTGACTCAACCGCGGGTTGCGAACTGATGAGCTTCCTGGACGCTTACTCAGGATACCATCAAATTAGCATGGCAGAAGAAGATGAAGAGAAAACTGCCTTCATCACCCCGTTCGGCACCTACTACTACGTCAGAATGCCGTTCGGTCTCAAGAACGCAGGTTCCACGTACCAGCATTTGATGCAAAAGACCTTTCTTTCCCAAATAGGGCGTAATCTCGAAGCATATGTAGACGACTTGATTGTAAAAAGTACTAAGAGATTGTCTCATTTGGACGATCTCGCTGAAACCTTATGTAATTTGAATCGCTTTGGAATAAAGTTGAACCCAGAGAAATGCTCTTTCGGGGTCTCTTCAGGAAAACTTCTTGGTTTCCTTGTTTGTTCCAGAGGCATTGAGGTCAATCCTGAGAAAATCAGGGCCATCGAACCAATGAGGTCACCATCGACCATGAAAGATGTTCAACGCTTGGCTGGCCGCATGGCGGCTTTTAGTCGTTTCATATCGCGACTAGGAGAAAGGGGATTACCTTTCTTCAAAGCCTTGCCGAAGCATCACAATTTCACATCGTCCGATGAGGCTGAAAAAGCATTTCAGGAGGTAAAGACATATCTATCCAGTCCGCCAGTGTTGGTGTCTCCCGACAAAGGAGAACCATTACTTCTTTATTTGGCGGCCACCCCGCACGCGGTCAGCGCCGTTCTGATCGCGGATAGGGAAGGAATACACAGACCCATCTACTACGCAAGTGAGGTACTTCATGGTTCGAAGGAGCGATACCCTGAGGTCCAGAAGATACTTTACGCGCTACTGATGGCTTCCCGTAAGCTACGACATTACTTTCAAGCTCATAAGATCACAATACCCTCCTCCTTTCCTCTGGGGGATATTGTCCGAAATCCAGAGAAATCTGGTCGAATTGCCAAATGGGCGGTCGAGCTCGGTGCTTTTGATGTCCATTTCACACCCCGCACGGCGGTTAAGTCTCAGGTCTTGGCCGACTTTGTGGTCGAATGGACCAACCCTGAGCCACCCGTACAGGTGTCCGAGGAAATAGAATGCCCCGATCACTGGACAATGTACTTTGATGGTTCCCGTAGTTTTCAACACTCAGGGGCTGGAGTGTCTTAGTTACGCCCCAGGGCGAATAGCTTAAGTATGTCATCCAACTACACTTTGTTACGACCAACAACGCAGTAGAGTATGAAGGTCTTCTTGCAGGGCTCCGGGCAGCAAAATTCCTTGGAGTCCCTCGATTAGTGGTGAGGGGAGACTCACAGCTGGTCATAAACCAGGTAAACAAGGAGTACAGCACCTCCGATGAGACAATGGCTCATTACCTGGGGGAAGTGAGGAGATTAGAAAAACACTTCAGTCATTTCAAAGTCCAATACATCCTGCGAAAGGACAACATTCTCACAGACCAATTATCCAAAATTGGCTCCTCACGCACATCCACTCCGGCAGGAGTGTTCATTGAACACTTGGACTGTCCTTCGATCATGACTTTGGTCGAGGACGATCCGGTAACAGTCTGCGTTACCAACCTCGGTCAGGAACAGGATTGGACTCATCCATTGAGAGTATATCTTGAACATGGGACCCTACCCGAGGATGAAACCGAAAGCAATCGGTTGATTCGAAAAGCGCATCTGTATAAGCTCATAGAGGGAGTTTTGTATAGAAAGGGTACTCAAGGAGTATTCATGCGCTGCATATCTCAGGAGGAAGGTAAATCCCTCTTGAAAGAAATTCATGACGGTGTATGCGGTGCGCACGCGTCATATCGCACACTGATCAGAAAAGCTTTTTGACAAGGATTCTACTGGCCTTTGGCGCTCGATGATGCCAAACATATGGTCAAAATGTGTCCTCAGTGTCAGTTTCATGCGAGACAGGTTCATCAATTTGCCTATGCGTTACAAACCATTCCCCTCACATGGCCTTTTGCGGTCTGGGGGATGGATATTGTTGGTCCTATGCCACAAGCGGTCAATGGGTACAAGTTTCTGTTTGTAGCCATTGACACATTTACAAAGTGGATTGAGGCCGAACCGGTACGAAATATTACCGCATCAGCAGCACAAAAGTTCTTCCATAAGAATATTGTTGCTCGATTCGGTGTTCCAAACCGTCTCATCATAGACAATGGTTCTCAGTTCGCCAATGGTCTTTTTCTAGACTACTGTGATCAGATTGGGACCAAGGTGTGCTTTGCTTCTGTGGCACATCCATAGAGCAATGGTGCCGTGGAACGGGCCAATGGGCAGATACTGCAAGGCATCAAAAAATGTGTTTTTGATCGCCTTAAGACTCGCTCGGGGGCTTGGGCAAACGAGCTCTACACCGTTCTATGGGCATTGCGAACTACCTCTAGTCGAGCCATCGGTGAGACGCCCTTCCATCTGGTCTATGGGGCCGAGGCCGTACTATCTATGGAAGTTGGTATTGGATCTGTTCGGACAGAGCAATTCGAATGAGTTGATCAGGCCGAATAGCGATCACAGGATCTCATCCTCTTAGAAGAAAGACGTGATTGCGTTTTGATCAAGTCCGCGGTATACTTGCAAGCTTTGCGCAAGTACCATAACAAAAGGGTGCGACCACGTGGTCTTCACGTGGGCGATCTGGTTTTACGAAAGATTCAACACCAGTCTAATCGCAACAAATTCTCCCGAAAGTGGGAAGGCCCTTACACTGTTGTTTCAGTACCGCGACCAGGATCAGCGTGGTTAGCCATGGAGGATGGCCAAATTTTGTCCAATACCTAGAACATCGATCAACTACGCAAGTTCTACGTGTAAGTATTCAATCCCTTTTCCTATTCAATTAGCATTGTTTAATAAAACAAAAAGTTTTTTGGTTTCATACGATGAACACCTCCCTTCATGCCCATGTGTTACGAACTTGACTCGGGGGCTGGTCGCCGGCGGTTACATCACTACAACGTTCTATTCGGATTCGCTGGCCGATCTCACGACCACTTCTAGACAAGTCACTGCTAAATAAGCCGTTTCTCAACGCATACGGGGCTTGCTAGTACGTCCTTGGTCGCCTGAGTGGCTGCCGGTTTGCAACAAGGTTAGGCATTACATTGATCGTAATTGTTGGTCTGATCGCACATCCCTAGTTGTTGCACTCGTACTTCTCCTGTGTTTATAACACTAAACCTTCAGTATCTATAATCACAGGCGGGGGCTAGGGGGATATGCTTATAATATGAAACAACAATATATATATATACTTTCTTTCAAAATCAATTAGTACATGCATTGCATTCTATAGGTTATATCTATACAATTGTAGGGATTACACAATCCCGAGCTCGGTCAGGAGTCTATCTACAAGGGGATTAACCTCCTCCATGATCGCCTCCAGCTGCTCTTCACTCTCGATCTCTACCGTTCCCACCAGTGGATTCAGATCCATATCTGGGCCATGGTGGAGATGAAACCGACAGAGAATGGTGGAGGCTGCTGATCAAACCCTGGTTCTGATCACCTCTTCCCGCCGCCGTGTATCTTCAGGAAGATACTCGAGAAGTGACTCCGCTTGGGCCACGACCAGTGTAGACCAATCGCTCGAACTGAGGTCGTCCTTTGTGGTCTCAACTACATCAGCCCTCAGGAGACGGGCCATGTCGCGCCCCGAAACTGGGACAACGACTACTCCTGTAGAGACCTAGCTCGCTGCAGCTAGTCCCAAACCACAAACCTTTGACTTCCCAGGATGAGTCAAACACAGGAGTATATTACATTGCAACAGAGTACTCACAAAATATTAAGCAGTGTGGCCTGCTGGCCTTAATATTACATAAAGAGGATTACAATGCCTACAAGGCATTCAGGGTTTAGCAAAATATTTAACTATGCAGCAGAAGATAGGTGACCCTCCCACAAAAGAAGTTGACGGCAGAACAACACACTTCAGGGTTCTGGCGGAACTGATTCTCCTCCTTCTGGATCCACGTAGTACTCCGTGCCATCATCTTGATCAAAGTGGGCTCCATCTATTGAGTTGAATGTTGCAAGGGTGAGCACTTACGTACTCAGCAAGTCATAGGTAAGAGTAGATACATATAGTAATGATGATATGAACCTAGACTAGTCAAGAATTATGGATATTTGTAAAATAATCTTTTCCTTTCATACCTCATCTCATCTTATGACAGCACTTTTCATAATATAACATCATCATTCATGTTCACTAGATTATAGCACTACCGCGACACGTCGACACACGACAGCCCACGGCAGCACTCCTTATCATGACAACACATGTCATTTGGGTAATCTTGATTAAACATATTTTATTTAGAAAATAGTACTTGTGTCACACCCCGTGGATTTAATCCACCGCAGCAGACTCCTATAAAACCCGGGAGCTCGGAGTATTCGAATACGTTTTAACTCTGCAGAGAGGTACCAATTTACCCGCAAGATATTCCACTTTCAAGCCCATCCTATCAAAATGATTAGACCCCTCCTCACAACCATGTGTGAGTGGCAAGGTGGAGATAACAAGAACTTTTGTTATGCATCACTTACAATTCACCCCCGACCCTGTGGCTCTCAGCGAGGCACAGTTGTGGCAGGTTGTATCCAAACCTCCACCCCTTTGCTTATTCCCATTACTGGGTCAGCGTGCTTGATCACCTTCAGTGATATGTGTGGGAGCCGCGCTCCGTGTTTATCGTGCATCACTACACATCTCATGCAGGGGTTTCATGTGCGATCCACATAATTACTTGTTCAGGCTTGTCCCATACCAGGCTTGCGGTTAGCACGTTGTTCATGCCACTAGACGCACAACACAAGGTTCTAGTCCTTATATGCCAATGACCAGACCATCCACAACCCTGCACCTTCAGTGCCTGCATTCCTTTGCAGTCTAGCACCTCCAGTGCTACAGCCATCCATACCATTTTTCTGGTCACGGCTAGGGGTTTTATTTCATGAATATAAGTATATAGATACATATAATAGTTCATGGCTCAAAACTTGTTTATTTCACATTTCACAGATAACCAGTCTAGTACTGCCAATTCATAAATCAACCATTCTCAATCTTTCACATGCAATATTGCCTATATTCAAGGTTATGTTTTAGCAACATTTAAAATATAGGTTCAAGATGACCAAGGATATGACTTGCCTTCCGCGTCGTAAAATACAGCAGTTGACGTCGGATCCGCAGTGAAGTCCTCGAACTCGGGCTCTTGATCTGCTCTCCAATCAAACAAACAACCAATAATCATAATCTTTTCAATACATTATTATATTATATGCAATGATGCAAAGATGAAGTCTTGATGATTCTGAAATGATTGGGTTTAGAGGCTGATTAGGGTTAAGTTAAGGAAACCAATGTTAAGATTAGCTGTCAAAGGTTTACAAGGTTTCAAATGTCTCAAAATATCAGAATGATATCAAGGTTGCGACTGGTTCGCTCAAAAACAGCGAACGTCTTTTAGGTCGACATTCGGTTCAAAGCATCGACATAGGGTCGATGAATGATAGAAGGGTTATCTCAACTTGTGGTAGTAGAATAAAATGTAGATCACAACTCTACAAATTTAGTGGACAAAGTGGTTTTCAATTTGCACAACCAGAAGTGGGTAAACAAGGTCAATGCCACTGGCTGGCAAGCTCTGGCATAGAGCTGACAATGCCAAAAACTAGGGCTTAGCATAACTTTTGATCTGGAGCTCCAAATGATGCACCACTTTGTCTGGGAGGTAGGCTTGAGTAACAGGAACAATTAAGTCAACAGGATCTAGGGCAAGAAATGGCTGGAAAGCAAGAAATTTGATGATGAACAGAGATGAACTGGCTGCACTGGAGCAATTCTGGACAGAAACTTGGCATGGCTATAACTTCCAATCTAGGCTGATCTAGGTGTCGGGCTAGAAGACAAAAGTGTTCAGGAGATCAAAGCACACATACTAGACAAAGTTTTGAGGGCTGAAATGGCTGGAACAAGCTTTCTGGTCATCGGCGCCGGAGAAGAAACTCTGGATTTGGGGGTTTTTGCTACAGGCAACAAGAACTTAATCCTTTGCTTGGAGAGCATCTAGGAGGTATGGGGAAGCTTCTGGTACAATTGTATTGGCCGGAGGATCACTGGAGAAACCTGGCGACGATCGCCGGTTTTCTGGTGAAGCTCGGTTTAGGGAAAAGGTTCGATTCTTGCTTAATTTTGAAATCCAACTTCACAGGCTTGCTTGATTTGGCTCACTGATCAATTTGCTTCACAGGTTCAAGGGCTAATTCGAAGTGATTTGGCCTGCATTGCCGGAACAGGGCAATCGACAATTCCGGTGATCACCGGCGTTAGGGGTCACCGGTGAGCAATTAAATGGTACTACATAGAGAGAATAAGTAGGGGAACTCACTGATGGCTTTAATTTGAAGGCTGATGCAGCAGATGAAGCTGGCACCGTGAGCCTCCTCGACGGCTCGCCGGAGAAGAGAACTAAAACAGGAATTCCAGGACTTGGCTGATTTCTGGTGAAGTGTGGAGGAAGCTGCTGAGCACAGGAGTGCTTAAATAGGCCAGGCGAAGCTTCCAAGGAGGAGACAACGAAGTAATTGGCAACTGTGATGAGATGGATTGCGTGAAGAACATCAGCGGCGAAGACTCAGCGAAGAACGGTGATTGCGACGGCAACAGGACTGCAACTGTCCACATTGTCGTTCATCGGGACTTTGCAAAGATGGAGCAAGCGGTGGCGACAAGTACTGGCACAGCAAAGCGACGTGGCGAGGAGTTGCTGACAAAAAGCCATTGATCGCGCGCGGGAGCAGGCGCTGGTCGTCAACGTCGCCACGGTGTTGCCACGGCGATGGCTGAGACACTGACGCGTGCGCAACAGGAAGAGCAAGCATGCACGAGCACAAATGCAAGCGGAACTTGGCCGGCGGCGAGCGTGCACGGCGCAAGGAAACCACGGCGAGCCCTGGTCGTGCGCACAGTAAACGGCCTGGTCGAATTTGGACTGAACTGCAGTTTCAAATCTTGAATTTTGGACTGATCTGTAAATCTGGAATTCTGGAAGGTTTAAACTGAATTTGCTTTCACTAATCTGGCAGATATATTCAACAAAACATTTGGCAAAGATAGTTGATAAGATTTGACACATTTGAATAGTTTTTGATACAAACTGAAAATAGGGTAAAATAGAATTTGAGTTTTCTCGATTTCGAATTCTGGCATTTAGGGTTTGATTTTGATGTCTGCACAGAAGAGAAACTTGTGGCAAATAGCATTTTGAGAAGATTTGTCGAAGAAATTCTGAATTTGGAGTTAATCTGGAGATTTTAGCCTTTCTGGGTTTTCAAATAACAGATAAGGACTAATTTGCGATAACTCTTGGACTGATTTGTGAAAAGAGTCTATATAGCAGAATCTGGCTGTCAACTTTTTAGATTAAGGTATTGACATACCCATGATCATATTCCAGGAATAATCTGGTCTGAACTTGGTCAAGATTTAGGTTAAATCTGGATTCTGAAACTTAGGGTATTTGGGTAATATAAGGTATTTCTGTTTTCGAAAACAGAAGAAGTTAATAAATCTGGGATTTAGAGATAAAATTGGATCTGGGTTCTGAAGACTTTTAGATTCAGGATAACTAATAGATCACATCTGAACAATCTGATCTTGATTTGAGATCACAGGATAGATTTGGAGATTTTAGGGCTTGAGAAAGATACTGATCTGGCTATTACTACAGATACAAGCATGCATGCTATTTATGAAAAAGGAAATTTTCACCCCTAACTCAGGGTGTTACAGGCCACCATCTTTAGCTTTTCATAGATGGATTGGCTCAGGTCTCTGTTCGCCTTTCGGGTAGAGTTAATGGAGAGCAGAAGGACCGCCTTGTCCTGATCAAGCCGTTTTATTTGACTTGCTTGCGCTGCAGTAAGAAGATTGTCACTGACAGTCTAAACTATGAAGTCAAGTCTTCCTAGTCGGGAATCGACTTACCAGAGAGCCGTGACCGCAGATCATTAAGCTCGACCTCTTGCTTCGAAACCGTGGAGATCAACATGAGCTTGTGAGCGGCCCAAGTCCCTCTTTAGAGAAGCAACCTCTCTGTGACAGAAAAGATGATTGTCATAATGAATTTGTATCTATACAAATTGGAGGGCATTTACCCTTACATGCAAAAGCAGTCTCTCTCTTTTTGTCTGGCCTCGATGCTCGCCACCATAGCGATCGATCTGGCTGTTACGCGGGATAGTTCCTGTAATACAAAGGGAGGTCAGTGGTGTTCTATGCACAATTCAGGTACCAAAAGAGATGTTCATCATACCTCTGTATATTCCCAAAATGAAATATCCTCCAGGATGGTGGGAGGTCTGGTCGAGGGACCCGTCACGACCTCGACAGGAGAAGCAGGTGGATGTGCCTGCTGGGCCTCAGTCACAGTTTCTGTTGCCTGCAACTAGGTCTCCACGCCCGACTCATATCCGACGGTCCGGACGACTTCCTGGACCAGAGGGACAGAGCGCTCCTCACCGGAGGCTTCGGCACCGGTAGCAACTTCAACCCTCCCCGGGGTGGCTGAAGGGCTTGGTGCTACCTCTTTACGCCTACAAAGAAAAAAGGAGTCGACGATTACGTTAGTAGTCGCCACAATCCGATCCAGAATAACCAGAATGGGATTTCAGGGAAGGCTCTCCGTAAGAAAGAGGACAGTCGCTGTCTGTTCTAGTCTTCCTCTTTGTAGACAGGGCCTTTTCTCCCTATGTATGTTCTCCTGTAAGCATATTCATAAGGGATGATAAAGACCTAAGTGGTAAGAATTCATACCTGGGTAGCCTGTCCGGTTGACAGGGATACGTTCGAAGGCCTGGGTGGCTCCTGGACTGTTGGAGCCGGCACTTCATCCGCGATCCTCGCGTTGGTCGCAGGGTCTTGTTCGGTCACCTCCTCTCCTATTCGCAGGAGTGGAGGATTTGCCTCCTTGGGACTCACAGGAGTCGCAGGGGGAAGTTCTTCTCCCTGTATAAGTGTAAATCCGATAAACACATGTACAGAGAGAATTGAGAAGGTAAGACCATGAGGAAATCTTACCGTGGTCGTTCCTTCGACCAGGGAGGGAGAAGCAACTGACCCTGAAGCCTCTGGGGCTTCGAGAGCAGGGATCTCGCTCGCGACCGCGGGACTCCCGGTGGCTGCGGGATCCGCTGCAGTTGCTTCTGTTTCTACAGGACAAGGTGGAGTCTCGCCGGATGGAGAGTCCGCTATTTTCCTCCTCCGGCGGATCAGGGGAATGTCATCTTCCTCCTCCTCCTCGCTCCTCTCGCCCTGTACGACGAAGAAATGATTCCAATTTGTACCTGGAAGAACAGGAGGTACGTAATATCTTACTACAGTTTTCCTTGCGGTAGGAGGAATGCTCCGTGAAGACCCCTCCCCAAGAGTTTGCTTGGATTTCTTGGGGGCAGGATTCCTCATCCTATGCTTCGAGGATATCTTCTTCACATTCTTCACCGTCGGTTTTCCCAGGGAACCGACGTTTTCACTTGGGAACGTCGCCTCTGCGAACCTCCCCCAGAGCTGTTTCATCCCGACAAATTTGTCAGTGCTGAGTATACATGGGTCCTGTGAATAGGAGCTAAGTGAAAGGTGACATACCTTTCGGCGCTCCTGTTTGAGGTCATCGCCAGCGTGAACCAAGCCCTGTGGGTGAGGCGATCCCTTGGGGCCTTCCACTTCAGCATTGTAGGCCCTGAGAAGGTAATTTGTCCGCCTCTCGACCTCGGAGGAAGGCAGGACTGTTCCCAGAAGACCAATTAGAAAGCATATAACAAGAGTATGAGGTTTCGGTGTCGAAATTGCATACCTTCGTTGTAGTCCAGGGTATTGTCTGCCATGGACTTCATCTCCCAAGCCGAATGAGCCCTTTCACGCAGGGGGCTCACCCGATTCTTCACAAAGTCGCGAATGATGTCGCGAGCCATTAGTCCCTGTTGGACCAAGTGAAGAATCACCTCGGAGTGCTTCATGAACTCAGTGTTCATTGCCGGGAGGGAGTCCAACTCGCTTGGCTTCATGAACTCAGTGTTCATCCCAACCCGCTCTCAGATGGAGGGGTGCAGTAAAACCATTTCTGGTGTCACCCGTGCACCGAATCCCGCAGGGGTGGGAAGGGATACTCCTTCGTCTCCCTTATCCGGAATGGCGGCGTTGGTGCTCTTTGACCACGCCGAATAGTAGAAACGCCGGAAGAGATCCACGCTGGGATACACTCCGACGTAGGCTTCACACAGGTGCTGGAATACCGCTAGAATCAGGACCGCATTCGGGTGGAGGTTTATCAACTCCAACCCGTAATGCTCGAGGATGTCCTTCAGGAACCGACTTTCGGGGAATCGGAACCCGCAGCGCATGTACTCCTCGAAGACCACCAGTTCGCCTTCTCCGACGACTGGGGTTTCTTGGTCCTTCTCCACGGGCCGCCAGTTGATTAATAGCCGCGGAGGAAGGATCTCCTCCTTCTCCAATGCCAGCAGACTCTCCTCGGAGTGGTGGGTCGATCTGCTCCAGGACGCCATTTCTTGTGAGAAATCGGGAGGAAAGTTAGCAACTTTGGGGAAGACGGAGGCTGAGAAGAATGAGGGTTTTGTGCGGCGGAAGTGTTGAGGAAGGGTTTTTGGCTGTGTGGCTTCCTCAAGAAGCTAACTGCTCCTTTTATAGACCTGAGGAGGCGCACTACTGTGAGTAACGTTCCACTCAAACGTTCCGCTTAATATTTTATTCATTTTCAATAATGGATACTATCTCTGGCGGACCCGTTAAGTGTTCCTGGTATCGGATCTGAAACAAAAAGGACTTCTTTGTTTCAAGATTTGAAGATACAAAAACATGAAAAGTTTTTCAAGGGTTTTCGGAGGACATTTTCCTTCATGTTTCTTGTAAACGTTCATGAAAATATCCTATGGCTCAGTTTTTGGACGTACGAATATGTTTTGATCAGATTGCGGTATGGTCGGAACCCTGTCCTCGACTAAGCTCCGATTCTAATCAAAGTGATGGTCTGATCGAGTTTCGGTTCTGGTCACAGTAATCCTCCGAATCGAACTTCGGTTCTAACCGCAGCTTTGAGTCTGATCGCAGTATCAGTTGTGGTCACGGTACAATGCGATTCTGGTCGCAGAATTGAATTTCGCCTGTGTATGAATGGACATAAAGACATTGCTTATGGCCATGTTTTCGCACAGAAGATGTAAAGAATATTCATATGAAGAAAAAGAAAATTTTATTTCTTACATTCTTTACATACAAAAGGGATAACGGCGACCAGAGCGTCGACCTGATCCGAAAGAAGTTTGCCAAGTTCTCCTAGGGACATGTTGTTGTCAGTAGGATCTACGCTGACAACCCCTAGAGAACTAGCAACTAACCTAAGCCTATCTACATCGTCCCTGACAAGAGACGCACTACCATCCCTAATCAAGTTGGAGAGTTGTCGTTGTTGCTGAGCGTGGTCCCTCTCTCGACGGAACTGGTGCGCCTCTTCACGGGATCTTTCAAAACATTTTGCCAGGTGCAGAATCGCCGAAGACATCTCTTCGGTCTTCCTCTCCAGGGCCTCTTTTTCCCCTTGGGGAATCTGTCCGAGGGAAGGAGGTGGAGTCTCAACAGGCTGGTCGCTGGGGGCTCCAACAATTTTCGTCTCCTACATTTGCGAATGTTAGTTTTACTAACTATGACAACAAACAAAGGGAGATAGAAGTAATTACCAATCCTTGCAAGAAACAGGTTGATATAGGCATCCTGGAAAGTTGATCATCCGACAAAAGCGGATGATCACTGGATGGTGGAAGTGCAACCTTCCCACCATAAGATTGCTTCCCCAACCCAAGTTGGGGGTCATCTGGTCGGGTAGTCACCGCTTGTTGACCAGAGAATTGATCACCTAAACAAAGATGGGGAGTATTGGGATGAAATGGAGAAAACTGAGAAGAACATCCCTCCAAAGGTGGAGATGAAAGTTCGACCTGCCCAGGTACATGGATAGGAAGAACTAGAGGAACAGAAGGAAGAAAGAACGATGATGCGTCTTTCACCTTTGTCCTGCTGGAGGATCCCTCGTCAACCTTGGGTTTTTTCCTTGAAGGAGATGGATCTTCGGGCATCTGAGGCCCTTGTTCGAAAACTTCCTCTTCATCACTCTCAATTTCGATGATGTTGTGGTCTGCCATCGGGGAGTGTATGAGGAGAAGGATGAAGGTAGCTTTAAAAGAAACTTAGCCGAGAGGAGAAGTTGTGGAGCTTTGTAATTCGAAGGCTTCGGTATTTATAGCCACCAGGATGATGGTTCGCCTTCCGAGCGCCTCGAGTTTTTAAAAGCATTTACAATTTAACCTCAGGTTAAAAGATGCTTCAACAGCACCATCATTACCTGTCACATAATACCTAGAGCCAGTCTCGGGGAACCAACCGTCACACTTAGTGCGTCACTAAGTGGGGGATTTGAAGCATCGGGTTAAAAATTTGATGTATATCTTGAAATTCGAAATAAACACGTCCCTTCGTTTTCTTTGAATTTGGGGGCTAGCTGACGAGGATTGACACCCGAGTCAGTTCAAATAAATGCACGACTGGTTCAGGATAGATTCGAGCCAGACACGTGCTTGGCGGTGCGAACTCAAGTTATTCTGAGAAGTACTAGCCCGAGGTCGCAGGCTTTACGCGATCAGATCGCTGCTAGTGCGCGGTCAGGAGTTCGTATGCTATGCGCTAACAGAAGGTTGAAGATGTTGCGCGGTCAGCCAACATCACGCGGTCAGAGCGCTTTTGACCAGGGAATGTGGGATTAATCTATCCCTGTAGCAGGAATATCCCAAGTATCCCGAAGATTCTTCCACGTAGAGAAACAACTGTCAGGAGGTTAATACGTGCAGTTATCCACAAATAACACGTGATAAACCTGCTTGGAGGTTAAGAGCGGTTCTCTAAACCGCATCTAAGCAACAGTTTGATGCCGTTACGACTTGGCACCCTTTCGGCCAGTATAAAAGGGCAGCATGGTGCATCGAACGGAGGATCGAAGGATCACGAGATACAACACATCTCACTCGAAGAATCAAACAACCAAGACAACGGCCTAGATTAGATAGCTTCCATAAGCCTTCCGGGCTTCCTTTTGTACAGTCATATAGGGAAAACCTTCGCCTGTGAAGGTCTTTTCCCGTCACTTTGTAATTCTTTTACTACACATAGTGAAATCCCAACAGGACGTAGGGCTGTTACTCCCACCATCGAGGGCCCAAACCTGTATAAACTTCTCTGTGCTCCAGTTCTCCATAATTCTACATACCTTCCCGGAGGGACACCCTGAAAGGTCTTACGAACTACAAATTTTTCATAAGTTCGGCTAAGGACCCCAAATCCGAATCGTCGACAATAGTATGAGTATCGAAGACAATTTTAAGGTCAAAACCATCTAGGATAGTGTCATTATTGGCGACGGTTATAATATCAGAACCGTCTGTGATAGTATGAGTATCACAGATGGTTTTGATCTTATAACAGTCTGTGATACTCATACTATCACAGACGGTTATAACGTCAGAACCGTCAGTGATAGTATGAGTATTGTAGATGGTTTTGAGGTCAAAACCATCTGGGATAGTGTCATTATCGGCGACGGTTATAATCTCAGAACCGTCTGTGATAGTATGAGTATCACATATGGTTTTGATCTTATAACAGTCTGTGATAGTATCACAGATGGTTTTCAAGTGAAAACCATATGGAATAGTTTCATTATCGGAGACGGTTATTAGCTCAGAACAGTCTGTGATACTCTATGATACGTACATAGTTCGATCTATCACAAGTGGTTTATAAGATCAAAACCATCTGTGCATATTAATATATTTTTCAATAAATTTCTTTTTTTTTTGGCTAGACTCAGGAATAATGCTAGCCATGCCCTCTGTACAATAGCATTTCATATATACAGTTCATTTCATACATGCACAGTACTCAAATATATATAGTTCATCTCATGCATGCACACAACTTAAAAACATGTACTGTCGTGGTATTGCGAATACCCCGGCAGGTTTTGTGGACGATCCTAGCGAAGAAAACGCGACGCGGGTTGACCGGGTGACCGGTCCTGCCCCGCCGTACAAACACAGCAAGTGACACGAGGATTTATACAAGTTCGGGTCCCGGTGGGGGCCCTAGTCCTATCGGCGTGCTGCCACCAGAGTCGGTTGGGGAGGCTCTCTCGGGGAGAGGCTTCTGGAGCACACCTGTGAGTTTTGGCTACTCTAGCAATAATGAATAACTTGTCCTTACAACAGGGGGTACAAGGGCTATTTATAGCCCCAAAAAGAAGCAAAAAAGACAACTACCCCGGACGCTACCGTCGGATCGAGGGATAGCGACGTCCTTCTCCCGGTCAGGAGCCTTGGATGCTTGACAGGTGGCCGGTGACTCCCGAGGCGCTCCTCGCGTGACCTGCACGTGATCAAGAACCAAAGACTTTACCTTTAGAAGGGCGACAATGCTCGGGAGGGGGGCGTGTCTCGGGCGCTGCCATTTGCCCGGGGACATTGCCTCCGGGGTGTGTCCCGAGCGCCGCCATTTGCCCGGGACAGGCACCGGAGGCCATGTCCCTGGCCGAAAGGCGGCGACCGGGACACGCCCCAGAGGCAATGTCCCCGGGCAAATGGCGGCCCCCGGGAGAGGCACCGGAGGCCACGTCCCCGGGCGAAAGGCGGCGCCCGGGACACGCCACGGAGGCAAGGTCCCCGGGGAAATGGCGACGCCCGGGACAGGCACCGGAGGCCACGTCCCCGGGCGGAAGGCGGCGCCCGGGGCAGGTGTGGGGAACCCTGTCCCGTACCGAACACCACGGTACGAAGCAGCACTCCCCTGTCGCAACTTCCTAGGAGTTAGTTGCGAACCAGAAATGAATGTCACAACAACCAGCACCATACATAAATAATCCACAAAATATTACAGGGTCCACAGTTGACGGCACTAGGCCTTACAATAATAGCACAACAAGGTACCAAAATAACATTTCAGTTTTTACCAAAACGCGGAAGGAGCGGAACACTAATCTTCGCCCACAGTCGCTCGACCGGGGTACGCGACGCCTAGAAGTCTGGGTCAAACTCGGAGAAATCTTCGAAAGGCTCAGGCTCACACTCGTATGAACCCAAGTCGCTTGGCTCTTCAGCTTCTGACGGAGTAATTCAGTCACGGGTGAGTACAGGGTACTCAGCACATCACCACATAACAAATGCAATTATGTATATCACATGTCATGGAATTCAAGAGAAGTATTCGAGGTTCTTTTCCAAAAATGTTTCACAACCTAGCAGTTGGTAATCATAAAAAGCATTCAAAACCTTCTTTGAAAGTTTACGCTATATACATATGTAGTTCAAGAGTAAAGAGTTTAAAGTAATTGATAAAACGATTCATGAAAACTACTTGCGCCTTGCAGCATGGATAAATCCAATGACCATAACACACTCCAATTCTGGGAGCACGGAGTATTTAAATACATTTTAAACTCTGCAGAGGGGTACCGCTTTACCCACAAGACTTCTCAACTACCACTGTTGACCACGAGCATAGGCTTTTTGCCCAACACGCTACTTTAAGCATATGAGTCTCCTATGCCAGGTTTGATCACGCTACTTTAAGCACGCCACTGAGTTGAGAATAACACGCTTTTCACCCTGCTTTGCCATTATACTAGCTTTGCCCCATAAAAGGTTCACCACCAGTCAGTGATCCGGAACTCTCACCTCCGGTTGGGGTTCCTAATACAGTTGTGAAGCATTGTAGGGATCTTCCCTCTCATACCTTCACCCTACCCCTCACCCAGTATTGGACCACGATGGAGACCCTCTCCTCCAATAGTGAGCGGACACACGAGGGGTTTTGTGTTGGGGACAACGCCATCCAACACTTGTGCCCTGGAATCACATCAGTTGCACGATCTTTCTCTCAGACGATGCGGCTGGGCTCACCCATATCCGCCCGTGTAAGTGGGCCAAGAGGGATCTTCCCTCCCTGACCAGTGACAATTTAGTGTATCTTTATTATTCTATGCAGAGCTAGGGCAATAGTTCGGCAAGGATACTTGGTCATGCCCGTCCCATACCAGGCTTGTGGAGGTACGATAACATGTTACTAGATGTTCAACACAAGGTTGTTAGTCCTTAACTATTCTAGAGAGGAGTTTTTCCTTTTCGACTTTATGCACAGGTTTTAACATTAGCTTGTTAACAATCTTACCAGTTAACAATTTCTATGTTAACAATTTTACCAGTTAACAATGTTATCATGTTTCCAACATCATCATAATTTCAATATTCAGACTGACGTACCTCTCCTCCTTCGGATAGACATTTTAAAAGCATCTTTGACTTTGGAAAACCATTTTTCTTACTCATACAGATAATTTGTATCACTGCTACTATGCCTTAACATTAACCTAGGGCATCAAGAACATTATACAGGCTTGAGAATCAAGAATGGTCTTTCAATGTGGGATAATAACTAAACAAGCATATTCAAACATACTTAGTCTACTCAATTAATATGCACAATATTTGTGAAACAAAATACTTAGGTAACTTCAAAACATAGGTTCAACATGATCAAGGTGGTGGTGAATTGCCTTGATTTCCCGCGATAAGATCTTCGGTGACGTCCTCGATTGGCTGCTCCTCGGCTTCCAGATGAGCGGGTACTAAAAATGAAAAGAGCACCGATCAACCAAAATGCATAAGTATGGGACTAATAAATGCAAATCTAAATCCTAGTAGGTCCAGGTAAAATAGCCTCGGAGTCGGATCTGAAAAATACTGGAAAACGGAAGTTTTTGAAAACAGCGGTATTTTAGGGTAAAACCGAAAAGATCCTTTTTTCGAAAATAGGCGAAAACGACGGAACAGGGTTTTAGGATCAAAATCTGAAGAGGTGGCTGAAGGAGAATATGTGGCAGGAAGAATTTGTGGCGAGGTGGTTTAGACATATCTAGATTTGGAGATCGGACGGAGAAAAACCACTTTTGGCGAGATTTTAGGGTAAAACTGGATCTGGAAAAAGGGGAAAATAAGATCCAGGACTCGGATCTGAAGAAAAATTTCATATCTGAAAGGTTTTGACTGAGTCAAATCTGATGGCGTAGACGGATCTTCGATCGGAGATCTCTAGAGCATTGAACAATTAAAAGAATCACTCACAAATGCTGAAATTACTGTAGCATACGAGTACTGTAGCAGCAAAATTTCAGCATGGTAGCCACGGTTTGAGCTCCGGTGGGACTCGCCGGAGAGGAGAGAAGGCCGGGGAGTTTGGGAGGTGGTGGAGGGTACAAGGGGGAATGCTGGGGGCCAACAATGGCAGCAAGATGCGGCCGGAATCGGAAGAAAATCATGGCGGCTGGAGGTTGAAGAAAGAGATCAACGCCGGCGACAGGAAGAAGGTAACACGCCGATGGAGGGAGCTACGGTGGTCAAAACGAAAAGCTCCAGAAGAGAAAAATGGAGAGGGCTAAGGTGTTCACCTGAATGACATAGCTCGGACAAGCAAACGACGGCCGGAGGGAGACAAACGGCGACGCGCGGCCAAACCAGCAGCAGGACGACCAGATTCACCGCCTTTTCTGTTTCGTGTGGATTTTTTTTTTCTGTTTTATCAAAAAGCAGTGTCTTCCTACTGAAGTATCTAAATAAATACTCTTTTTTTTCTTCTTTTTTTCCAGAAACTTCTTTGTATTATTTTAATTTAATTCAACTCCTTTATGCAATTTTCAAATAGACATTTGTTTAATGCATAAAATTATGATGCCATGAATTTAAAAATGTGTGCATGATAAAATATGGGGGGATTTAGGGTTGAACAGGTAAAAGAATTTCGCTGATCAGAATAAGAAGATAATTAATCAGAATTTCGGAAGATTTAGACCGGAAGGAAAAATCTGAGAAGGGGAGGGTTTAAGAATGGAATTTTGGGGCTGTTACAGCACGCACCGGAGGCCACGTCCTCGGGTGAATGGCGGCGCCCAGGGCAGGTCCCGGAGTAAATGTCCCCGGGTAAATGGCGACACCCGGGATATGCCCCGGAGGCAATATCCCCGGGCGGAAGGCGGCGCCCGGGGCAGGCACCGGAGGCCACGTCCCCTGGCGAGAGGCGGCGCACGGGTCAGGCACCGGAGGCCACGTCCCCAGGCGAATGGCGGCGCCCTGGGTAGGCACCGGAGGCCACATCCCCGGGCGAAAGGCACTGCCCGGGACACGCCCCGGAGGCAATGTCCACGGGGAAATGGTAGCGCCCGGGACAGGCACCGGAGGCCACATCCCCGGGTGAAAGGCGGCGCCCGGGACACGCACCGGAGGCCACGTCCCCGGGAGAAAGGCGGCGGCGGCGCCCGGGGCAAGCACCGGAGGCCACGTCCCCGGGCGAAAGGCGGCGCCCGGGACATGCATCGGAGGCCACATCCCCGGGCGAAAGGCGGCGCCCGGGGCAGGCACCGGAGGCCACGTCCCCGGGCGAAAGAAGGCGCCCGGGACACGCCCCGGAGGCAATGTCCTCGGGCGAAAGTGACGCAACTTTCCTGGACTTGGTGGCGCGGAGATTTCCCCCAACAGCAGCCCCCCATGCCCTCCGGGGACTATGCTCGAGGCCTCGGAGGGTATGGTACAAGTCATCGGGAAAATCACTGGGCCAAGCTACCGTAGCCGTGACGCTCCGATTCCCGTGCCGCGCGCTTATGACCGCGCCGTTTGGCCATAAATATGCTCGCGGTTCGAATCGGCGCCTCGGTTTGCATGCCCGTCCCTTCGTTTCCCGCGCACGATTTGAACTCCAACAGCCCAAATGTACCACGAAGTGCCAGGTGGTGCCCATCTGGGCCACGCTTCACCCCTATAAATAGGGCCTTGGGGGGCCCGGGAAGCTCATTCCAAACTTGTTGACTTCCTCTGGGGCTCCGAGTTCACGGCCGGGGACTTAGAGTCCCTGGTCGAATGGGGAGTCATCGAGGACGGGGATGTCTGGGTCCCCGTGAAGAAGGATGGAGCCCCCCACCCCAGGCCCGGAGAGATTGTGGCTTCGAGGCCTTCCTCGAGGCGGGGTTCCGGCTCCCGGTGCACCCATTGCTCCGGGAGTTTTTGAAGGAATATGGGGTGGCTCTGAACCACCTCACGCCGAACGCCATTGTCCGGATGGGCCTATTCATATGGCTCTTCGAGACGGCGACCGGACGGGAGCCCACCCTGCGAGCCTTTCGGTACTTCTACAAGCCGGGGGCGAGGAGCTCCCACCTGGTGAAGGGGGGACCGAAGTCCCCCTTTGGCTCGGTGATGGTGCAGATGCTACCGTCCCGGGTAGCCGATTACCCAGTGGCGGCCTCCCGGGACCACTGGGGAGATTGGATCCGGAGGTGGTTCTACCTACGGGTCTGGGACAACGGGGTGGTGTACTCCCCGGAGGCCCCGACCCTCAGCCGGTCGTTCGCGCCGAAGCCCCCGGTGTGGACAGACGAGGAGCTGGAGCTCCTCGGGAAGGTCATCGTCTCCCGGCGCACCCGCTCCATGCGGGATGCCACTGAGGAAATGATGCTTTTGAGGATCTCCCCCTTCTCGCGCGGGAGAAGAGGGATTGGGATGGGCTTGGAGCAACGGCCCCCGGTGAAACCGGTGACCCGACGTAAGTCTTTGTTA
This sequence comes from Pharus latifolius, assembly GCA_019359835.1. Lineage (NCBI taxonomy): Eukaryota > Viridiplantae > Streptophyta > Magnoliopsida > Poales > Poaceae > Pharus > Pharus latifolius. The sequence goes on from CM033320.1 coordinate 16,763,818, forward strand.
CCTGGTTCATTGCATTTACAAATTTTTCAAAATTTTACTAACTCTTACCTTTCGCAGTCCGGCCGTACCCGGCGGCACGGGAGAAGGCGGAGAACATCCTGGGGAGGTACTTCGCCGATGTACACGAGCGCATCGTGTGAGTCGTGGGGGAGGGCCCTCCCCGGAACCTGGTAGCCGAGGCCTTCGGGCTAAAGCTACCGAAGAGGAAGCCTCTCCCCACCCCCGGATCGCACAAGCGGGGGAAGGAAGCTGCCGGGGGCTCTGAGCCTAAGAAGGCCAGAGTTCAAAAAGCCCCTGGCCCATCGACCACACCGGCCTCAACGCCGGCGAAGGCCCGGGACCGGGCGCGCCCGGGCGCCGGCCCCGAACGAAGCGACACCCCCTCCCCCGGAGAGCCCCGTTGAGGCTCGGGGGAAGGAACCGGCCTCGGGCGGGACGGCGTCCGATTTGGCGGACTACTCCCCCTCGCTGCCTTCGGTGGGGCCCTCCTGGTGCCCCCGGCACCTTTGGAGCCGGAGAAGCCGGAGGTGAGGTTTGCGGAGGCCTTGCCTCCGCGGGTGGAGTGGCCTGTAGACGCGGGGGGGGGGGGGGGGGGGAACCCCTCAGTCTACGAGGTCCCTCCGGAAGTGGAGGTCCCGGGCACCCTCCCGCCCGGGAAGGGAAAAGGCATGATGGTTCCTCCCCGGAGAGGGAGCCCTTCCGAGAGCTCCTCGGCCACTTCCTCGGAGGCCACCTCCTCGGCGACGAAGACGCCGACCGCCGCCACCTCGGCGAGATTATGCCGGGTGCTCAGGTCCGGGGACCCCTCATCGGCCGCGATGGGACCGGCGTCGGGCGGGAGACCCCCCTGCTTTCCGCGGGGGAGGCCACCCGCTACGCGGAGGGCCTGCAGACCCGGAAGGTTTAGGCCTACGTCACGGAGGGGATGCTCCATGAGCGCTTTGGGGAGCTCCAGTCTCTCCAGATTCAGGTACTTACCCGAGTCGATGACGCTTTCTTTCGGCCCCCTACACTTGAATTTTTTCTAACTCTGGAGTTTGTAGGGGATCAGCCAGCTGCTGAAGGACGCAGAGGAGAGGGCCGCCACCTACCTGGGGCAGCGGGACGAAGCCCTCTAGGAGTTGGCCCGGCTCCGGGCCCAAGTCCACGTCTCCAAGGCCGTCAACGGCCGCCTTCGGCAGGAGGCCAAGGCGAAGGAGGAGGCCTTCCGGGAGCTCGAGGGCTCGAGCATCCGGGCGGTGATGGACGCGGGCCGCTCCGTCCGCTCGGCCCTCGAGAGCCTTGGCGTGAGCCTAGGCTCTGGGAGCAGCTCGGAGGTGCCCTCGGCCACACTCACGGAGGCTGTACGTTTTCTTAACGCACAGGTCTCCGTGATCCCGGAGGCCGTAGATGCCCGGGCACGAGGCCGAGCAATCCCCACGGTTGCGGCCGCGGCCGGGCTCATGGAACACCGGGGGGTGGGCCCCCGGGCGATCGGGGGCCGTATCCCCCGGAGCTTCCTCGAGTTCTTCGAGCCCTCGCGCCGGGAGGTGGAGCAACTCGCCGGGGGCTTCTACGACCGAATCGTCCAGGTGAGGTTCCCCGCACTGGCGCCTCCGACAGCGAATGCCCCGACCCCGGCCCCGGCGGAAGCCCCCCGGGGGGAGGACGCCAATGACAAAGTATGAGCCTCCCCCCGGGTCTTAGATAGGACCCTTTTTGTTTTCTTAGAATTTTGTTCCCAGTAGCTTCTTAGAAGAAGCCCCGGACACTTGTAAAAAGACATTTTGAAATGCAATGGAATTGAAAATTTTTCTAAGTCTTGAATGAATACATTGTCACCAGGATTCCCGGGAGGTTACTCCTGGGCGAAGGTCCGGAAGAGCTTCCCCGGGGGGAGGCCTCTGAGCCCCGGCAGGTGCCCCCCGGGGGAAGCCCAGGCCGCTTTGATCTTGCTAAGTCTCATCTCCGGTAAGCGCAGCGGGGACGCCGTCCGGGAGCCGATCCGATTGAGATGGCACCCGGAGTGGCACTTGGATAATTTCGACAATCATCGCGCCGAATTATCCCCTCCGCGTCCGGGGTACAGGATGATCCCCCCTCTTTGGATACTTCCACCGATGGGCTACGAGTATTGGCCCGAGGATGTGCTCCGGGAAGCTCAGCGCCGCGTACGCGTTTTGTTCCGGGACCTGGCCCGGGAGCTAGCGGAGGGTCTCCGGGACTATTAGGCCTAGGAGCCTTAGGGCTTAGAGAATTTTCGGGTTATAAATTCTCTAAGCCCTAAGGCTCCTAGGCCTAATAGTCCCGGAGACCCTCCGCTAGCTCCCGGGATTTTCGGGTTATAACCCGGGTTGTACTGTTTCCGATGCCCACCGGAGGGGGAAGATGTCCTCCGGTTGAATGATTAATAAAGCTGTGTTTGCTTCTTGTTGCTTTGAGAATCTTCTCTTGATATTTTTCTTGGATGGTCTGGACGACTTCTTTTGATAAGAATGAACTAAGTTTGCTCGTGGATGGTCCGGATGACACCCGGGGGTTCCTTATCCCCCCCACAGCGGGCCGGAGGGTAGCTCCGCGCGCTATGGGGGTTACAAAGCCCCCGGGGTGAAGATGAAGACCTGTAGCATAAGAATTTTTCCAATTTAAAAAATTTGAAAACAAGGTTTCCGGGGAAAAACCTTCCAGGAGACAATCGTCTGGTCGGCTTGAGCACGGGGAGCTGGGAATAGGGTCTCCGGGGAAGAAATATCCAAGAAATCTGTAATTTTTCCGGGAGACCATCATCCGGTTGCCGTGAGAACAGGGAGCCGGGAATAAAATCTCCAGGAAAAAAATATAAAAGGAATCCGTAATTTTTCCGGGAGACCATCATCCGGTCGCCGTGAGAACGGGGAGCTGGGAATAAGATCTCCAGGAAAGAAATATCCAAGGAAGCCTGAGATGAGATATCTGGAGATAAACCACCTGGGAGACAATCGTCTAGTCGCCGTGAGAACGGGGAGCCGGGAATAGGGTCTCCGGAGAAGAATATCCAAGAAATCCATCCCGCTGGGGAGACTATCGACTCCCGGAGGAGGATGTGCCCGATGACGGGTCTAAGTATTTGGGCAGGGGACTAGTCTCCCAAAGTGACTCGTTACCGTGGTCCCTGAGGACCGGGTTGCCGCTTACACGGTCAGTCCACGAGGGCTGATCGTAAGCCGCCCTTCAGGAGGGACTTGCTGGGTCTGAGCCCACTTCCTCACAGGGAGGGCATCCTCATGGGGAGGGCGTCCTCGTGGGGAGGGCGTCCTCGCGGGGAGGGCATCACCGTTAGGGGCGGTAATGTGAAGAACTTGCAATGAGACAGTTGAAGAGAAAAATCCAGTTGTATTGATAATGAAATGAAATACAACGCCTCCTCCCGCACAGCCGCGAAAGGGGAGGGAAGGGTGATTACAATGTGCCCCCTCCCCCTCCGACGTGCTCGCTCCAGGGGAGGGGACGGGCCTGCGTAGGCTAGACGTAAAACTTGTGAAGTAAACGCAAGTTCCATGTGTGCTTCAACTCCTGCTCTTGGAGGTTGGAGAGCTTGTAAGCCCCCGAGCCCAGGACCGTGGAGATCCTGTAGGGGCCCTCCCATTTGGGGGAGAGGTTACCCTTGGTTTGGGGGTCTGTGACGCGCTTGAGGACAAGGTCCCCCAAGCGGAAGGCCCTCTCGCGCACGCGCTGGTTGTATGCGCTCGCCATCTCACGCTCGTAGATGGCGTGGCGGAGGAGTGCTCGGTCACGTTCCTCCTCCACGAGGTTGATCTCCAACCGCTGGTTGGCCTCGTTAGCTTGGTACACTGCAGTCGTAACTCCGTCTAGGAGTTCGACTCGCAGCGACCGGAAGCCAATCTCCGGGGGGAGGACTGCCTCGGCCCCGTAGACTAGGGAGAAGGGAGTACGTCCCGTCGCCTGGCTCGGGGTCGTGCGCATGGAGCAGAGGATGCTAGGGAGCTCCTCTGCCCATGCACCCCGCTTAGAAGCGGCCTGTTCGAGTCGCCGGCGCAACCCCTGTAGGATTACGCCATTGACCCTCTCGACAGCCCCATTGCTCCGGGGATGGGCCACTGAGGCGAATTGGATGACGAGCCCCAGGCCTTCGCAGAATTCCCAGAAATAAGCTGAGTCGAATTGGGTCCCGTTATCAACAGTGATCTCTCGGGGGACACCAAAACGACAAACGACGTTTTTCTAGAAAAACCGCTGGACGGCCCGCGACGTGATTCTGGCCAAGGGTTCCGCCTCTACCCACTTTGTAAAGTAGTCGACCGCGACCACCGCATACTTGTATCCTCCGGGCGCTAAAGGGAAGGGCCCTAGGAGGTCCATCCCCCAGTGCACGAAGGGCCAAGTGATGGGGATAGTCTGCAGCGCTATAGGGGGAGGTTCGAACCCTTGGCCATCTTCTGGCAAGCCTCGCATGTGGAGACACGGTCTCGCGCGTCACACATGACCGTGGGCCAATAGAAGCCCTGCCGGAGAGCCTTGGCCGCGATGGCACACGGGGCTAGGTGAGAGCCACAACTCCCCGCGTGGATGTCTTCGAGAAGTTGGAGTCCCTCCGGCCGTGGGAGGCAGCACAGGAGGGCGGAAGCCCCCTGCTTGTAGAGCTTCCCCTCTAGCAGGAGGTATGCCCGGGCTTTGGCCCAGAGGCGCTTAGCCTCGGTCTCGTTAGGAGGGTCCCCCTCCCCCTTGATGAAGTAGACGAGGGCGTCCATCCATGACGGAGTCCGGGTGATCTCGGTGACCTCCGGGACGCGAGGCTCGTCGCCCGTGTCTGGGGAGGCCACCAAGGGATTCGTGATGATTTCCAGGAAGGCCCCCTTGGGGAGCGATTCCCGGGCGCTTGCTGCCCGGGCCAAGTGGCTCTCCATCTTTCGCACCTCCTGCAAATAAAGACTCAAGTTTGCGTCATGGCACAGGTAAGACTTGTCCATTTGGCAAACTATGAGCCGAGAATCTCCCTTCAATAGGAGGCGCCAGATCCCCAGTGAGCGCGCAAGGCCCAACCCGATGAGCAAAGCCTCGTACTCGGCGACGTTGTTGGTTGCGGGGAACTCGAGCCGCGCCGCGTACTCGAGTTCCTTCCCCGCGGGGCTCCGAAGGACTACTGCCACACCAGCCTCGGCAAGACACAGTGACCCGTCGAACCTGAGTGTCCAATGGTCACTGCGTCGGGGTGGCGCGGGGAGGTCTTCGTCCCCAGGCCCGGAGGCTGGAGTCCACTCCGCCACGAAGTCGGCGAGGACCTGTGACTTGATGGCGGAGCGACCCGTGAGGGACAGGGAGAAGGGGGCGAGCTCAGCCCCCCACTTCCCAATCCGGCCGGTGGCCTCTTTGTTCCGCAGCACCTCCCCCAGGGGGAGGGACGACGGGACAGTGATGGGGTCTCCCAAGAAGTAGTGGCGAAGCTTCTGGGACGCCATCAGGAGGGCGTAGCAGATCTTCTCCATCTCCGTGTACTGAGTTTTGGCCCCCTGGAGGGCCTCACTCACGTAGTATACGGGACGCTGCTGCTCCCCTTTCTCCTTCACCAATACCGCGCTGACGGCGACCGGGGTCGCGGCAAGGTAGAGGAGCAAGGGCTCTTCTGGAGACAGACTCATGAGCATCTCGTGAGGTACTTCTTGAGGTCGTCGAAGGCCTCCTGGGCCTCGGGGGTCCAGCGAAACCCCTCGAGCCCTCGGAGGATCTTGAAGAATTGGAGGCCTCCTTCCCCCGACCGCGAGACGAAGTGGCTCAGTGCGGCTAAGCGGCCGGCGAGCCACTGGACGTCCTTGACGGAGCGCGGCGAGGGCATATCCAGGAACGCCCGAATCTTTTCGGGGTTTGCCTCTATGCCATGTTGGGACACGAGGAAACCCAGGAGCTTCCCCCCACGCACACCGAAGGCGCACTTCTCCGGGTTGAGCTTCAGCCCATACGCGCGGAGGTTGTGGAAGGTCTCCGTTAGGTCGTCGACGTGGGCGGCTGCGCGGGGACTTTTGAACCGCGTCGTCTACGTAAACTTTGACGTTGCAGCCGACTTGGTCTTTGAAGACCAGCGTCATGAGGCGCTGGAAGGTCGCTCCCGCGTTCTTCAGCCCGAAGGGCATGTGGACGTAGCAGAAGATTCTGAGGGGAGTTATGAAACTCGTCTTTTTCTCGTCCCCTTCCGCCATCTGGACTTGATGGTAGCCCGAGTAGGCGTCTACGAAGCTCATCAACTCGCACCCCGCGGTGGAGTCGACCAGTTGGTCAATCCGCGAGAGTGGGAAGTTGTCCTTGGGGCAAGCGCGGTTGAGATCGGTGAAGTCCACGCACATCCGCCACCTGCCATTTGACTTCTTCACGAGGACGGGGTTCGCGAGCCACTCGGGGTGCAAGACCTCCCGAATGAACCCTGCCTCTCGGAGTCGGGCGATCTCCCCTTGATTGCCTCTTGGCGTTCCAGGGAGAGTTTCCTCAGCTTCTATTTGATGGGGGGGTAACCGGGGGTCACCGCGAGCTTGTGCTCAATGACCCCCTGGGCGACGCCCCGCATGTCCTAGGGCTTCCACGCGAAAACGTCGGAGTTCTCACGCAGGAAAGCCGTAGGTTGTGCTGCACGCTCCTCGAGGAGCTCCGCCCCGATCCGGACGATTTTGTCCCCGTCGTCCGGGGACAGCAGGACCTTCTGGAGGCCCCCTTCCGGGCGTGGCTTGGGGAGGGGCCTCCCGGGAGGTATCGTCCCGACGTCTGGTTCCGGGAGGGAGGCCTCCCCCCCGGGCGCCTTAATGATGTTGACGCTTCCGATTGTGGTGGCGGCGCACTTGTATAGAGCACGGGCCATGTCTTGGTCTCCCCGGACGTTGATCACGCTGTGCGGCCCGGGGATCTTCATGCAGAGGTAGTTTTTGTGGGTGGCAGCCCCCAGGCTATTTATTGTTGTCCTCCCCATGATCGCATTGTAGGAGGAAGGGAGGTCCACTACGTCGAATCGGACCATCTCAGTCCGGTAGTTCTCTGGGGCGCCAAATGTCATAGGGAGATCCACCTTCCCCACAGGGTGGATCGCCTTCCCCGGGATGAATCCTTGCAAGGGGCCCGCCGCGGGCTGCAAGAGCTTCTCATCCACCTGCATCTCCCTGAAGGCCTTCAGGTAGAGGACGTCGGCGGAGCTTCCACCGTCCACTAGGATGCGGGCCAGGTGGCAGTTGTAGATGGTGGCGGAGACGATGAGCACGTCGTCGTGGGGGAAGCGAACCCCGCACGCGTCTTCCGCCGTGAAGCTGAGGGGGACGTCCGACCACTTGGATGGCGGAAACGTGTGCAGCACCCCCACTACCTTGACTTCGCGCGCGTACTCCTTACACTGGCGCTTAGAGTCCCGCCCGGAGGCGGACCCTCCCACGATGACGTTGATACGACGCTGGGAAGTTTGGAAGGGGAGAGTTTCTGACGGCTCCCCCTCCTGCGTCTACCCCTGCTGACCCCCCGCGGGAGTAGGAAGGGCCGGTACAGCTGGCCGAGGGGGCAAGGAGGCCGGAGTCCCCCCCCCCCCCATGCTGGTCAAGGAAAGCTGCGAAGTGTTGCAGCAGCTGGTGGCACTCTCGGGTAGCGTTGGTACAGGACCCGTGGGAGGTGCACCGCGGTCCTTCCCTACTTCTCCCCGCAGGGCCTTCCCGACCGCGGGGAACACAGTCCTCCCCCATGGCCTTTCGGCTTTGGGAAGGGGCGGTTGCCCCTCAGGGGGTCGCGCGAGCCGCCTCCGCCCTCGTGGACAAAGGTGTCTCGAGGCCGTGGCTCGTGACGTCCCCCCTGCCTGGGGCGTTTGAGGGGGTCCCTGGCCCCCCGGTCGGTGGGGGCGGGAGCCCTCTGGGTCTTCTTCCAGAGGTCGTCTTCCTCCGCTCGAGCGTACTTTTCGAGTATGTTGAAGAGCTCGTCGGCGGAGGAGGGGCAGCTCTGGGAGAGCCTCCGGTGGAGCTCCCCCGGGAGGATCCCGCTTTTGCACGCTTCAATGACCGTAGAGTCGGGGACGTGAGCCACCTTGCTCTTCACTTGCGCGAAGCACTTGAAGAAGCTTCGGATGGTCTCCCCCGTCCTCTGACGGACGGTGTATAGCTGCGAGGAGTCCAGGGGACGCACGTAGTTCCCCTGAAAGTTCGCGCAAAACTCACGCTTGAGCTGCGCGAAAGACTTGACGGAGCCGGCCTTCAGGTTGTAGAACCAGGAGCATGCAATCCCGGTGAGGTAGAGGGGGAAGACGTTGCACAGCACTGTCTCGTCCCCCCCGGCCGCAGAGATGGCTGTGGAGTATACCTGCACAAATTCGTAAGGGTCGGCCTCACTGTTATAGTGCTTGATGTGCGGCGGACGGTGGGGCCCCGGCCACCGAATGCTCCGAAGTCTGCGGCATAGGGGATGATTAGCCCCCTGCACTTCCCGGGGAGAGTCCCGATCGCCGTCTTCTTTGACGGGGGACACGCCCTCATTGTCGGAGTCGAGAAGCGGCCCAAGAGGTCCGCCGGAGTGGCGGTGGCGACGCTTTTCTTCCGGACCGGGGCTGAGTTCCCAGACGTCCGGGCTCTCCCCCGGAGAGGTTGGCTCCTCGGTGGGTCTGTTCCCCCCATTGGAGCGAGAACGAGGCTCTCCGCGCCCGCGGCCCGGGGGAAGTTCTTCCCCGCACTTGGCGGTATGCATTCGCTCGACCTCCTCCCGGAAGAAACGGACCTAGTCCGCCGGGGGCACCGTCGGGGGCAGCCCCGGGGGAGGAGGGAGCTCATGCACTGTAGCTGTCGGCTCGGAAGCTATCGGGGCCGGCTGGGGGGAGCCCGCTGCGAAGACCCCCGGAACCGGAAAGTGGGAAGCCCTGTGTAATCCGGAACCGAGGAGGGGGCGCCCGCGGTGACGTTCGGAACCGAAAATGGGGAAACCCCTGTAATATCCAGAACAGGCGAGGGGGGAGCCCCCGTGGCGACGTCCGGAACCGGGGAGCTGATGCGGGGGGAAGTCCGCTGAGGCGCAGGAGCTGCTCTGTCGACCGCCCCTGGTGCGGTAAACGCGACGCGCGGGGCGGGACTGGCTCCCGGCACAGGGAAAACCCCCGGCATGAAATGGGCCCCGGCCCCGGGAATGGGCCTGGAACGGGGTATCCCCTGGTGCCACGAAGGGTCCGGGCATGAAGTAGCCCCCCGGCACCGGGAAGGACCCGGGCGCCGGGAAGGATCCGGATGTATGACCTGCAGGGGGAGGATACCCCCCCAGTGGGGTCATACAGGGCGGCCGGACCTCCGAAAACCAGAGGGACCGCCAGGTGACCCATAAATGGGGGCATAGCCCCCGGGTATGGGTACGGCGCATATGTGGGGGCCGGTGGCCGCGCCAACACGCGAAGCAGCTCATCCATAGAGCGCTGGGAGCGGAGCTAGCCCTCCACTAAAGCCTCGAGCAGGGTGTCCCGGGGAGCCGGGGGAGCCGTCGGGGGGGGACTGGTCCCGGCTGAGGTGCTCGTGGTCACCGGGAGCGACACGGTAGTAGAAGCACCTAAGTTAAGAGGGAAGGTGGACGCGGTACCTGGGTCTGGCCGCCTCCGGGCGGAAGCGCCAAGAAAGTCGTGTCCCGGACTGGTGCGCCGGGTCACTGGGACCGGCGTCACCGGGGAGGGTGCGAGCCCTCGTTCTTGGGGGAGCCATGGCGTCTTGTCACGAGTCCCCATGGTCGGCGCCAACTGTCGTGGTATTGTGAATACCCCGGCAGGTTTTGTGGACGATCCTAGCGAAGAAAACGCGACGCGGGTTGACCGGGTGACCGGTCCTCCCCCGCCGGACAAACACAGCAAGTGACACGAGGATTTATACAGGTTCGGGTCCCTGTGGGGGCCCTAGTCCTGTCGGCGTGCTCCCGACCAGAGTCGGCTGGGAAGGCTCTCTCGGGGAGAGGCCTCCGGAGCACACGTGTGAGTTTTGGCTACTCTAGCAATAATGACCTTACAACAGGGGGTACAAGGGCTATTTATAGCCCCAAAAAGAAGCAAAAAAGACTAAACTACCCCGGATGCTACCGTCGGATCGAGGGTAGTGACGTCCTTCTCCCGGTTAGGAGCCTTGGATGCTTGACAGGTGGCCGCTGATTCCCGAGGCGCTCCTCGGATGACCTGCACGTGATCAAGAACCAAAGACTTTACCTTTAGAAGGACGACAATGCCCGGGACATGCACCGGAGGCAATGTTCTCGGGAAAATGGCGGCGCCTGGGACACGCCCCGGAGGCCACGTCCCCTGGCAAATGGCAGCGCCCGGGATATGCCCCGGAGGCAATGTCCCCGAGCAAATGGCGGCGCCCGGGACAGGCACCGGAGGCCACGTCCCAGTGCGAAAGGTGGCGCCCTGGACACGCCCCGAAGGCAATCTCCCCGGGCAAATGGCGGCGCCCGGGACAGCCACCGGAGGCCACGTCCCCGGGTGAAAGGCGGTGCCCGGGACACGCACTGGAGGCCATGTCCCCGGGCGAATGGCGGCGCCCGGGGCAGGCCCCGGAGGCAATGTCCCTGGGCGAACGGCGGCGCCCGGGATATGCCCCGGAGGCAATGTCCCTGGGCGAAAGGCGGCGCCTGGGGCAGGCACCGGAGGCCACGTCCCCGGCGAATGGCGGCGCCCGGGGCAGGCACCAGAGGCCACGTCCCCGGCGAATGGCGGCGCCCGGGGTAGGCACCAGAGGCCACGTCCCCGGGCGAAAGGCGGCGCCCGGGACACGCCCCGGAGCCAATGTCCTCGGGGAAATGGCGGTGCCCGGGACAGGCACCAGAGGCCACGTCCCCCGGCAAAAGGCGGCGCCCGGGACACGCACCGAAGGCCATGTCCCCGGGCGAAAGGCGGCGCCCGGGGCAGGCACCGGAGGCCACGTCCCCGGGTGAAAGGCGGCGCCCGGGACATGCACCGGAGGCCACGTCTCCAGGCGAAAGGCGGCGCCTGGGAGACGCCCCGGAAACAATGTCCCCGGGGGAAAGTGACGCAACTTACCTGGACTTGGTGGCGCGGAGATTTCCCCCAACATGTACAATAGCATGCATTTCATATATACAGCACAGAACTCGGAAATATGTACAATTGAGATTGAACAAATAGATGTAATCGACAATTAAAGTCAGTATGCTAGATGTACTATACTATCTGTACCTATTTCTCAGTTAGATGCCCTTCAGATAATCTCAATTAGTAAGGCCACACTAATACGAACCTTGCAGGTCCCTAAACTTCCCCTTGGTTGATATGACCTCCGCAAGGAAAAACTCTGCGAGCATCCCTTGGACCATACCAGTCTGCCGAGGGTGAAAGCTTTCTGAAGGAAAGTCGACCCCCTACAGCAAGAGTTGGTACAGAATTAATGCAGTTGTAAATTCTGCCAAATCGATACAAAGGGGAGCAGTTGTATACCTCTGGGAAGTCTGGCCGGTGAGGGTTGATGATCATGTCATACATGTGGCGCATCACGTAGAACCCACATGTATTGTCGTCCGGCTGCTGATGGCATTGCCAATGTACAAACCGAGAGTTAGCTGGGAACATGTTATAAAGTAAAACAGATGCCAGTTGAAATTTGTACCAAAAATTGTAACCACTGAAACTTATCGGCTCGCCGCTCATGTTGTCGTCCTCCCTCGGTAAAGTAGTTCGTGAAAGCCCTGCAGATAGTCAAAATTGACAGTTTGAGGATAGTCGAAATTAACAATTTGAGGACAGTAAATCTAGATGCAAGACAGGTCCACATGAATATCATAACCTTTCGAATACATCTCATGCACCGCAATACTCGTACCCTTTCCTTTGCAATGAATCAAGGTAGAACACCTTGTTCCTTTTCGGAATAAGTACTAGCAGGATCCAGTGGTAGCTACATGTTACACGTAAAGAATAATAATTTAATCTAAGTTTGGGGGTGTGCATATGGAGACACTAATCTACGGGTGAAGTACTGATGAAAGCACTCACCTTTGGTTGTTGGGTACAAGTATGTACTCCTTGTCGACCTGAGCAAGCAACCCTTTTTTGATGTAGTCGACAACGAAGTCCGCGTTGGTCCTAAACATCACCTCGGCGACCATCTAGACCTAGGGTGAACTATCGATTTCTTGGACCTCCAGATGTGGTCATGCAGCTGCACGAAAGTGACCAATTAAAAAATGACATATATCTGTATATGCACGAACAGGCGTAGGATAGTAGGATACATACAGCACCCAAGACCGTAGGATTGACAAGTCGAGCGCATCTTTGTTGAGTAAATTGTGCAGGTCTTCGAAGGTCACTGAGTAGGTCCCGACGTCGTTATGGAACTCTGCCACAGTGTACTTGACCGTGATGTGCGTCAGACGCTGCGTCCTGGTCTTGTTTGTCCTCTTCATTACCATCCATGCAGGCTCTGGCATGCTAACCCCATGCTAGAAATTGCGGCATCGGAGGTGATACCGGCCTAGACCGTCTCGCAATAGAACGAGGACGATGCAGTAGGCGAGTATTCTAGTCGTTCTTTCCACAAGGACTAGAGAAAACAAATCGTGTAAAACTAGACTAAATCGATGGCAAGTGAAACTAAAATAGACGAGAGAATGAGAGAGAGAATGTCAGAGGAAAGGCGAAGAGAGAAAGAGGTGATCTCGCCGCGACAGGCGACTAATGTTTATTCTGGACTAGTGTTCGCAATACAAGCAATAAAAAGAAATCGTGTAGTAGTAGTGCGCGAGGCAGCGCAAACTACCATCATCGATCGCAATCTACGGCGAGTATCTACGAAACACAAGTACAAAGTAAACACTAAAGCCCAGCCAACTCCACTCGACAACTCAACCTCAAACAGCCAACTTTGTGAAAATCACAATCCAAAATAATTTGCAAATAGATTCAGCACAGTAGGGGATCAAGTCAATTCAATTCAGAAATGCAATTCAATTAAACTACAGCTCAATGCCAATTGCAACAATGAACAGCTAACCAAAAGATGGATCAAAGAACATGTAATACAACTCAAATATGTTGATCATTACTCAAGCATCACACAGAGATTCAACAGTGAGACAATCATAAGAATTCAGTTCAACTCAGCCCAAAACACACTCGTGCAGGAATCGACACATTGATTAAACAGCAATTACTAACAGCAATACATAAAAAGGTGATCAACAATTTACCATCACAATTTATCATCATAGAGAGGAACCTGTCAAGCTCATTCAACAGAACTCTGAACTAAGCCACTTGGAACATTGCAAATCAATCAGAAGATGGAACTAATCAAGAACAATTTCAGTCTATCACTATTAATTCAGTTCAACCTTCAGCAAGCATTCAGCCAATATAATACATAGCAATGCAGAAATTTCTGATTAACCTGAAGAAATAGAAGTGCAGTTGGATGGGTATCAATCAAAATTCAGTTTGGTTCTTTACACGCATTTATCATCTCATACATGCATTGTTCCACTTCATCAGTTCATCAGAATTCAAGAACAGGAGAAGGGTGAAAAGAATTGAACCAGTAATGATAGCCGCTGGAGTTGCTGGTTGAGGGAGCTGCAGCCGTGTCGAGGAAGACGTCGAAGTGGAGCTTCACGGCGAAGAAGATGTCGACTCCACAACAGAGGAAGAAGGCGCCCGTGGAGCTGTCGTGGAAGTAGAAGCTGATGCGCAGCAGGTGATGAAGCCGGGGTTGTGGTCGAGCTCGGGGTTGTGGAAGTCACCGGTGAGGGGCGGCGGAGGGAAGGTAGTGGCGCGAAGAAGACGGCCCGGCGCGGTGCTGGAACGGCGGCGCGGCACGAGGCAGAGGTGGCTCCGGCGCGGATTTGGCCAAATCCGGCGGCGGCGCCAGTGGAGATCCGGTGGTGGCGCAGCGCGGCTGTGGAATTGGGCGAACCGCCGGCGTGGCGGCAGATCGGCGGCAAGGACTGCTGGTCCGGTGGCGTGGTGCTGGATCGGCGACAGGAGACGGTTGTGTGGAGGCGGCGATGGCGCGAAATCCCCAGCGGCGCTGGATCAGGAGCGGTGCGGCGGGAGCACCAGGGGAGCGCGAGGGAGAGCGGCGTGATGAAGCCTAGATCTACGGCGGGAGTAGATCTAGGAGGCAGAGGGAGAGGCGTGGCCGGTCGCGAGAGAGGCACGAGGCGGCTAGGTGGCGCGGGATGGAGGCGCACGGCGCTGGAGGAAGAGAGAAGCAGAGGATTTGGGGAAAAGAAGAGGCAGGAAGAAGAAAGGAGGAAGAAGAAAAAGAAGTGGGGAGGAGAAGGGAAGTTGAGGGAGGTAAAGAAGGTGGAGCACCGCCGGCGTACGGCCCGGCCACCGACGTACGGCCCGGCCACCGGCGGCGAGGTGGACGGAGGTGTGGAGGAGGATTTGGGGGAGAAAGAAAAGAAGGTAAAAAAATAAAAAAAAACCGGGCTCAAAATGCTTCAGTGGCCGGCGGCAAGGGGAAGAAAGGGAAATTTGGCACTTTTGCAGAAAAGCCCTCGAGGTTTTGGAGAATTAGAAATGTGACCTCGTGGCTAGGGTTTGGGATTCCGGGCCCCCAGAGACACCGATTTCGGTGCGGTCAGTTTCTACGCGACCGCGGGAACGCGCACTTCCATCCAGAATCGACCGAAGATCTGAATAAGTCAATGAGGCACGACCGCTAGCCAGAAATCCATCCGCTGGTGCCGACCTGCGATAAAAAATTGGAAAACAAGTAATCCGGTCGATTTGGCAGAAAATCTGGAATAGTCTAGGTATATATGCCGAGGTATATGACTAATATGTGCAAAAACATGGGGAAAATGTACAGAAAAATAAGGCGGATCAAGTAAATATTAGGAGGCCATGGGCATCCCCAGAGCGAACGGCATGAGAGCTGGCGCACTCTTCTCACTCTCCTTCACCGAGCTCTTCTTTTCTTTTCCCTACTAGCCAGCTTCTTGAATGGTTGCCTCCTAGTCGGAGTCAACTTTGTCATCGGACCCATTGGTTGGCTTCTCAGAGGGGTCGACTGGCTAGTAGGCCGACTGTCGGTGTTCGTCTGTGATGTAAGAACCTACGTATAGTAATGGCCACTAACTCCGAGGGCTATTATTACAGTACGAATTATGAAATTGGTGGGGGAATTACCTCATTGACGATCTTGCTCGACACCAATTGCCCGCATAAGGAGCGTTGGCCGAAGACTGGGAAGCCTCCTCGTCCTACTTCCTCCACAACCCTTTCTTCCCTACATACCCACCGGTGCCTAGTCTATGTGGGTGGGTATTCTTGGCCTAGTTAGCCTGGTCCTTCGCACTAAGCTCCTGGAACTCAGGCTTGCCCTTCATCTCCACGAACTGCTGCCATGCCTCGGGAGTCACGAAAGGGTAGTCATTGAAGGGGGTCTTCGACTCCTTCACATAGTGCCTGACAAGGTGGCTCTTGAAGTTCCTCCACGCCTTGTTTATTGACATCAGTGTCGTCCAGCGGACGGTGAACTGGCAATTCTCAGGAATGTGAAACACCGCCTGCACTTCTTCCCTCAGTGCATCCTTGCACTCTGGGGGCACTTGACCCCAGTCGGAGGTGGTGATGGGCACCCACTCCCTTGCCACTTTGCCGCATAGTGAGCAGTACTGACTGACAAGTTTGTCCGAAGCTTCCGACACACCATTGTCGTCGAACTGTATGTGCTGCTTTTCCCGCTTGTCGAGACGTGCGCATGTCATCTGGCCTCGCCCCTTTCTCTTCTGCAGCTAGGTCACGGTGGACGCGGCGACCTCCAGCCCAGGCGTCTCATCGCCAGCGAGGTCACTTTGACTCCCCGAGTGGTTCATTTTGTCACCAGACATATCAGTTCCTAACATAAGTGAAAGAGAGAACAGTTTAAGTAAATCTAAAACTAATAATTTTATAACAAAACTCATATACTTATAATTAACCAAGAATGACAGAAATAGTGGGGAGACGACTGAGGTGATCGCGCCGGAAGGTGGGAGGGCGATGGAGGTGATCGCGCCTGACGGTGGAAAGGCGATGGAGGTGATCGCGAGGGATGGTGGGAGGAGATGGAGGTGATCGTGCTGAACTGTGGGGAGGCGATGGAGGTGATCGCGCCGGATGGTGCGAGGGTGGAGAGGGCTAGGGCAAATAGTCGCGAAGTCTAGAAATGAGCGGGACAAAGCCCGCCTTGAACTATGTACCATGTAGAGAGATTATCACAGTCGGTCCTAATTTCATACCATCTGTGATAATATTATCACAATCGGTCCTAACTTCATAATCGTCTGTTATAATCTCTCTAGTGATAATCTCTAGAGATTATCACAGACGGTTTTGACTTCAGAACCGACTGTGACTGCACGAATGCACGTTAAGAACTCGAAGCGTCGGACACTGTTGGGAATATCACAGTCGGTCCTAACTTCATAACCGTCTGTGATAATCTCTCTAGTGATAATCTCTCTAGTGATAATCTCTAGAGAGATTATCACAGACAGTTTTGACTTCAGAACCGACTGTGACTGCACGAATGCACGTAACTTCAAAACCTTAACTATGAACATCTTCTACGCAACATGTAGAGTTCTACAACCAGAAACTTTGTAGCTCTGCAACTTTGAATGCTCGAAAACTTGTTTTAAACAAACACTCAGATATTTCAAATGGAGTCCAAATGCTCTGAAAATTGGTTACAATGTGGAGCATGCTCAAATAAATTTAACATACGATGTGGAGCATGCTGAAATAAATGTTACATACAAATGGGGACTTTGACTGACAATTTTCACATACACAACCATGTTATCTTCAACTTTCCACTTGCCGCAACCCTGCAAAGACGAGAATTAGAGGAGATATATAAGCTATACCGATGGAAACAGAGAGATAAGGACGGTTGCTTACCTTTAAAGTATAACCCTTCCTGGTGATCCATACGCATGTAACTAGTTTCATCGGTGTCTTCAGTATCGACCTGTACGCCATCTCCAAATGGAGGCATCTCATCAAATTGATTGTATTCCTCCTCGTCTACGACATTTTCAACTCCAACAATCCTTCTCTTGCCATGAAGGACGACGTGCCACTTCTTATTGGCCGGATCAATGACATAAATGACCTGAATGACTTGCTTTGCATGTATGAATGGCTCATCTTTATAAGCAACTCAATCGAGATCCACAGAAGTGAAACCGTAACTGTCAACCTTCACACCCTGTGGGATTTGGACCCATCGGCATTGAAACAGGGGAATCTTGAACAGTACGTAATGGAGCTCCCAAATTTCTTCAATGAACCCATAGTATGAGTTCAATCCACGTACTACCCTTGTTGGGCCTGTCTCGCTGAACTCCTCATGAAAAGCTTCTACGCTCACTCCACTATTTTGCACACTGCTCTTTCGATCTTGAGCTTTCGTGTAAAATGTGTACCCATTGATGTCTTATCCCTGCCATGTCTGTCCATAAACATGGGCCCTTTTGCCAACCATTTAAGGTTCTCACTTGCGGACTCCCAGTGATTCGCACTATCATCCATGCGTTGAATTGACTGTTATGTTCTCCCGTGATCCAAACCTCGGATCGGCGAGGATTGTCTTGTCGTAGCATCTCCTTGTGCTCGTTGATGTACGAAGACACCTCCGTCATGTGTTACAAGACCAAAAAATGAGCTTTCGAGTACATATTGAAATCAGGAGTGATGGCTCTCCATCCAATAGTGCCAACACCATCAAGCCTCCTCTCGTGGCGAGACACAGGAACTCCTATTGCTTCTATCTCGGCCATGTAATCGACGCAGAACTCAACAACCCCTTCCGCTGCATAACCTTCGACAATGCTACCCACGGGCCGAGACCAATTCCTCACGTAGGCCTTAAGTACACCCATGTACCTCTCGAATGGATACATATAACGTAGGAACACGGGTCCACATATCTTGATTTCTCTGACAAGGTGGACGGTGAGATGGACCATGATACGGCCTTTATCGTCCTCCCTCGGTGCTAGCTCGGGCCTGATTTTCATTTCGATCATGTAACGCCGCACATTGATGCCATCCTTTGTCTTCCCGGAATGTTCAGCAATAGGCCGATTAAACTGTCACAAACATTCTTCTCTACATGCATGACATCAATGCAATGATGAACTTCTAAATGCTCCCAATACGGTAAGTCCCAAAATATCGATCTCTTCTTCCAAGTGTTCTTCGTGAGGGGTTTCAATTTACGACCCTTTCCAAACACAACGTCTATGTCCTTCACCCGTGAGTAAACTTCTTTCCCACGCGTAGGCTTCGGGGCTGAACCATCTTCCTTGTGGCTGTCAAATTCCCTCTTCCTCTTACGATACGCGTTATTCTTCAGAAGAAACCTACGGTGACACATGTACACTGTTTTCCTGCAATTCTTCAGCTACACGCTCTCAGTCTCATCTTCGCAGTGGGGACAGGCTTTGGCTCCTTTCGTACTATGGCCTGACAAATTTCCAAGGGCAGGGAAATCGTTGATGGTGCAGAATATCATAGCACGTAGGATGAAGGTCTCTCGTTTGTATGCGTCCCATACCTGCACCCCTTTGTTCCACATTGTTAGGAGATCCTTTATCAATGGTGCTAGGTACACATCAATATCATTTCTGGATTGTTTTGGTCCTGAGATAAGTAGAGACATCATGATGTACTTGCGCTTCATACACAACCAAGGAGGAATATTGTAGATACACAAAAGAACTGGCCAAGTGCTATGCCGACTGCTCATGTTACCAAAAGGATTAATTCCATCGGTACTCAACCCGAACCTTATATTCCTCAATTCCACTCTGAAGTTAACAAATTCCCTGTCGATGTTTCTCCACTGTGAAGAATCAGCGGGGTGTCTCAGCTTTCCATCCTTCTTCCGGTCTTTCGAGTGCCAACGCAATAATTTTGCCTCTTTATGGTTTGCAAACAAACACTGCAAGCAGGGAATGACGGGCAAATACCACAACACCTTAGCAGGAGGTCCTTGCTTTATTTCAGTGTAGTCGCCGTCGTCGGTTCGGGCCTTACGCTTATAGCGGGATGCGCCGCACACCGGACAAACATGCATATCCTTGTAGTCGTTATGATAAAGGATGCAATCATTAGGGCATGCGTGTATCCTTTCTACTTCCATTCCCAAAGGACACAACAGCTTTTTCTCTTGGTAGGTGTTTTTTGGCAACTTGTTTCCTTCCGGAAGCATGTCCGCCAAAAGATCTAACAGTGCCATGAAACTCTTGTTGGTCCAGCTGTTAGTTGCCTTCAATTTTAACAGTTCAAGCACGGAGGCCAACTTTGTGTACTTCGACTTGCAACCAGGGAACAATGGCTTTTCTGAGTCCTCAATCAAGCGCTTGAATTTGCCAAACTCCCTTCCACTGTAAGTTCCTTCCACATCACGCAACATGTCATCTAAATTGTTATCCTCTGGCATATCCTCATCGAAGTCGTTGTTGGGATCCGACATGTCCTGTTCCTCAACCTGAGTGGCACTTGTTTCTCCAATCACTAGTACAGAAATGCAGTCTACTAACCCCTATATTCTATCGGTTATTAGCGATTTAGTAGAAAATCGATAGAAAATGTGCCTGGTGGTCATAAAAGACAACGGGTGTATTTTTCCTATCGGTTTGTAAGAAACTTACCGATAGAATAAGCAGTATGATTTACTCTAGCGGTGATGAACATATTTGTCGTTAGAACCGATGCATAAGTACTGACGGGAGAATGTTGTGCGCCGATAGGACTGGTCGACTTCTACAGCTAGACTTATTCTATCGGTACTGTATGAGTCTCCCGACAGAATATCACAAAAATTCCTATCGGCAATATGTAGTGTGTCGAAAGAACCGTTCGCCTTCTACAAATATTTTTATTCTTCGATAATGTATTCTTGTACCGTTAGAATATATCGAAAATTGCTTAGAACTGTTCGTCTTCAAATAGTTTTCTTCTATCGGTAATGAATGTTTATACCATTAGAATATAGCAAAAATATTTTAGAACTGTTCGCCTTCTACAAATATTTTTATTCTATCGGCAATGTACGTATATACCGATAGAGTATGTACAAAAATTCCTATCGGTAATATGTATTGTGCCGATAGAACCATTAGCCTTCTACAGATATTTTTATTCTATCGGTAATTTATTTGTATACCGTTAGAATATATGTAAAATGACTAACGGTATGCGGTTTTTGTACCGATAGAAATTATCTAGTACTATAAATACACGGGTGTCTCTTTCATTCCACAGTTCATCTGGGGCTCATAGTCCTAACCCGTAAGCTCCATGGATGGCCGGCGTACCTCTACAGGCGACCGCTGCACCTCCGCACCTCCATCGACGCCCTCTAGACTTCGGCATCCCAAGCAAGGTACGTAAAATTTTGGCAATATTGTTAGATTATTCTAATCCGATTATGGCAATTATTCTGCTTTTTTTGTATCCTTCATTTTGATGTGTCCTCTTTTCAATATGATTATGATCTGTCCAGGTCCTTGGATGATGCTTGTGAGGGGCAACGTATTTCACGGTTCTTCATCGCAGTACGCTGCCTACGTTGGCTTGTTGGCGAAAGAAACGGTGAAGATCACCGTCGAGAGCTGGAAGGATGTGAAGGGCGAGATCTTGGTTGGCTCGGTCGAGAAGATCCTTAAGCTCGGCGTGTTTCTCAAATCAGGACCTATAGAAAGCATCTTACATTTTTTTGCATGCACCAGCTTGTGGCCAGATGCTTACCTGCTTGGAGAAGAAGAATTGTTGTTATTTGCACAGCCATTCTACACCATCACTACACAGAACAACATCTTGGAAGGTAGGTTCTTTTTGTTAATGGAGTTGAGTTGAGTTGAGTTGAGTTGATCGAGTTTGAGTCCGAGGAAATCATCAATACGTACAAATGTAAGTCGACGGCAGTTCCAGCTCCTCGGGCGTCTTCGAACTGAACTCCTATGGTTAAGTCCAATGTGGTTCAGACATTTGCTGTTTTGGATGAATGGATTTGTGATGTATCAGGCCTAACTTGTAGTCGGTAGTTGCATTGTCGCAACCTGCAAAGGTTCTCTTTTATGTAAAATGTACGGGCCACTGGGTCCTCGTCGTGATCTGTTGTTAATTTCAGACGTGGCTTTTCTAATATACATCGAATGTGTGAAATTTTTGTATTTGTATATTGTTGTATATTTGTGTATCATGTATTGCTAATTGGGACATGAACTTGAATGTGTAGGGAGTATTTGTGTATTTAATTGTATTGGTAGCTAGGTGTGTATTTGTACTGCTGTTTCAGACATGTACCTGAATTTGTATTGGTGAACTGGCATGTGTATGTTTGTACCTGAATTTGTGAACTGGCATGTGTAATTTCTTTGGCAAGATGAAGTCCCAAGTGCTTAAGAAAAGTATTTTTGTATCTCCTAGTTAATCCACAAATTAGCATTTCTTGAAATATTGCTTTATCTTACAGTTAAGATCTGTTTGATGTTACATTGATATGATTCCTTGGATGTGAGAACTGGTGTCATGTGTGATTGGTACAAGTACCTCCTCTAACGGTAAATACACATATTTACCGATAGAAAACACATATATTTGCTCAATCATGCATTATCTAACGGTAAATATACAAATCTACCGATAGAAAAACTCATGTTCGTGTGTCATGCATCATCTAACGGTTAATACACATATTTACCGATAGAAAAACTCATGTCCGTGCTGTGTCATGCATCATCTAACGGTCAATGCACATATTTACCGATAGAAAACCCATATATTTGCTCAGTCATGCATCATCTAACGGTAAATACACATATTTACCCATAGAACAAGGCCTGTACTTGCTCAGTAATGTACATTCTCTAACGGTATATGTGTGTTTTTACCGATAGAATATGTGAGAGGCAAATTACCTTAGTTAGTCTAACGGTTATTTCATGTATTTACCGTTAGAAAAAGCTCCATTATAAGGAAAACCCCACTCGACCATTGCTGAGCTGCTCTTTAATTTGTTCTGTTGCACTCTGTGTCCCTCTGTTTGTGATGAAAGTTCCATGCTCGCAGCTACACTGCTAGGGTGATCAGCGCAAGCTGGAGGGAAGTTGATTGCGCCCCTCTCTTTAAGGTATGCTTAATTGTCGACACTTATCTCTCTCTCCCTCTCTACTTGCAAGCTAGCTGTATTGTGTAGTTCCAAGTTTGTAGCTCTAAGCTTGGGAGCTAGGTAGCTGGAAATGCGTCATGTTTTAGGAGCTAACTAGCTTGTATTGTGTAGTTAGCTAGGTTAATTAGTGTTAATTTCGTCAGGCTAGGGTTCAACACATCTGTTGTAAGAGGCTGTACATGTACATATACATAACTTAATCGGGCAGGTTTCATGCATGGCTGACTCGTTAAATTTTGTTAATTGTAGATGGACATGAAATATTGGATGTATGGAATAAAACGTACTACTCTTGAATATTTGGATGGTGTGAATAAGTTTATTAAATTTGTTAAGCAACAAAAGGAGAGGAAGGGAGAGAAAAATATGCTCTATCCTTGTACAGATTGTATGAACTTGAAGAGGTTTAGCAACTCTGATCAAATTAAGAGTCATTTGATTCGTCGTGGTTTTAACGCGCGATACACCCGTTGGATATGGCATGGCGAAGATCTTGAGGAAACCAGAACCACTACTACCAATCAGCAGGACTCGGATGTGGATTGCAATAATATCGATGATCATCCGAATTGTGATAATGTTCATTCTGATGTGCACGTAGATGATGATGATGATGACAATCTAGATGAGATGTTACGTGATGTAGAGGAAGATTACAACGAAAATGACTTCTGCGAATTTGAGAAACTGATTGCTGACTCTGAGAAGCCTATGTTCCGTGGATGTGCAACATTTACAAAACTGTCTTTCTGTGCTGAGATTATATAACTTGAAGGCAGGCAACGGTTGGAGTGATAAGAGTTTCACGGCACAATTAGATCTTCTAGCAGACATGCTTCCAGAGGGAAATGAGTTGCCAAGATCTACTTACCAAGCCAAAAAACTGTTGTGTCCATTGGGAATGGAAATCGAAAGAATACACGCATGCCCGAATGATTGTGTGTTGTACCATAACGAGTACTCCAGTTTGCATGTTTGTCCAAGATGCGGCGCATCGAGGTATACGCGTAGGGACCGGATTGACAGTGAACGTCACGAGGTAAAGAAAGGACCTCCGGCGAAAACTGTGTGGTACTTGCCTGTGATACCTAGATTGAAGCGGCTGTTTGCAAATTCGAAAGTCGCGAAGCACTTGCGTTGGCATGTTGAAGCCCGGAAACAAGACGGAAAACTGAGACACCCAGCTGATTCAATTCAATGGAGAAACATCAACAGAACATTTGCTGAGTTCGGCGGCGAACATAGGAATATAAGGTTCGAGCTGAGTACAGATGGTATGAACCCACATGGTAATATGAGCAGTTGGTACAACACTTGGCCGGTTCTTTTATGCATCTACAATCTTCCTCCTTGGTTATGCATGAAGCGCAAGTACATCATGATGGCGTTACTAATCTCAGGACCCAGACAACCCGGAAATGATATTGACGTGTTTCTAGCGCCTTTAATCGAGGACTTACATAAATTGTGGAGCGAGGGGGTGCAGGTGTGGGATGCATACAAGAAAGAGAATTTCATCTTGCGGGCCCTGATATTTTGCACCATAAATGATTTTTTGGCCTACGGCAATTTGTCGGGGTATAGTACGAAAGGAGCCAAGGCTTACCCTATTTGCCTAGATGAAACTGAGAGCATGTGGATGCGAAACTGCCGGAAAACAGTGTACATGGGTCACCGCAGGTTTCTTTCGGTGCATCACACGTACCGTAAGAAGAGGAAACCATTTAACGGGAAGCCTGAGAAGGGATCAGCTCCAGTGTTTCTGACCGGTAAAGAGATTTACTCGCGCTTGAAGGACATCAAAGCTGAGTTCGGTAAGCATTCTAAACCTCGAGAAAAAAATGTTTAGAAGAAGAGATCGATTCTCTGGGATCTACCGTACTGGGAGCACTTACAAATTCAACATTGCATTGATGTCATGCATGTAGAGAAAAATGTCTGTGGCAGTTTGATTGGTTTGTTGTTGAACATTCCGGGAAAGACAAAGGATGGTGTGAAAGCTCGTGGTGACATGGTGCAAATGGGGATAAGGACTGAGCTTGCACCTTTAGAGAATGGAAAGCGTACATACCTCCCCCTGGCCTGCTATACGTTGTCCAAGAGCGAAAAAACAGAACTCTGTCGGTGCCTGCACGGTGTTAAAGTTCCATGTGGGTACTCTGCGAACTTGAAAAAACTTGTGTCCATGAAGGACCTAAGACTAGTTGGCACGAAGTCCCACGACTGTCATGTCCTGATGTCACAAATGCTTCCCATTGCTATCAGAGGCATTCTTCCAGTTAAAGTCAGAGAGACAATCACAAACCTATGTTATTTCTTCAACGCAATATTTTGCAAGGTAAGTACATGCACTCGTACTATAAGTTCATTACCTCCATTTGTGGAGCTTAATTAGAAGATTTTTCTAATATGAATATTTGGCGCAACTGTGTCCTCGTAGGTAATTGATCCGGATGGACTGGACGTTTTCCAACGCGACGTGGTTACAACTCTTTGTCAGCTCGAGATGTATTTCCCTCCATCCTTTTTTGATGTTATGGTCCATCTGATTGTTCACCTTATCAGAGAAATTAAGTTTTGTGGACCCGTGTACCTGTGCTACATGTATCCATTTGAGAGATTTATGGGTGTATTGAAGGGATACGTAAGGACTCATCGTCGACCCGAGGGGAGTATCATGGAAGGTTATGCCGCCGAGGAGGTGATCGAATTTTGCATAGATTATATGGCCGGGGTTGACCCAATTGGCGTTCCTAGGTCCCGACACGAGGGTAGGCTTCAGGGCATCGGAACAATTGGATTCAAAGCTATCGTCTCCGCTCGTGATGTGTATGCAAAATCACATTTTTGGGTCTTACAACACATGACGGAGGTCGAGCCATACATACACGAGCACAATGTAATGTTACGGTCACAGAATCCTTTGAAGTCAGACGTTTGGGTCAGCAGAGAACATAACAGGAAATTTGCTGAGTGGATCCAAGAAAGAGTCACGCGAGCTGCCGAGGGCTCCGTAAGTGAAACTGTGACATGGCTGGCTAGAGGCCCAAGATTTACTGTAGGGACTTGGCAGGGGTATGACATCAATGGGTATTCATTTTACACAAGAGCTCAAGACGCCAAAAGTAGCACGCAATGTAGTGGAGTGACACTGTTTGCTATTTTCGAGGATGCCAGGTCAGTAAGGGCGCTGAACTCATATTATGGTGCTATTGACGAAATATGGGAGCTCGATTACGAATTACTTAAGATTCCCCTGTTTCGATGCCAATGGGTCAAAATCCCTCGAGGTGTTCAAGTTGACAGTTACGGGTTTACTCTCGTCGATCCTGGTAGAGTCGGACACCAAGACGATCCATTCATACTTGCAAAGCAAGCCACACAAGTATTCTACATCGTTGACCCGGCCAATCCAAACTTGCATGTTGTCCTCCACAGCAAGAGACGTATTGTTGGGGTCGAAGATGTTGTCGACGAAGAGGAGTATAACCAATTCGATGAAATACCTCCATTTTTAGAGGACATTCAATCTATCCCTACTGAAGATATCGACGAAACAACATATCTGCGAGATGACCACGAAGAAGGATTATGGGTTGAGAACCATTGATGATTAATTTCTATTTCAGGGATAAATGCCAAGCAAACAGCCCACAAGTTCTGCAGCAAGGTGAGGAACTTATCATTAATACATCAGGCAGTACATTTTTCTTTAGAACTTAATGATAAGCTAGTTCACAGCATTAATATATCTCAATTTTACTCCACAGCATGAGTTCTAACATGTACAGTACCTTTATCATGTAAGTACTTAATTCTTCCCTTCAAATAGCACTTGCAAAAATCTCATTGCAGCCTCTTGCTTCTTCAAATTGAGCTCTCCAAAAATCAATTTTTCTGACGGTATTTTGTTATTTCTACCGATAGAAAAGGACATTCACTACTTTAATGTGTCTCAGGCACTTCAAAAGTTTCGCTGCAAAAAGTTTACTTATTCTATCGGTATTATTATATTTTACCGTTAGAATAAATTCGTTAGTTCACGGTATTTTTTTGTTTGACAGTTTTTTGTTGTTTGTACCAATAGAAAAATACTCTGGCGCTTTGAATTCTCAACTGTGTCGCCATCCATCACCTTGGAAATTCTATAAGTACCTCACCATGCGTCACGGTATTTTGTTGTTTTTCTAATTCTCGAACGCTTCGACTCCTCATCTTGTCTTTCACAATGGCAACCTCCATGGGATCGTCAGCCACGCCCTCCCCGGTAAGAACTCTAAATCTCCTGGGTTTACCCCTGTATTGTTAATCCATGTTCAGTACATTCTTGACTTGTTGATTTGCACAGGGAATGAGAGCCGTAGAAGACACTGGCAAAGTGAAGGCCGACCTGAGGGCCCTCCAGGAGGAGCACAAGCTCCTTACGGACAAGCACACTCAGCTACGGCTTGAACTGGACGATCTCCTTCGGCGCATTCAGCGCATGAAGACGGCTGGTGACAATTCCAAGGCGATGACAAGGCGTCTTCGTGAGGAGAAGCAAGCCGCAGATATTACCATCGCTGGCTACGGTTTGACTATGAAGGATACCATAGCGAAGCTGAGGGAGGTCGCAGGCCTTCTCGACGAGGTAGAGTTGATCCTAGGGACAACTTGTCGCTAGAGGAGTCCTACGTCCTGGCTGCAAGTCAAACTGACTCTATTCTACATGCAGCCAGGGCTAAGACCACCCCTTGACCTAGCATTTTGGGTTTTATTTTTTTTTATAAGTGATAAAATAGCAATGAATGAACAATTTCTTTTTATGTCAATTTTCCAATTTTCCGGCTATCTTCCCTCTTTCTTTATCATTCTACAGTTTTCAAGTACGGTCTGTTTGATGTTAAATTGTGTGTACCTTTTCATTTTCTGACGGTATTTTGTTGTTTTTACCGATAGAAAAATGGCACCCAATACTATAATCTCAGGAACTTAATTAAAAAAATTTTCTAGGGAAAATTGGTCTCACGGGATTTTATTGTTTATACCGATAGAAAAAAGGAATCCACTACTTCAAATATTTTTCCGGGAAATTTACTTTTTCTATCGATAGTATTTTGTTGTACCGATAGAAAAGGTCATCCACTACTTTATTACTCGTACACGGCCCTTGAGTTTCCCCTCCAGTCGAACAGTTCCAACTTAGAGCACTACATCTCTTCGAGAGCGAAGAAAACTACAACCTCCGCCGTGACCACTGACTTCCTCTCTCCCACACGACGATCGCCGACTGGACACTGGTTCACCGCTGCGTTCTACACCGCCTCTCCATCACCACAACTGATCGCCGTAAATACCCTAATTCGTCGTTCTATTTCCAGCATCTTCCTTATTTGATCCTATTGTTTTGTACGTACTAATTCTTCGAGTTTTGCAATTACACTAGGGTTCCCTATTGTGTTGGATTATGTACATTCCGCAGGCAATGTTGATTTAAATTTGGGTTGACATAATATGTTCCAGTGTTGTAATGAACCTATTTTGAGATTTTAACTTATCTATACTGCTGTATGTGTGATCAATTGTATCCAACTGCCATGTAATGCACATTATATGTTGGAGTTGTTCTTACACATATTCTATCGGTATCTCCTGTATTTGCCGATAGAAACAATTTGTCTGCTCTATCGGAAGCTCTTGTGTTTACCAATAGAAAATACTTCTGAACAAATATTAAAACTTTGGATCTGGAAGGACATGAGACATGCAATGTACTAGTTTGGTTGGAAATTTTCACTCACTTGGTATGAATATATGGCAATGTGGATGGGTCTTTGATGTATATGTTTCAAATGCATATACATATATGACTTTTCCCAAACTAATAGATGTGATGAAGTCCTGATGACTTACATACAGGTAATGCTAAAGATAACCAAGAGAGGGTGCTATAAACCATATTATTCCTTTTTTGGTTGTGACCTACTTTCTGTGCTACTTCAATATCTTTATATTCCATTAGCATTAGGTTTGCCAGATTATGCACAGTGGCACTTAGATGCTTGTGTGCATATTTACGTGTGAAATAATAATGCTGGCCCATGAATATTAGTATAGAAAATCATGGAGAATGTTATGTGATGACAGTGAATAGTGGCTTATCAACAAAATTCCATATATAGAGAACATTGTTATGTTCTATCGGTACCTCACGTGTTTGCCGATAGAAAAATTGTTATGTTCTATCGGCAGATCATGTGTTTACCGATAGAAAATATTTCTTAACAGTTCAAGAAGTAATTTATGCATGTATTTCTTTTAGTATTATTTTCTTCAGACATCCCTTTTGCAGCCCTAATTAGTCTCCAGTCCTGGGCTGAGTTATGGAACTCCAAGAAGAATTAATTGCCATATGTTGCATGCTTCCTATATGAAAATGTGTAGACGAAAACGCTGAGAAATAGAATCTTATCTTGTATTGCATGGTAGCTTTTGTGTTTACCGATGGAAAAAATATTTTAAATAGGTCCTTTTTCTTTGTAAAATGATTTGGTTTGTGTTTCCATTAAATTTTTGATGGTTTGTTGATGGTTTTGTAGGGAAAGACATGTCGTCGTCTTCATCGGATGGTACTAGTGGTTCGACTAGGGCCAACCCCAACGTAACTGAAGATGTAGCTGTTACATCCCAGCGCAAGAGAGTGGGGCGAGGCGCGACGACGTTGGGCCATTTGGCCAAACGCACGGATCTTTCTTGTGAGTTCAACCAATTTGGGAGGCCGATTGGAAAGAATGCTGGGAAGTACGCGGCCTACGTTGGGCTGTTGGTGAAAGAAAGGGTGAAGATCACCGTCCAGAGCTGGAAGGACGTGATGGCGGACGAGAGGGATAGGTTGTGGGCGGAAGTGAAGGTTAAATTAACTGAAATCGCTGAACTCTTTCGTACTCACGTTCTCTTGGCTTATACTAAAGTTTAACTAACTCGTGATTAATTGTATGCATTTTTTGAAAACAGGCTAAGTGGAACATCCCCGACGATACACCTAGGACGGCCTGCTTGAAGGACATGAACGGAACATGGAAAACCTTTAAGAGCTGGCTCGTCAGTAACTTCCTCGCTGCGGGGAAATCTCCCTGCGAGAAGTACCCCTTCATATCGGAGAAGGTATGGGAGGAATTCACCAAGCAGAATGGGACTGAGGAGTTCAAGGCCCTTAGCGAGAAGAATAGGGTGATCCAGAAGAGGAACGACCACCAGCATCAGCACGGATCCCGGGGCTATGCGGGGAAGGAGGAGCAGTGGAAGAAGGAAGACGAGCAAAATCCTATCATCGACACCCCTGAGTTGCCGCTCTCCAAGATCTGGGATGAGAGGTGCAAGCGATAGTGGAGGGGGAGGGGGTCCGTGTCATCCACGGGGTCTGTGCAGTTCGCAACCCCTGGGGACGTCGACGTTGTGAGGCGAATGGTAAGTTGGCTAACCTCGTAAACTATGTGCGCACAAGTGTATATAAGGCAATTTGTCTCACAAGGTACCTTTAAATGTAACAGATCTCTTTTGAGAAGGAGGCAGTGGAGGGATTGTTTACCCCACAGAGGGAGAACGACATCCTCACCCGGGCTCTAGGAAATAAGGAGCATCCCGGGCGGACACGGGCCGTGGGAGCCATTGTGTCGTGGAAGGCCGGTTTCACAGATCCGGCTCCACCGAGGAAGAAGGCCCGCTCCTGGAAGGAAAAGGAAGCGGAGCTCTCCGATAAGATACGGGCTGAGGTGCAGTCTGAGGTGCAGTCTGAGGTCGCACAAATGAGGGAAGAGTTTGCATGGTTGAGAGATGCATTGCTGGCCAAGAGTGCAGATGCGGATCCCCAGGGCGACGGTACCCCGCGGGGTCGAATAAGCAGTTGCGCTTCGAAGGTCCTCGCGGATCCAGTGGATCTACTTGAGGTACTGCAAGCCTTCATCTGTGCACTTAAGTTGATGCCACTCCCATTCTATTAGAGTTGTTTCGCTAACATGTTTTAATATTTACAAATTTGCAGAAGCCGGAGGGTTGCATCCTACTGAATCACCTAGGCGACAGGCAGGAAGTGGTTGGACACGACTCCGTATATCCGTCTGGGCCGGATGTCCGGGTCCACTGCGTACCTCTGCGGTTGGGGTTTGCAAAGGTACAGGTGGACATGGCCATGCCGGGCTACAATGATTCTCTGTTGGCAGTCCCAACAGAGGAACTGCAGACACTTGCTGAGGCAGTGGGCTCCTACGTACAGTGGCCCAAGAAGTGTCTTCTAATACAACTGGTAAATCCTACACATTTTAGATTACATCCTACTCAGTACACTCAACTTGCAAAATCTAACATACGTGCTCATTAATTGAAGTGGCCTGCCGCCGGGCTACCAGGGGACTGCGCCCCCAGCTCGGGGCATGAGGCCCGATCTCGTACGACCCTGGACACATCAAAGATGGCCTCGACCCCACCCAGCGCTTCCACGCCTTCACCTCAGAAGAAAGCCGCCATCACCTCGCCCTTACCTTCGAAGGTACGCGCTCAGTCCCCGGAAAAAGGCAAGGGCAAAGGCAAGGGAAAAGGGCGATAGGGACAGCTGGAGAGGTTCAGGAACGGGTTCCCACTCATGTCGGAGGCAGCTTTGCGCAAATTGGATCGATCAACCAAAGACCTCCACGAGTGGTACCTACACCAAGCTCGGCGCAATCTGAACTTCTTAGTTCCCTACAGGCCTGGGCAGTTCCACCGTGAGCCCGGGAGTATATCCGTGGCACACGAGGATCTGTTCGACCTCTACAACTGGTGGGAGCTCGATATGTCCATCATACGGACTGGAGTCCTGTGAGTTTGCTGATGCTATGTATTGCTGTTTTCTAACTCTATTTGCTAACTCTGCATTGTTGTAGTTCATTTGAAATGTAGTAACTTTCTGTGCAATACTAATGTCGTCCTTTGCATGCAGGTGCATGTACAGGCTAGCATCGGAGGCTGCGTGTGACAAGGTGGGTTTCCTTGACCCAGAGAAAATAAGCCTCACGATGCTAGAGCACGACGCCGTGCACGCTGAGCAGTACATATCCAAGACGCTGATGGCGCAGCAGGACAGGGAGTTCATTCTGGTGCCGTACCACCAAAGGTTAGTGCATTTCGTACTAATTTAACTCAATCTTGCATGTTACACCTGAGATATACTTTGAGCTAGCGGTCCTCTTTTACGTACAATGCAGGGGCCACTGGATCCTCATCGTGATCTGTCCGCTGAGGAACGAGGTGTACTACCTCGATTCGATGCGTGACAGATTATCGATCGAATATGTGGTCAAGGGGAATATGGAGGCGTAAGTAACTTATATGTTTGATTTAAATTTTGACCTCACTAGCTAATGATAATACATTAATCGGCAATACTAACTGAAATGCAGGGCTTTTGATAAATATGTGTCCGCTGGAGGGAGGCATGCCGCACCGCAGGGCTCCCTACTAGCTTGGAAAGAATATGAGGTACTCATGAGACTTTTTGTTTATGCTTAATTATTTTATGGAAACAATAGCTAACATGTCTTCGCATATGCAATTATCTCAGTGCCATCAGCAGCCGCAATCGTGGGAATGCGGGTTTTATGTGCTGCGCTACATGTACGACCTAGTGCAGACAAACTTTGCCCAATTCCCCCAGGTAAGCATCGATAGCTAACTCAAATTTGAAAATTGGGTGTCACGTTCTAAATTAGGAAGTTAGTTACTCAGTATTTACACATGCTTGCAGATCGCCATGTCGAAAGACCAATATGAAAATGCAAAGATTAGAGATCTTCGACAAATCTGGGCTCAATATGTCATGGAGGAAGTTGCGCCCAACCATCCGCCATGACAATTTTCTCTTTTTCGTGTACTCTGTGCATAGACTGTTTATATACATGTGAATAAATATATATGTGAATAAATGTCTACATTGGATTGCAATTTGTATTTGTCCATATATATGTGAATAAATGTGAATAACTGTCTAATGTGTCAATCTGTTCTGTGAATTTACCCTTCTTTGCATCTGTACTGTATTGCATCTGTACTGTATATGTGAATGTACTGTATTGTGAATGTAAATAACGTACTGTATATGTGAATGTTCTATCGGTAAATTCATTCACAACCGAGAGACTACTACCACTTTTCTATCGGTAAACTCATCCACAACCGAGAGACTACTGTTGTTTTTCTATCGGTAAACTAGAAATTAACCGTCAGAATAGTGTAACTATTCCTGCCGATGAACTCACACACCCGAGAGACTACCATCACTTTTTCTATCGGTAAACTCATTTCCAACCGAGAGAGTACTAACCTTTTTTCTATCGGTAAACTAGAAATTAACCGTCAGAATAGCATGACTTTCCCTGCCGGTGAACTCATACACAACCGAGAGAGTACTAAGCTTTTTTCTATCGGTAAACTCATTTTCAACCGAGAGAGTACTAAGCTTTTTTCTATCGGTAAACTTGTAATTAACCGTTAGAATAGTGGTGCTTCACCTGCCGCTAAACGTCAGACTACGACGGGTTTTCTATCGGTACACTCCTAATATGCCGATAGAATAGTGAAGTTCTTCTATCGGTTATTTATCGATAGAAAATGTTCTGGCTTGTTCTATCGTGTCTATCTCTCTCGGTATAAAAACCGATAGTAAAAGGGTGTTTTTTACCGATAGAAGAAAGCTTTTCTGTACTAGTGAGTTGTCTCTTCTCCATGGTAGACCCAACACGTGTACCCCCTTTCTGAAACCACGTCGGATCAAGTGGGCGACAATTTGAGATGAATTGGTGAACATCTTAAGATTCTGGCAGTCTACGCAAGGACAGTACATATATGGTAAACCCTTCTTTGCCATGTCTTGCTCAGCAACTTTTTGGAAATCTAAAACACCTTTCATGTATTCCTCACTCACTCGGTTGTCATTATACATCCAGTCTCGATGGACCATCTGCAATTAATTAAATTCATACACATGCTAATTAGTAATACTCTACGTACGGTCGACACGCAATAAATTATAAATCTAGCTAGCTAGTGTTTGATGTGGAGTTTGCGGTATAACTAGTTAACTACTATTTGAACTGCAAGCAATTAGTTGGGGGCATGGATAACACACATCATAAAGCAATTAAATTTCTACAGGTCAAAAATGAGTTACAACCAGGATTTGCTACTGTAGCTTCCCCTCCCTCTCCCTCTAATTCGATCAATCAATAGTGATCGATATTGATGATGAAATCAAGTAATGTGTATGCCTTAGGAGCAAGTACCAACCTTGGATCTTCAAATTTGTTGCCCCTAAATGCTCCCCTTTTGAGATATTGCTCTTCCTTGCCCCAGATCTCTTCCAATTGGACAATATGTCGAGCAAGAGTGTACGACTAGCTCAAAACATCCGCTAAAAGACCTTTTATACCAGGTTCAATACAGACGGTTCTATATAATACCGTCGGTAATATCGATGCATTTTTGTAGAAATAAATATCACAGAAACTATCACAAACAGTTTTGACATATGAACCGTTGGTGATAATTAGAATATCACAGACAGTTTCAAGCTCAAAATCGTCTGCTTTACTATCACAGTCGGTGTTTACTGTAACACCCCTGTTTTTGCCAAAACCCTAAAATAGCCAAAATCCACATCTGGACCCCAAACCCTAATCTGCTTCAGCCATTCCCTTCTAAATGTTGTTCAGAACATTTTTCCCTTCGGGACCATCTCCAAAATCTCACCCTAAAGCTGAGTTTCAAGCCTTGCCATTTTAAAACCCTAATTACCCTATTTTACCCTAAACTGTTTTCCCCAATTTTGTCGAAACTCTTCAGATCTTACCTGATCTTACCAAACCTTGGCCAGATAAGTTCTATTAATCTTTTGCAACTTAGCTGCGAAATCAGATTTCAGATCGGACTCTTAGATCTCCAGATTTGCAATCAAGTCCATTTCCTATTCAAATTTTCCTCACAGAACAGTCCCTGGAACAAGTTTCAGAATTACAGAACAGCCCAAATATTCTTTTTAGGCCCTTTCGACCAGCGCCTGGTCGTTGCTTTCGACCAATGCACGTCGCCGTTGCCGCGCCGTGGTTCTCGCCGCGTTTGCTCGCCGCCGGCCACCGTTTCATGTCGCCTGTGTTGTGAACAACCAAGCCACCTCCCGCGCACGTGCCAGCACAGTTGCATCGCCTCGCCCAGTGGATAAACGGCCGCGCTCCAGCAGCGTTTTCGCGCGCGCGCTCCCGTTGCCGTGGCAGTTGCATGTGTGTACGTGTCACCGCCGGAGCCTTGCTGTTGCCTCCGCATCTGTGCCGTTCCAGGTGAAGTTCCAATGCAACTGGCAAAGCTGCAGCACCGCCTGAAGCGCGATCTCGTCGCCGTCGCCGTCGTTGCGCCTGCGCCCAACAAGTTTCTCCCCGGCGCAAGCAACCGTTGTCGCGTTCTCCCTCGCAAGCTCCGTCCCCGTGCCTATTTAAACCCCCCCCTCAACGCTGTGAAGAAGCACAACCTCAGGACTTAGCCAAATTTCCAGTTTCTCGCCGTTTTCACTTTCTTCTCCGGCGAGCCAGTGAGTGAGCTCACGGTGCCAGCCCATTTTACTGCCCCTCTCTTCAATCCAGGTTCACCAGTGAGTTCCCCTCGTTCCCCTCTCTGTGTCATAGCAGCCAATTGCACCAGATCGATCCCCATCGCCGGTGATCGCCGGAAAACCAGAAAACCCCTGTTCCCTCAATGCTATCCCATTCATCCCGAATTAGCTCTCGTCCCAGTAGTAGAAATTGATCCTTAGCCATTTCCTAGCAAGCCTGTTGAATCAGGATCCCCAATTAAGCTCAAATCGAAGAAATCCCATTTTGGAACCTCGGCCGTTCGCCGGACTTCGGCGCCAAGCTTCTCCGGCCGATATCCAATGAAATTAACCTCTCCAGTAGCTTTGTTGTGCCCTAGAGACCATCCCCAAGCTTGGAATAGAGCTCTTTCGCCCTGTATCAAAAATACCCAAGCTCCAGTGTCGTCTTCTCCAGCGCCGGTCGCCGGAATTCTTTCCCGGCCGATCTAGCCCCTGAAACCTTGTCCCTTAGCTTCACCTCACCTCCCTGAGTAATTTCTTCCACTAGCTCGACACCTGGATCTGCCTAGATTGTGAGTTATGCCTATACCAAGATCACTGTCCAGTAGCTCAGTTCTTGTCCAGGCCACCGTAGTTCATCGCCGGATTTGGCCACCCTCCGGCCATTTTCAGCCCTGATGCCTGTTGAGTATATTGTTCCTGTTAGTAATGCCTACCTCCCAGACAAAGTGGTGCATCAATTGGAGCCCTGGATCAAAAGTTAAGCCATGCCCTAGTTTCTGGCCATGTCCAGCACTGTGTCAGTGCATGTCAGCCACTGGCATTAGCCTTGTTTGACCCCTTCTGGTTGAGCAATTGAAATGCCACCTTGTCCCTTAGATTCCTGGAGCTGAGATCTA
The DNA here is from genome assembly GCA_019359835.1 of Pharus latifolius. Taxonomy (NCBI): domain Eukaryota; kingdom Viridiplantae; phylum Streptophyta; class Magnoliopsida; order Poales; family Poaceae; genus Pharus; species Pharus latifolius. The sequence goes on from CM033320.1 coordinate 16,799,445, forward strand.
CAACTTTCTCTACTATCACTTCTCCAGAAAACCATCCTAAGATCAGTTTGAAGCTATGCCAAAGCCATGAACTGAATGTCGACCCTTCGACGTTCAATCCTTTTTAGCCGTTTCTTCGACCAGAGCCCTTGTGACCTTACCCTAACCTTTTCCCCTGCATGCATGACTTATTTACTTAATACTTTCTATGGAAACTATTTTCAGTATGCTTATGTGGTATGTGTTTGTGTGTTAATTGTTTGCCGCAGAGTCAGAAGCGGAAGGAGCGGAAGAAGTCTTTGAAGATCCGTCTGAGTTTTTAGACCCAACATTGCAAGGCAAGCCTCATTCCTTTGATCATGTCTCGCCCAATATTTTCATATGAAGTATATTCACTGTTTCTTACTATGCATGCTTATTTGAAATACAAGTTATGTTTGAATGACATGAGTAGATATTACCTAATGGATCATGAAACCCCTTTTTGTTATTGAACCTTCATATATATGCTTTTGTCACCCTAGGACCCATATACTGAATATCCACATTAAACTTGAAATGGTCAAATACATGAGAAATTATAATGAAAACCGTTTTGTCAAGAAAACTGATAAAAGGGATCAGTAGTGAGGATTGGTTTGTATGGAGAGGGTGCGGTGCGCACCAGGGAATGTGAATGTTCCTCACTATTGGTTCATAAGGACGAGAACCTCGTGCTGTGTCTCTATGCGAATTGTAAACGTACCAACCACTTGCCTGGTATGGGACAGGCACAACTCAGTAGCTTTTGGTATTAACAGTTCCCTGCATGGTTTGTCGGTCTGGTTTCTCGCGTGGAAACTGGTGGGCCGCAGTTCGGCCATGAGTGATGTGAGTTCAGAAAAATGATGAGAGATAAAGGTGGAAAGGAGGAAGGCGCCCTACGCCTCAGATTAAGCCGTGCGCGGTTGTAATCTTGAATGGTCATATGTCTTGCGTGGACACAGACCAAGGCTATGTGTCTTGCGGGAACATAAGCCAGAGGCTAGGAAGTAAGGCAGTGGGGAGGACCCACAACGGTATTTGAGACTTAACTGTCTATTTACCGGGCAGGGATACTGTTAATACTAAACTGTAAAAGCGTTGTGTGATCTCGGCCTTGTCACATGTGTTTAAGTCACATGGAGCTGATCCGACTTGAAAGCCGAGTGAACCAGTGGATTTAAAAAGAGGCACACCTTCGCAAAGTGTAAAAGAAGTATCAGATACTCTGTACTCCCAGGTTCAGGAGTCTTTTCGTAGTGGATGTTATCCATGGGTTATAGCACAAGTAATGTTTTGGAATGTTTTCATAATGCAGTTAACAAAGTAGTGACTCATGGGAGACCACTACATCTAATATTTTATTGAAAACCTGTTTAATGTTTAAAGTACCATTTTCATGACAAAGTACTGTTTTACTGAACAAATGACTTGGAAATCTATATATCTCTACCCATATGAAACTAAAACCCCTGAATCATATGTTTCACCCTCATATAAGTACAATTACAATAATCCCCGGAATGAGTGTTGCTGAGCACCAAGTGCTCACCCTTGCATTTACATCTAACTGTAGAAGAGGGATTCGAGGATCCCGATTCCTTCAGTTATGAGTTCCCGGCAGAAGACGGAAGTGCCCCAGACGAGCCCACGTTCTAGGAGGATTGCGCACCAAGTCAAGTCAGATGTGGGAGGAGCCACTCCAACCCCGCTGCGGATGGAAGTCAAGCTATTCGTCGTTGCCTTGTGCTTTATGTTGTGTGTTCGGTACTTGGATACCGATTCTGGTTCTGATAAACTTGTTATTTTCTTAGCAACTCTACTTAGCGCCATTTTCGGTGCTTTGGCTATGTAATATTGGCCATGCTGGCCTGCTACTTGTTTAATGTTATTACTATGCTTGTGTGGTTTGGAGCTCATGTGTCATCCTGCTGTGTGTAACCTACCTGGGCGGTTACCAAGGTGATCCTCAAATGGGGGGTCTCACAGCGAATGGTATCAGAGCATGAAGCTCGACTGTAGGTCGTGACCCTTACTAGAATGGGCGTCCCTAAAGTAGAGAATCGCTAGATTATTTGGTAAAAATCTAATTGTGAAAAACCTAATTTGTTTAAGAAAAGCATAATGAGTATTATTTGAAAATTTTCAAAACCTTTTTCCCACTTTTAAGTGTTCCGTGTCTCATCATCGCAGATGGCACCTGGTAAGAAGCTAATTCACGGAGACGAGTTGGGATCATGGGCATTGATGCTTTGGATGATGTTGCAATTTCTGGGAGCAAGAGACAACCAGCGACCCGTATACTACGTCCGTCGAGAAGAAGTCGATGGTAGACCTTTTGGTTTCTGTGCCTCGGTGATTGTGTACGAGATTCCAGAGATCGGGAGAGGATCAACAAGAAAGGAAGCTCGTAGAGAAGAAGAAGAAGATGCTATCCAAGACGCTGCTCGTCGTGCTATAGGTACCATCCGCCAGCTGTACGATAACTTTCTTATAGGTTCTCCTTTCTGTTTTGTACCCTATCAAGTCCCCGGATCGAATCGCCGAACTGTTCATCCCTCCACCAACCAGAGAGACGCCATCCTGACAAAAACCAGAGATGTAGTCCAAGTCTTGGAGTCAAGCTACACTCGGTTGTTGCGTGAGCATGAGAATGCTCGGGATGACCGTCACTATCTCGAAGGAGCACTTGCAAAGGTTCGCTCAGAACTCCAAGAGAAAGAGAAACAGATTCAGGAGTTGGCTGAACCTAGCAGAGCTCGAGAAGTCGAAGACGAAGGATCGGTGAACAAGAAGAACCGCTTGAAGATAAGACTCACAGCCCGCAAGAGTGTGGGAAGACCTAGGGATTACCTGGGTTATTTCACGCCTGCTTCGCGTGGCATTGTGATCAACACCCCTGCACCAGAATATCCTACTCTCGCGAAAGGGAAGGAAGTTCCTGAAGGCAAAGGAAAAGAGATTGCTACATGCGACACCAACGATTCATCTGAGGAAGAAGAGGACAATGATATGCAATGGGACCCTATGGATGCCGACGAAGATCAAGAAGAGGAAGACCCTGAGGAAGTGGAACCTTGCAGTTCTTCCAGGACCGACAGGAGATCCTAGCTTTCTCTTCAACTTGACCCTTCTGTTTTAACCCTTGTAATCGTTAGTTTTTAGCTCTTGTTGTGGTAGCTGCTTTGTTTGTATTATTTGTTGGTAACTCTAAAGCTGTAAAGGTGAAAACCTTGTATCTTTTGAAAACCTTCGAAAATGGCAATTGCATGTTCCAATCCAATCTCTTGGATTGATCTTTTCTTTCAGCTTATGTTCAATCTGTGCTCTCTTGAATTAGTAGTCTTGTCTCAATTATCTTGTCAGAACAGAATGGTGAACACCAGAGGTAGAATCCAAGGCTCGGAAGAAGCCCCAAGGAACACATCAACGAGAAGGACTAGAGAGGACTCAGATCAGCCAAATTCATCGACCTCAGTACCGCAAGGAGGAAATCTGACGGAAATATTAATATGGATGGAGCAAAACAGACAGAGATCTGCAGAGGTACAGAGTCAAATTCTGGAACAGTTAATGCAAAACTCCGCAACACGCCGCGAGGAAGGTTCGAACATTGGAGCAAGATTGACAGACTTTCAAAAGACGCGTCCTCCAACTTTCTCCTGCACTGAAGACCCGATTGTGGCAGACGATTGGTTAAGAGAGATTGAGAGGAAATTGGATACTGTCAGGTGTAATGATGAAGAGAAGCTGCTATATGGACCCCATCAGCTCACAGGATCGGCAGCAGCATGGTGGGAGAATTACAAGACGGTACACCCTAATCAGAATTCAATTACCTGGAATGAATTCAAGGAACAGTTCCGTAAATACCATGTCCCCAAAGGAGCTATTCAAGCCAAACGCAGAGAATTCCTGAATTTAAGGCAAGGAGGAAGGACGGTGAAGCAGTATTTGCATGAATTCATCAAATTGGCCAGGTATGCACCAGAAGATATCATGACAGAAGAGCGGAAGATCGACAGATTTTGCGAAGGCCTACAAAACTCATATCAGTATCACCTATCAACGCACGAGTTCACGGACTTCCAAGTCCTTGTGAATCGAGTGCTTAAAATGGAGGAGAAAAGAGGCATAGTAGAAGAAGACCGCAAGAGGAAAAGTATAGCATACCCTTTTCAAGGAAATTCCAGCCGAGGAAGACCAGCGCCATATGCCAGAGCCGCTTTCAGACCACCTGCACCTCCGAGACCCCAGAGGACTTCATCACCAACAACTCTAACATGCCCCGGATGCAAAGGAAGTCACCTCTATAGAGATTGTACGCTGAAGAATACAGAGTGTTTCCATTGTGGCAGAAGAGGACACCGCAGAGACACTTGTCCACTTCAACATTTACCTCCCAATGTTGCTAAAGCTCAGGCAGCCAAATCCCCTGCACCTACACGAACTATTGCCAGAGGAGCATCACAAGACAGAGGAGGAAGATTCCAAACCAACAGAGGGAGAGGAACACCAACCACCGGAGGAAGACTCAACTTCGTAACTGCTACAGAAGCGGGAGAGGCAACTGACGTCGTGATCGGTAGACTCTTGATCTCCTCTCAGATTTCAGTTGTTTTATTTGATCCCGGTGCAACTCATTCATTCATGTCAAAAGATTGCTTGTTGAGTAATGACTTGCCTGTGGTTGCTTTAGAGCATCCTATCATCATTCAGTCACCTGGTGCTAGGATGATTGTTAATTCTATCTGTAGAAATGTTGCCTTCTGTATCGGCAATCTAGAATTCCTGGCAGACATGCTAGTTCTAAACCTTCAAGGATTGGATGTCATTCTTGGAATGGATTGGCTGGCCAAGCATAAGGGATTGATGGATTGTGAGAAGAAAACAATCACCCTGACAAATGCCAGTGGAAAGCAAATTACATTCCATGCAGACAGAATTCCAATCTGCGACCACCTGCAGAGATTGAACTGCGTTGAAGAAGTGAAGCTTGAAGAGGTACCGATTGTCAACGAGTACCCGGAAGTCTTTCCAGAAGAACTTCCCGGATTGCCACCAGATAGAGATATAGAGTTCACTATTGAACTAAAACCCGGATCTGCTCCATATGCTAGGAAGTTGTTTCGGATGACAGGTCATGAGCAAGAGGAACTGAAGAAGCAGATAGCTGAATTGGAAGAAAAAGGATTCATCAGATCAAGCTCATCACCATGGGGAGCCCCAGTGCTCTTTGTTAAGAAGAAAGATGGTAGCATGCGACTTTGCATAGACTACCGCAAGCTAAATGACATGACCATTAAGAACAAATACCCCTTACCAAGGATAGATGACCTTTTTGACCAGCTCAGAGAAGCAAAAGTGTTCTCAAGAATAGACCTGAGATCGGGATACCACCAGTTAAGGATCCGAGAACAGGACATCCCTAAAACTGCTTTCGTGACCAGATATGGGTTGCATGAGTTTACAGTGATGCCCTTTGGATTAACTAATGCACCCGCGGTATTCATGAATCTAATGAATAAGATCCTCATGGAATTCCTGGATAAGTACATCATTGTATTTGTGGATGATATCCTTGTCTATTCTAAGACGGAGGAGGAGCATGCACACCACCTGAGGATAGTACTACAGAAACTGGCAGACCACCAGCTATATGCCAAGTTTAGCAAATGTGCTTTTTGGCTGAAGAAGATCTCTTTCTTGGGACATATCATCTCAGGAGAAGGAATATTTATGGACCCGTTGAAGATACAAGCTGTTACCGAATGGAAACAACCGGAAACCGCAACAGAAGTTAGAAGTTTCTTGGGATTGGCGGGATATTATCGAAGATTCGTAGAAGGATTCTCGAAGATCACCAAACCGCTGACCCAGTTACTGAAGAAAAACGCCTCTTTTAATTGGACCGAGGAGTGCGAAAGAAGTTTTGAGGAACTGAAGAAAAGACTGACAACTGCACCAATCCTGATACTGCCGGACGTCAAAAAGGATTTTCAAGTCTTCTGTGACGCCTCCAAACAAGGATTAGGATGCGTATTGATGCAAGAAAGGAAAGTGATAGCTTATGCATCAAGACAACTACGACCTCATGAGGAGAATTATCCAACACATGATTTGGAGCTAGCTGCGGTTGTACATGCACTGAAGATATGGAGACACTACTTACTAGGCAGTAAGTGCGAAATTTATACGGATCACAAGAGCCTGAAATATATCTTCACGCAACAGGAGTTGAACATGAGACAGAGAAGATGGCTAGAACTGATCAAAGATTATGATCTAGAGATCCACTATCACCCAGGAAAAGCCAATGTAGTAGCTGATGCTTTGAGCAGGAAGTCTCGTTACAACCAGATAACCCAGCTAGAAGTGCCAACACAACTGATCAAGGACTTCGAAAGGTTGCAATTGGAATTAGTGGACCAAGGAACCATCGCTACTCTAAAGATGGAATGTGAGTTGAAGGATAAGATCAGACAAGCTCAAGCAATTGACTCAGACCTTCGAGAGATGAAGGAGGACATGAAGAGCAAAGATACAACCAACCTTCGAGAAGATGAACAGGGAATTCTATGGTACGATGACCGTATCTGCATTCCAAATGACAATGAGATCAAAGGCCTGATTATGCAAGAAGCCCATCAAACCCCATATTCCATACACCCAGGCAGCACCAAAATGTATAAGGACTTGAAGAAAAATTTTTGGTGGAAAGGAATGAAGAGAGAAATTGCCAAGTTTGTCGCAGTTTGTGACACATGCCAAAGAGTGAAAGCAGAACATCAAAAGCCTGCGGGACCGCTACAACCTCTACAAATCCCAGAGTGGAAGTGGGATGAAATCGGAATGGATTTTATTGTGGGATTACCAAGGACGAGAAAAGGATTCGATTCTATATGGGTCATAGTAGATAGATTAACAAAGGTAGCACATTTTCTCCCAGTAAAGACCCTATATACAGCTAAGGACTTAGCCGAACTGTATCTCAGCAGAATAGTCGTACTGCACGGAGTGCCGAAGGCTATCGTTTCCGACAGAGGAGCCCAGTTCATCTCAAGATTTTGGAAAGAGTTGCAGAAAGCCTTGGGCACAAAGTTAAAATTCAGCACCACTTACCACCCTCAAACTGGAGGTCAGACTGAAAGAGTAAACCAAATTTTGGAAGATATGTTGAGGGCTTGTGTTTTGGATTATGGAGACTCTTGGGAGTTATTTCTACCGTATGCAGAGTTCACATACAACAATAGTTTCCAAGCAAGCCTACAAATGGCACCATATGAAGCTCTATATGGAAGAAGATGTCGCACGCCTCTGTACTGGACAGAAATTGGTCAAAAGCAACATCTAGGACCCCAGTTGGTAGAAGAAGCCACAGCCCATGTCAGGATCATACAAGAAAAACTGAAAACAGCTCAATCTAGACAGAAAAGCTATGCAGATAATCGTAGAAGAGAGCTATCATTTGAAGAGGGCGATTATGTGTATCTCAAGGTTATGCCATACAAAGGAGTTCGAAGATTCCAGATGAAGGGAAAGTTAAAACCTAGATATGTGGGACCATATCGAATTCTGGAAAAGCGAGGTGAAATGGCATACAAGTTGGAATTGCCACAAGAACTGACTGGAATTCATGACGTATTTCATGTATCTCAGCTGAAGAAATGCTTGAGAAAACCAACGGAACAGATATCTCCTGTAGAGATTGAGATTCAACCAGACTTATCTTGTCAAGAATACCCTGTTAGAATTCTGGAAACCAGAGAGAAAGTGCTGAAGTCAAGAACCCTCAGATTCTGCAGAGTCCAGTGGAACAACCACTCAGAGGAGGAGTCAACTTGGGAAAAAGAAGAAGATCTCCGCCGAGAATTTCCCTTCCTATTCTCTGACCTGCCCTAATCTCGAGGACGAGATTGTTTCTAAGGTGGGTAGATTTGTAACACCCCTGTTTTTGCCAAAACCCTAAAATAGCCAAAATCCACATCTGGACCCCAAACCCTAATCTGCTTCAGCCATTCCCTTCTAAATGTTGTTAAGAACATTTTTCCCTTCGGGACCATCTCCAAAATCTCACCCTAAAGCTGAGTTTCAAGCCTTGCCATTTTAAAACCCTAATTACCCTATTTTACCCTAAACTGTTTTCCCCAATTTTGTCGAAATTCTTCAGATCTTACCTGATCTTACCAAACTTTGGCCAGATAAGTTCTATTAATCTTTTGCAACTTAGCTGCGAAATCAGATTTCAGATCGGACTCTTAGATCTCCAGATTTGCAATCAAGTCCATTTCCTATTCAAATTTTCCTCACAGAACAGTCCCTGGAACAAGTTTCAGAATTACAGAACAGCCCAAATATTCTTTTCAGGCCCTTTCGACCAGCGCCTGGTCGTTGCTTTCGACCAGTGCACGTCGCCGTTGCCGCGCCGTGGTTCTCGCCGCGTTTGCTCGCCGCCGGCCACCGTTTCATGTCGCCTGTGTTGTGAACAACCAAGCCACCTCCCGCGCACGTGCCAGCACAGTTGCATCGCCTCGCCCAGTGGATAAACGGCCGCGCTCCAGCAGCGTTTTCGCGCGCGCGCTCCCGTTGCCGTGGCAGTTGCATGTGTGTACGTGTCACCGCCGGAGCCTTGCTGTTGCCTCCGCATCTGTGCCGTTCCAGGTGAAGTTCCAATGCAACTGGCAAAGCTGCAGCACCGCCTGAAGCGCGATCTCGTCGCCGTCGCCGTCGTTGCGCCTGCGCCCAACAAGTTTCTCCCCGGCGCAAGCAACCGTTGTCGCGTTCTCCCTCGCAAGCTCCGTCCCCGTGCCTATTTAAACCCCCCCCTCAACGCTGTGAAGAAGCACAACCTCAGGACTTAGCCAAATTTCCAGTTTCTCGCCGTTTTCACTTTCTTCTCCGGCGAGCCAGTGAGTGAGCTCACGGTGCCAGCCCATTTTACTGCCCCTCTCTTCAATCCAGGTTCACCAGTGAGTTCCCCTCGTTCCCCTCTCTGTGTCATAGCAGCCAATTGCACCAGATCGATCCCCATCGCCGGTGATCGCCGGAAAACCAGAAAACCCCTGTTCCCTCAATGCTATCCCATTCATCCCGAATTAGCTCTCGTCCCAGTAGTAGAAATTGATCCTTAGCCATTTCCTAGCAAGCCTGTTGAATCAGGATCCCCAATTAAGCTCAAATCGAAGAAATCCCATTTTGGAACCTCGGCCGTTCGCCGGACTTCGGCGCCAAGCTTCTCCGGCCGATATCCAATGAAATTAACCTCTCCAGTAGCTTTGTTGTGCCCTAGAGACCATCCCCAAGCTTGGAATAGAGCTCTTTCGCCCTGTATCAAAAATACCCAAGCTCCAGTGTCGTCTTCTCCAGCGCCGGTCGCCGGAATTCTTTCCCGGCCGATCTAGCCCCTGAAACCTTGTCCCTTAGCTTCACCTCACCTCCCTGAGTAATTTCTTCCACTAGCTCGACACCTGGATCTGCCTAGATTGTGAGTTATGCCTATACCAAGATCACTGTCCAGTAGCTCAGTTCTTGTCCAGGCCACCGTAGTTCATCGCCGGATTTGGCCACCCTCCGGCCATTTTCAGCCCTGATGCCTGTTGAGTATATTGTTCCTGTTAGTAATGCCTACCTCCCAGACAAAGTGGTGCATCAATTGGAGCCCTGGATCAAAAGTTAAGCCATGCCCTAGTTTCTGGCCATGTCCAGCACTGTGTCAGTGCATGTCAGCCACTGGCATTAGCCTTGTTTGACCCCTTCTGGTTGAGCAATTGAAATGCCACCTTGTCCCTTAGATTCCTGGAGCTGAGATCTACAACTTTCTCTACTATCACTTCTCCAGAAAACCATCCTAAGATCAGTTTGAAGCTATGCCAAAGCCATGAACTGAATGTCGACCCTTCGACGTTCAATCCTTTTTAGCCGTTTCTTCGACCAGAGCCCTTGTGACCTTACCCTAACCTTTTCCCCTGCATGCATGACTTATTTACTTAATACTTTCTATGGAAACTATTTTCAGTATGCTTATGTGGTATGTGTTTGTGTGTTAATTGTTTGCCGCAGAGTCAGAAGCGGAAGGAGCGGAAGAAGTCTTTGAAGATCCGTCTGAGTTTTTAGACCCAACATTGCAAGGCAAGCCTCATTCCTTTGATCATGTCTCGCCCAATATTTTCATATGAAGTATATTCACTGTTTCTTACTATGCATGCTTATTTGAAATACAAGTTATGTTTGAATGACATGAGTAGATATTACCTAATGGATCATGAAACCCCTTTTTGTTATTGAACCTTCATATATATGCTTTTGTCACCCTAGGACCCATATACTGAATATCCACATTAAACTTGAAATGGTCAAATACATGAGAAATTATAATGAAAACCGTTTTGTCAAGAAAACTGATAAAAGGGATCAGTAGTGAGGATTGGTTTGTATGGAGAGGGTGCGGTGCGCACCAGGGAATGTGAATGTTCCTCACTATTGGTTCATAAGGACGAGAACCTCGTGCTGTGTCTCTATGCGAATTGTAAACGTACCAACCACTTGCCTGGTATGGGACAGGCACAACTCAGTAGCTTTTGGTATTAACAGTTCCCTGCATGGTTTGTCGGTCTGGTTTCTCGCGTGGAAACTGGTGGGCCGCAGTTCGGCCATGAGTGATGTGAGTTCAGAAAAATGATGAGAGATAAAGGTGGAAAGGAGGAAGGCGCCCTACGCCTCAGATTAAGCCGTGCGCGGTTGTAATCTTGAATGGTCATATGTCTTGCGTGGACACAGACCAAGGCTATGTGTCTTGCGGGAACATAAGCCAGAGGCTAGGAAGTAAGGCAGTGGGGAGGACCCACAACGGTATTTGAGACTTAACTGTCTATTTACCGGGCAGGGATACTGTTAATACTAAACTGTAAAAGCGTTGTGTGATCTCGGCCTTGTCACATGTGTTTAAGTCACATGGAGCTGATCCGACTTGAAAGCCGAGTGAACCAGTGGATTTAAAAAGAGGCACACCTTCGCAAAGTGTAAAAGAAGTATCAGATACTCTGTACTCCCAGGTTCAGGAGTCTTTTCGTAGTGGATGTTATCCATGGGTTATAGCACAAGTAATGTTTTGGAATGTTTTCATAATGTAGTTAACAAAGTAGTGACTCATGGGAGACCACTACATATAATGTTTTATTGAAAACCTGTTTAATGTTTAAAGTACCATTTTCATGACAAAGTACTGTTTTACTGAACAAATGACTTGGAAATCTATATATCTCTACCCATATGAAACTAAAACCCCTGAATCATATGTTTCACCCTCATATAAGTACAATTACAATAATCCCCGGAATGAGTGTTGCTGAGCACCAAGTGCTCACCCTTGCATTTACATCTAACTGTAGAAGAGGGATTCGAGGATCCCGATTCCTTCAGTTATGAGTTCCCGGCAGAAGACGGAAGTGCCCCAGACGAGCCCACGTTCTAGGAGGATTGCGCACCAAGTCAAGTCAGATGTGGGAGGAGCCACTCCAACCCCGCTGCGGATGGAAGTCAAGCTATTCGTCGTTGCCTTGTGCTTTATGTTGTGTGTTCGGTACTTGGATACCGATTCTGGTTCTGATAAACTTGTTATTTTCTTAGCAACTCTACTTAGCGCCATTTTCGGTGCTTTGGCTATGTAATATTAGCCATGCTGGCCTGCTACTTGTTTAATGTTATTACTATGCTTGTGTGGTTTGGAGCTCATGTGTCATCCTGCTGTGTGTAACCTACCTGGGCGGTTACCAAGGTGATCCTCAAATGGGGGGTCTCACATTTACTTCATAACCGTCTGTGACAATTATAAAATCAACAGTCTACTCTACTATCATAGACAGTGATAAGGTCCGAACCGTCTATAATATCCTGGAAGTTTGCTTGCAGTTGAACCGTTCGACTAGTTGAATTGTTCCACTTATTTTTTTCCTTGGGCACGACAAGCCCTAACCCGTAACCTCCATTGATGGCCGCCGCAACTCCATCGACGGCCACTAGTTTCTCTGGTGAATTAGCATATGATGATGAATCTGCATGTAAGAGCCACCAATACCAATTGGACAGGTAGCAATAATATTAGAAACGTGACCAAATGATTGAATAAAATGTTTTTCATATATGGTTTTATCTTATTTTCAATGTTAGTATTTAAAAAAATGATATATTATGGTGTTATGGTGTATATATATGTCTGTGGATGTTCAAAGAACGTTGAGACTATTACAGTCGGTCCTGACATCAAAACCGTCTATAATGTTACTATCAAAGACGGTTTTGAGTTAAACACCGTCTTGATCGCAGAAGTATTTTCTTGTTAACATTTTCACACAGAAAAATCATTTGGTGATTATCAGTTATACATAATCATTCGAAAAGCCAGATATATAAGGAAAGAAATTTCTTATTTCTTACAATCCTTGCATACATAAGGGATAAAAGCGTCAACCTGATCCGAAGTAATTTACAAAGTTCTCCTAGGGACGTATTGGCATCAGTAGGATCTACACAAGCTGCCCCAAGAGAACTAGCAATAGCTCTAAGCCTATCTACATCATCTCTCAGCAAAGGAGTGCAGCTGTTCCTTATTGTATCGGAGAGTTCTCGCTGCTGCCGAGCGTAATCTCTCTCCGACCGGAACCTGCGCGCTTCTTTGCGAGAATCCTCATAGCACTCTGCCAAGTGTAGAATGGTAGAAGACATCTCCTCAAAACACTTCTCCAGCGCCTCTTTTTCTTCTTGGAGAGTTCTACACAAGGCAGCTTTCTCCTTCTGCACATGCATGACTTAGTTTTGAAAGACATAACGACCAGCAGAGAGGGTGAAGATGATTGCCAAGCTTCGGAGTGGATTTGGACGTGGAAGTGTGCGACTTACCCTAGAAAGTTGATCATCCAAGAAAAGCTGATGATCTGAAGTTGTTGAAGAGGGGATATTGGAAGGGTTGTTGTGGATCTCCAAAGGTGGAGTCGATGCAACTGGAGGGGTTGCAAGGGGCAATGTGGCAACACAGGCCTCAGCACCCTCTAGAGTCTTCGCTGCAGCTCCACAGGAGGATCTTTCATCATTTCTGAGTCTCTTCTTTGGAGGGAGCATTTCCTCAGGCACCTGTGGATTTTGAAATGCATTTGTTTGGAGGTAATCAAGTAATAAAAGAAAGATCTGCATTAGAGTTTCAGAGAGGACTTACTTTTTGAAGATCCTGATCGAGTTCATTCCTTATCTCTTCCTCATCACTCTCAATTTCAATAACCTCATTGGAATCTCGGCTCACCATCAAGGTGGGGAGTTGAGGAGGGAATACAGACAGGGATTTAGGAGCAGAATTCCTAAAAGACTTAGTCAAGAATTTGTAAGTCTTAAGGATTGAAAAGCCTCGCTATTTATAGAACCAGAAGGTGATGGTTCATATGCGCGGGTGTCTCGAGTTTTAAAAAGTGCACTAATGGTTTTCAAGGTCAATAAATTCATGATTATTTCTCAGGAGATAAACTGCCACACGGCAGAACAGTGCCCACTTAAGAAGTTGATGCGTCAGATTACATAATTCGATGCAAATTAAATTTGAAGTAAATAATTAAGTCTCTTCATCTGCGTAGTTATGATGTGCGGTTATCCACGATTGCATGTTGAGAATTCGAAGCGTCGGACACTGTTGGGACTATCACAAACGGTTGGGAGATCAAAACCGTCTGCTTTACTATTACAGATGGTTCTGATTTTCGAACCATCTGTAATATGCCTGGAATTTTGCTTGAAGTCGAACTGTTCGACTTCTACAAATACTTGTTCCCTCCTTGGAGTTTTGCTTCCAGTCGAACCGTTCCACTTCATTTTCTCCTTGGGTACGACAAGCCCTAACCCGTAACCTCCATTGATGGCCGCCGCACCTCCATCGACGGCCACTAGTTTCTCTTGTGAATCAAGTCCAAAATGGATCGTAGCTTCAACTCCCTCAGCTAGATTTCGGCATTACAAGTAAGGCAAGTAAAATTTTGGCATTGTTAGATTATCCAAATCCTATGATGGCAATTATCCTGCGATTCCAGTATCTTCCATTTTTATATGTCTTCTTTTCAACATGATTCTGTGTAGGTCCTTGGACGATGTTCACGAGGGGCAACGTAGTTCACGGTTCTTCGTCACAGTACGCTGCCTACGTTGGCTTGTTGGCGAAAGAAAGGGTGAAGATCACCGTCGAGAGCTGAAAGTTAGTGAAGGGCGAGATCTTAGTTTGCTCGGTCGAGAAGATCCTCAAGCCCGGTGTGTTTCTCAAATCAGGACCTATAGAAAGCATCTTACATTTGTATTAGTGATTTCCTCAGGATCCAACTCAACTCAACTCAACTCAACTGAGTTGAGTTGATTTGCATTGATGAGTTGAGTTTGAGCCAGAAGAGATCACCAAGACAAATGTAACTCAACGCCAGGTCCAGCTCCTCGGGCGTCTCTCTCCTCGGGCGTCTCTGAACTGAACTCCTATGGTTAATTCAAATGTGGTTCATACATTTGGTGTTTCAGATGAATGGATTTGTGATGTATCAGGTCTAACTTGTAGTCGGTGGTTACATTTGTTGTTTGATTGCAAAGGTTCTCTTTCAGATGTGACTTTTGTAATATACATCGAATGTGTGAATTGGTGTATTTGTATTGGTGTATATTTGTGTATTTGTATTGCTATTTGGAACATGTAGTTGAATGTGTGAATTGGTGTATTTGTATATTTGTATTGGTGTATGTCTGTGTATTTGTATTGCTGTTTCAGACATATACTTCAATGTGTGAACTGGCGTATTTGTGTAGAACTATCACAAAAATATCACAAACAATTATCATATCAGAACCGTGTGTAATACAACACTATTACAGATGGTTTTGTGGTGAAAACCGTCTGTGATAGAACTATCACAGACGGTTTTAAATCAGAACCGTCTGACTTCAAACGGTGATATAACAGATGGTTTTTACCTCAAAACAGTCTGTGATACACAGACGGTTTTTAAATCAGAACCGTTTGTGATATTCCAAGAACGTGCTAGAAAATTGGAAAATTGACATAAGAACAAATTTTTAATTAATTTTTTTTCATCATTAATGAAAAACAAGCTATTTATAGAATTTCCAAGGTGATGCTTCATGTTCCCAGGCTAGGGCACCGCGCGAACATCAGAACCCGAAATGACACAACACACCGTTGAGAATTTGAAGCGTCGATCACTGTCGGGACTATCACAGTCGGTTCTTACATAAATACCGTCTGTAATGTGACTATCACAAAGACGAAGCATCGAACACTTTTGGGACTATCCAACCAAATAGGCCCAACTTCTATATTGTTTCTAAATTTTTTTGTTCGCCATAAAAAATATGTTGCACCAAACTCACGTTTGGCATGCCACAATGCCATCCAGCCAAATAAGCGCAACTCCTATATTCTTTCTATATTATTTGCATGGGACCTACGACTTCTATATTGTTTCTATATTATTTGTAGGGCTCCGAAGGACTACCCTCACGCGCCAAAGATTGCCGCTTCTATGTATATGATCGCGATAGTCGTTCCTTGATCTCACACAGTGCACATACCTTTGTATGGTCGAATGTTCGCCAAAAGCTAAAGAAAGATAAAGAAAGAGAGAAGATAGCATGCAGTCCAAGAACGTGCTGGAAAATTGGAAAATTAACATAAGAACAAATTTTTCATCAATTTTTTTCATCACTTACAAAAAAAAGTAAAAATACAAATGCTAGGTCAAGGAGTGGTCTTAGCCCTGGCTGCATCTAGAATAAAATCAATTTGACTTGCAGCCAGGACGCAGGACTCCTCCAGTGACAAGTTGTCCTTCTTAGGATCAACTACTACCGCGTCGAGAAGGCCTGCGACCTCCCTCAGCTTCACGATGGTATCCTTCATAGTCAAACCACAGCCAGTGATGGTCATATCCGTGGCTTGCTTCTCCTCGCGAAGACGCCTCATCCTCGCCCTAGCATTGTCACCATCCGTCTTCATGCGCTGAATGCGCTGGAAGAGATCGTCCAGATCAAGCCGTAGCTAAGTGTGCTCCTCCTGGAGGGCCCTCAACTTGGTTTTCACCTTGCCTGAGTCTTCCACGGCTCCCCTTCCGTGTGCAAATTAACAGGTCAAGAATGTACTAAACAGGGATTAACAATACAGGAGTAAGTCCAAAAGATTGAGAGTTCTTACCGGGGAGGGCGAGGCTGACGATGCCATTGAGGATTGTCGCGCCCCGAAACTGGGACAACGACTACTCCTGTAGAGACCTAGCTCGCTGCAGCTAGTCCCAAACCACAACCCTTTGACTTCCCAGGATGAGTCAAACATAGGAGTATATTACATTGCAACAGAGTACTCACAAAATATTAAGCAGTGTGGCCTGCTGGCCTTAATATTACATAAAAAGGATTACAATGCCTACAAGGCATTCAGGGTTTAGCAAAATATTTAACTACGCAGCAGAAGATAGGTGACCCTCCCACAAAAGAAGTTGACGGCAGAACAACACACTTCAGGGTTCTGGCGGAACTGATTCTCCTCCTTCTGGATCCACGAAGTACTCCGTGCCATCATCTTGATCAAAGTAGGCTCCATCTATTGAGTTGAATGATGCAAGGGTGAGCACTTACGTACTCAGCAAGTCATAGGTAAGAGTGGATACATATAGTAGTGATGATATGAACCTAGACTAGTCAAGAATTATGGATATTTGTAAAATAATCTTTTCCTTTCTCATCTCATCTTATGGCAGCACTTTTCATAATATAACATCATCATTCATGTTCACTAGATTATAGCACTACCGCGACACGTCGGCACACGACAGCCCACGGCAGCACCCCTTATCATGACAACACATTTCATTTGGGTAATCTTGATTAAACATATTTTATTTAGAAAATAGTACTTGTGTCACACCCCGTGGATTTAATCCACCGCAGCAGACTCCTATAAACCCAGGAGCTCGGAGTATTCGAATACGTTTTTAACTCTGCAGAGAGGTACCAATTTACCCACAAGATATTCCACTTTCAAGCCTTTCCTATCATATCAAAATAATTGGACCCCTGACTCACTTCATATTGTGAGCGGCAAGGTGGAAATAACAAGAACTTTTCTTATGTATCACTTACAATTCACCCCCGACCCTGTGGCTCTCAGCGAGGCACAGTTGTGGCAGGTTGTATCCAAACCTCCACCCCTTTGCTTATTCCCATTACTGGGTCAGCATGCTTGATCACCTTCAGTGATATGTGTGGGAGCCGCGCTCTGTGTTTATCATGCATCACTACACATCTCATGCAGGGGTTTCATGTGCGATCTACATAATTACTTGTTCAGGCCTGTCCCATACCAGGCTTGCGGTTAGCACGTTGTTCATGCCACTAGACGCACAACACAAGGTTCTAGTCCTTATATGCCAGTGACCAGACCATCCACAACCCTGCACCTTCAGTGCCTGCATTCCTTTGCAGTCTAGCACCTCCAGTGCTACAGCCATCCATACCATTTTTCTGGTCACCGCTAGGGGTTTTATTTCATGAATATAAGTATATAGATACATATAATAGTTCATGGCTCAAAACTTGTTTATTTCACATTTCACAGGTAACCAGTCTAGTACTGCCAATTCATAAATCAACCATTCTCAATCTTTCACATGCAATATTGCCTATATTCAAGGTTATGTTTTAGCAACATTTAAAATATAGGTTCAAGATGACCAAGGATATGACTTGCCTTCCGCGTCGTAAAATACAGTAGTCGATGACGGGTCAACAGCAAAATCTTCAAAGTCAGCTTCTGAATCTGCTCGACGACAAACAACACACAATAATTACTTATAATATTTAAAATGTTTTATGACTTATATGCAGAAATGCTCAACAAGAATGATTGAACTAAACTGGAGATAAGTTGAACTGCAAACTGAACTGAGTCGAGGTTTTAGGGTTTCAAGGAATTTGGCTAAGGATGGTGATTAGATAATCTTAGGGTTTCAGGATTGCAATAGGGATAACAATTTTGTGGATGGTTTAATCAAAACAGCGAATGTCAACAGATCGACATTCGGATCAAGGTTTGGACATAGCTTTAAGAAAAGCTAGGGTGCTTATCTCAAGTTGTGGTAGTAGAAGAAAATGTAGATCACAACTCTACAAATTCAGTGGACAAGGTGGTTTTCAAAATGCACAACCAGAAGTGGGTAAACAAGGTCAATGCCACTGGCTGACAAGCTCTGGCATAGAGCTGACAATGCCAAAAACTAGGGCTTAGCATAACTTTTGATCTGGAGCTCCAAATGATGCACCACTTTGTCTGGGAGGTAGGCATTGATAACAGGAACAATTAAGTCAACAGAATCTAGGGCAAGAAATGGCTGGAAAGCAAGAAATTTGATCATGAACTGAGATGAACTGGCTGCACTAGATCAGTTCTGGACAAAAACTTGGCAAAGCTATATCTTCCAATCTAGACCGATCTAGGTGTCGGGCTAGAATACAAAAATGCTCAGGAGGCTAAGGCACATCTAAATGACAAGGTGATTTGGGCTGAAACGGCCAGGAACACTTTTTCGGTCATCGGCGCCGGAGAGGAAGCACTGCCAGTTGGGGGTTTCTGCTACAGGCAACAAGAACTTAATTCCTTGCTTGGAGAGCATCTAGGAGGTATAAGGAAGCTTCTGGTACAATTAGATGGGCTAGAGGATCACTAGAGAAGCCTGGCGACGATCGCCGGTTTTCTGGTGAAGCTCGGTTTAGGGAAAAGGTTTGATTCTTGCTTAATTGGGAAATCTAACTTCACAGGCTTGCTTGATTTGGCTTACTGATAAATTTTGATTACAGATATGAAAGCTAATTTGGAGTAATTCGAGCTACATTGCCGGAACAAGGCATTCTTCGAATTTTAGCAATTTTCGGTGATCGCCGGCGTTAGAGGTCACCGGGGAGTAATTAGATAGTACTACATAGAGAGGATGAGTAGATGAACTCACTGGTGGCTTTAATTTGGCAGGAGATGATCTGTAGAGTGCTGGCACCGTGAGCTTCCTCGATGGCTCGCCGGAGAAGATGACTGAAACAGCGAGATTCTGGTACTTAGCTGGTTTGGGCTGATGTGTGGAGAAGCTGTTGAACACAGTGGGGTTTAAATAGACCAGGTGAAGCTTGCAAAGAGGAAACAATGAAGAGATTGGTTGCTGTGACTTGACTGGTTGCGTGCAGGAGCAGTAGCGGCGAAGAAACAGCAAGAGCGGTGATGCGACGGCGACAAGCTTTCAGCTGATCACAATGTCGCCTCATCGGGACCTGGCAAAGCTTGTAGCAAGCGGTGGCGACAAGTACTGGCGCGGCGAAGCTACGTGGCGATGAATTGCTGACAAAAGTCACTGCTGGTCGCGCGCGGGAAGCAGGCGCTGGTCGTCGACGTTGCAGCGATGCTGCCACGGTGACGGCTGAGGCGAGGACACGTGCGCAACAGCATGCACGATCAAGTTGCAGGCGAAGCTTGGCCGGCGGCGAACGTGCACGGCGCAAGGAAACACGGCGAGGCTTCTGGTCGTGTACAGCAGTTGGCCTGGTCGAATTTGGGCTGATTTGCAAAACTTGATTTTCACATTTGGACCAATCTGTAATTCTAGAGATTTGGGAAGGTTAGAGTTGAATTTGATTTCACTAATCTGGTAGATTATATTCAACAAGGTATTTGGCAAAGATGGTTGATAAGATTTGACACATTTGAATAGTTTTCGATACAAACTGAAAATAGGGTAATTTAGGGTAAATTAGGATTTGAGTTTTGTCGATTTCGAATTCTGGCATTTAGGGTTCGATTTTGATATTTGCACAGAAGAGAGACTTGTGGCAAATAGCATTTTGAGAAGATTTGTCGAAGAAATTCTGAATTTGGAGTTAATCTGGAGATTTTAGCCTTTTTGGGTTTTCAGATATCCGATAAGGACTAATTTGCAATAACTTTTGGACTGATTTGTGAAAAGAGTCTAGATAATAGAATCTGGCTGTCAACTTTTTATATTAAGGTATTGACATACCCATGATCATATTCCAGGAATAATCTGGTCTGAACTTGGTCAAGATTTTGATTAAATCTGTATTTCTGAAACTTAGGGTATTTGGGTAATATAAGGTATTTCTGTTTTCGAAAACAGAAGAAGTTGATAAATCTGGAATTTAGAGATAAAATTGGATCTGGGTTCTGAAGACTTTTAAGTTCAGAGTAACTGATAGATCACATATGAACAATCTGATCTTGATTTGAGGTCACAGGATAAATTTTGGAGATTTTAGGGCTTAGGATAGATACTGATCTGGCTATTACTACAGATACATGCATGCATGCTATTGATGAAAAAGGGAATTTCACCCCTAACTCAGGGTGTTACAAGGATGCCATTGGCGCAGAGAAGCTAAGGAGTCAAACAGTTTGAGAATTATAAAAACTTGTAAAGTAAATGGCAATTATTCCACTGTCAAGCTATTTATAGAATTTCCAAGGCGACGCTTCATGTTCGCCTCGGCGCCACGCGAAGATCGGAGACCGAAATGAACTCAGTTGAGAATTCGAAGCGCCGGCATTGTTTAGAACAGTCGGTTCTGATATTAGTACCGCCTCTAATACTACACTATGACAGTCGGTTCTGAGTTCAGAACCGATTGTATATATCACAATCGGTTTTGATAACGGAACCGCCTGTGATGTTCTAGTTACCACAGACGGTTCTCAGTTGAGAATCGATTGTATCTATCACAGTCGGGTTTTAGTTTAAAACGGTCTGTGATAAGTAGACTATTACAGATGGTTTTGTGTTCAGAACCGTCTGGTTGACTATCACAATTGGTTTTGACATCAGAACCGACTGTGATAACTTAACATATTCTCCCGACAGGCCTTCACAGATGGTGTTCCATTGAAAAGTTCATAACTGTCTGTGATGTGCCGTCCTGGATGTCTATTTCTGTGGTAGTGTCTTACCTATGACTTGCTGAGTACGTAAGTACTCACCCTTGCAACCTACAATCCATTAGATGGAGCGTTCCATGATCAAGATGAAGTCCTGGAGAACTTCGTGGATCCAGAAGGAGGAGAGCCAGTTCCGCCAGAACCCTGATGTGTGTTGTTCTGCCGTCAACTTCTTGCTGTGGGGGTTCACCTATCTTCTGCTGTGTAGTTGTTATTTTGCTAAACCTTATATGCCGCGAAGGCATTATAATATCTTTATATTGTATTAAGGCTAGCAGGCCACACTGCTTAAATATTTTGTAAGTTACTCTGCTATAATGTAATATACTCCTGTGCTTGACCTATCCTGGGAAGTCAATGGTATGCATGTATGGGATCAGCTGCAATGAGCTGGATCTCCACGGGAGTAATCGTTGTCCCCAAGACGGGGGCGCGACACCAAGTGTGAATGTACTGGTCCACGATTACGGTCACGGGAAGATTCTACTCGTGGCCCCAAATGCTAATGTACCGATTCACGACGAAGGTCACTGGGATTACCTGTTCGCCTATTTTTACGATACCGGGCTGATGGTGTGTGTCCGTGTTGTCCCTGGCTCAAATGATAACTATCCCTCTCACGTGAACGAGTTACTGATAGTGATGATGATGTTGGAGTCACGACTATCACTACCTCATCGAGGTTATCCACCAAAATCTTTGTGAACAGTACTCTATCATCATTCGCCAAATCAGATGGAGGATTGCGAAGAGTATCTGCAATCACACGAATGCGTTCCTATGTACTCCTTCTGGGTGCCATGGCAGTTATTGTCACCTCATCCACCTGAGAACACGCAGGGGCTGATAGCGGAGTCTGATCCCACTTGCGACCATGGTGATGTCGCGGGCAAGTAGTTCTAGGGGAAAGATCGCGAGCTGCGGTATCATGGCGAGATTGCGCAAGTTGCAGATCTTGCTCTATGACTTTACGAACCTCAGCCTCTCGCCACTCATGAGCTGCATCTTCTTCCCGTTTGTGCTCTTCCTCTTCTCTGGCAACGCGTTGCTCAGAGGTTTCCTCGGAAAGTGCAGCGACTTCCCGGGGAACTCAGTTCGCAGACGGGGAGAGCATCTCCTCATCTTGATCAGACTTAAAATCAAAGATGGAATTCAAGTTATCTGGAGCAAATCTTTCTAGACTAAATTCAAGATCCTCATCTCCCGCATCATCTGGGACGATGGTTTCTGGCACATATTCACCATTCGAAGTGGTAGGACTCACTAAAGGTGAACAAATAGCTGGTTCAGGTTCCCGGCCATGGACCAAGTCCTGAGAATACTCCTCAACACAAGATTCTGAGAGGACTTCATTTTCTTCCATGTACAGAGTTTCATCCTCCATGTTGAGATCAGCATAATCTACAAGATCAAAATCATTTTCGGAATCGTAAACTCCTGATATGACTTACCATGATTCTTGATGAAGAATAACACCTTGAAATGGGCCCCATGGTGGGCGCCAACTGTCAACAATTGGGACTCTAGTCCTTAGTCAAACTTACGTAAATTTAGATGATGAAATGTGAAGCCGATTTAAGGTGAAACTCAAGTAAATCAGGGCATCTATGTCTAAGGAAGAAAGGAATTTATACAGGTTCGAGCCCTCTGATGATGAGTAATAGCCCTACTCCTATTGGTATTTCACTAAGAATATCAAGGTTTACAAGGGAAGAATCAGAGGTGTTCTTAGATGAACTAAGAACGATCTCCTATTCTTTGGTACACAGTGTATAACAATCTACTGTTTTTTTATCTCTTAGGTCTTGTGTCTTGAATCTTTTGTCAGGTCAGTCCCCCTTTCTTTCCCGGCGATCCCTCTTTTAAAGCTCGTCACCGATCGTTCGTTACGGGATTGAAGGGTCACTGAGGAACAAATGTGCCCCAACCATAATGTGCAATTATGCCTGTTTATGATTGCGCCATTACCTTCTTGATGGTTACTAGAAGTTAATTAGAGGGGCTGAAGATATCCAAGGTGGCGGTACTGGTCGAACAGGCTTAAACACTAGGTATGGTCGAATAGGTCTAACCATATTGCCATTGGATGTTTCGGCTCTTCAATTGTCATGGTCGCGTATTAACTACGACTATGTATTGTCATTCTTGCACTCCCCACGACCTGGGTGACCACGGGAATATATCTGCATGACCAGGGTATTCGTGGGTATGTGAGAGCATGAACTTTACGACCTCAGTATTGTGGGTGTCTCGAGAGTACAGACCCCGCGACAATACAAGCCGAGACCACAGAATAGGTCATATCCAGAATATCTTGGACTGTCCTATTGTCTCCCTCTTAGGTCCCTGAGACCACAGAGGAGTATGCGAATAATTTAGATCTTGTTCTGTAGCCCTTGTGACTATAGAATGGCAAAGGTGACTAACTCGGGTTATAATCCTTGTCAGCTTTCAGAGGGAAATGAGTTGCCAAGATCAGTTTACCAAGGTGAAAAACTGTTGTATCCATTGGGAATAGAAATCGAAAGAATACATGCATGTCCAAATGATTGTGTGCTGTACCGTTAGTATAAGTCACATGAAAGAAAAATCCAGCACTTCGTCTTAGATGTCACAAAGTATATTCTAACGGTTTGAATTTATGGACCGTTAGGAAATGCTCCTCTCTTCTAGCGATTAATGCTAGGGAACCATTAGAAGAAACATCTAACACTTCTAGATCTCACTATGTGTATTCTAACGCTTCTAGTTTATGGACCGTTAATAAATTCTCTTCTCTTCTAGCGGTTAATACTAGGGAACCATTAGAATAAGTCCTCCCTCTAAAAATACCTGTGCCCTGGAATTTTCCCTCCAGTCAAACCATTCCAATTCTTTTTCTCCTCCAGCGTGAAAAGCCCTACCCGAAACCTCCATTGCCAGAAGCCGCACCTTTCTCCACCGCAGCCGGCCACTAGGGTTTCTAGTGAATCAAGTCCAAGGATCTCGTAGCTTCAACTCCCTCCACTAAATTTTGAGTGAGTAAACTAAGATCTAGTAATTCTTTGCATTGTAACATTAGCTAACATACATTCTTTTCTTATTTTCTGTGATTGTCTTTTGAGGGATAAAAGGAATTTTATACCACATAATTTTCATCTTGTTAGTTCTTTTAAGACAGGGAGCCATTTAGGTAGCAGTAAACAATCTTAATTTTCTCTAGAATACCTATTGATTATTTGCATGGAGTAAACCTGGATTACTCAATTAAGTATAATTTTGTGTGTCGAATAGGTAAATACTAACTGTCGGGGGAAATCTCCGCAGGACTAAGTCCAGGAAAGTTGCGTCACGATTGCCCGGGGATCTGGCCTCCGGGGCCTCCCCAGGCGCCGCCCTTTGGCCCTCGGGACGTGGCTTCTTATGCCCTCCCGGGCGCCGCCATTGGGCTCCCGGGACGTGGCCTCCGGTGCCCTCCCGGGCGCCGCCTTTCGGCCCCCGGGACGTGGCTTCTGGTGCCCTCTCGGGCGCCGCCATTGGGCTCCCGGGAGGTGGCCTCCGGTGCCCCTCCCCGGGCGCCGCCACCTGGCTCCCGGGACGTAGCCTCCGATACCGTCCCGGGCGCCGCCATTTGCCCGGGGACGTGGCCTCCGGCCCCTCCCCGGGCGCCGCCTTTTGGCCCCCGGGACGTGGCCTCCGGTGCCCTCCCGGGCGCCGCCATTTGGCTCCTGGGGACGTGGCCTCCGGTGCCGTCCCGGGCGCCGCCATTTGCCCGGGGACGTGGCCTCCGGCCCCTCCCCGACCGCCACCATTTGGCTCCCGGGTCGTGGCCTCCGATGCCGTCTCGGGCGCCGCCATTTGCCCGGACACGTGGCCTCCGGCCCCTCCCCGGGCACCGCCTTTTGGCCCCCGGGACGTGGCCTTCGGTGCCCTCCCGGGCGCCGCCATTTGGCTCCCGGGACGTGGCCTCCAGTGCCGTCCCGGGCGCCGCCATTTGCCCGGGGACGTGGCCTCCGGCCCCTCCCCGGGCGCCGCCTTTTGGCCCCCGGGACGTGGCCTTCGGTGCCCTCCCGGGCGCCGCCATTTGCCCGGGGACGTGGCCTCCGGCCCCTCCCCGGGCGCCGCCTTTTGGCTCCCGGGACGTGGCCTCCGGCGCTGTCCCGGGCGCCGCCATTGGCCCGGGGACGTGGCCTCCGAGGCCTCCCCGGGCGGCGCCCTTTTGGCCCCAGGGACGTGGCCTCCGGCGCCGTCCCGGGCCTCATCGCCCCCCTGAAGGTAAAGTCTCGAACTGTTTGTCACGTGCAGGTCACGCGAGGAGCGCCTCGGGAACTAGCGACCACCTGTCAAGCATCCAAGGCGTTTAACCAGAAGAAGGACGGTCCTACCCTTCAATCCGACGGTGGCTTCCGGGGTAGTTTAGGTTTTTTGCTTCCTTTTGGGGCTATAAATAGCCCTTGTACCCCTCTGCTGTAAAGGATCGGTTCTCTTTTATTGGAATAGCTAAACTCACAGACGTGCTCCGGAAGCCTCTCCCCTAGAGAGAGCCTCCCCATCCGACTCCGGTCGGGAGCGCGTCGACAGGACTAGGGCCCCCACCGGGACCCGAACCTGTATAAACCCGTGTGTCATTTGTTGTGCTTGTCCGGCGGGGGAGGACCGGTCATCCGGTCAACCCGCACCGCGTAATCTTTGCTAGGATCATTCTCAAAACCTGCCGGGGTATTCGCAATACCACGACAGTTGGCGCCGTCCGTGGGGATTCGTGACAAGACGCCATGGCTCCCCCAAGAACAAGGGCTCGCACCCTTCCCGGTGACCCGGGTCTCGGAGACCCGGCGCCGTCCGCCCGGGACACTGCTGTCCCGGTGGTCCCTTCCGGAGGCGACCTGGCCTAGGTACCACCTCCCTCCTTTCCTCTTAACTTAGGTGCTTCCACCTCCAGGTCGTTCCCGGTGACCGCGGGGACCTCGGCCGGGACCAGTCTCCCCCCGACGGCTCCCCCGGTTCCCCGGGACGCCCTGCTCGAAGCTCTTGTGGAAGGCCAGCTCCGCGCTCAGTGCTCTATGGACGAGCTCCTTAGCGTGTTGGCGCGGCCTCCGGCCCCCACATTTGCGTGACACCCGTATCCCGGGAACATGCCCCCGTTTATGGGTTACCCGGCGGCCCCTCCGACCTCCGGGGGGTTGTCCGGCCCGTATGATCCTGCCGGGGGGTTCCCTCCCCCTGCGGGATATACGTCCGGACCTTTCCCGGCACCCGGGCCCGTCCCGGTGCCGGGAGGTTACTTCATGCCGGGGCCCTTCGTGGCACCAGGGGGGTTCCCCGTCCCCGGCCTATTCCCGGGGCCGGGAGCCCACTTCATGCCGGGGGTTTACCCTACGCCGGGAGCCAGTCCCGCCCCCCGCGTCGCGTTTACCGCACCGGGGGCGGTTGACAGAGCAGCCCCCGTGCCGCAGCGGACTTCCCCCCGCATGGGCTCCCCCTTCGCCGGTTCCGGGTGTTACAGGGCCTGCCCCCTTCCCGGTTCCGGTCGTGGCCACTGGGGCCCCCTCCACTTCGATTCCAGGCGTCGCCGCGGGTGCCCCCTCCCCGGTTCCGGATAATACAGGGGCTTCCCCCTTTCTGGTCCCGGGGGTCGTCGCAGGGGGCTCCCCCCAACTGACTCCGGAAGCCTCCAGGCCGGCAGCTACAGCGCACGAGCTCCCTCCCTCGGCGGGACAGGTCCGTTTCGCCCCGGGGGAGGTCGAGCGAATGCGTTCACCAGAGCGCGGGGAAGAACTTCCCCCCGGCCGCGGGCGCGGGGAGCCTCGTTCTCACACCGGCCGGGGGAAGAGACCCGTTGAAGAGCCAACCTCTCCGGCGGAGAGCCCGGACGTCCGGGAACTCAGTCCCGGTCCGGAGGAAAAGCGTCGCCACCGCCATTCTGGCGGACCTCTCGGACCGCTTCGAGAATCAGACAACGAAGGTCCCGTGAAAGAAGATAGCGACCGGGGCTCTCCCCGGGAAGTGCAGGGGGCTAACCAGCCCCTGTGCCGAAGACTTCGCAGCATCCGGTGGCCGCGGCCTTACCGCCCTCCTCACATCGAACACTATAACGGTGAAGCAGACCCTTATGAGTTTGTGCAGGTCTACTCCACTGCCATCTCCGCTGCCGGGGGGGACGAGACAGTACAGTGCAACGTCTTCCCCTTCTACCTCTCCGGCATTGCCCGCTCCTGGTTCTACAACCTGAAGGCCGGCTCCATCAAGTCTTTCTCGCAGCTCAAGCGGGAGTTCTGTGCCAACTTCCAAGGGAACTACGTGCGTCTCCTGGACTCCTCGCAGCTATACACTGTCCGGCAGAGGACTGGGGAAACCATCAGAAGCTTCTTCAAGCGCTTTGCTCAGGTGAAAAGCAAAGTGGCCCATGTCCCCGACTCTACGGTCATCGAAGCCTGCAAAAGCGGGTTCCTCCCGGGGGAGCTCCACCGAAGGCTCTCCCGGAGCTGCCCCTCTTCCGCCGACGAGCTCTTCAACGTGCTCGAAAAGTACGCTCGGGCGGAGGAAGACGATATCTGGAAGAAGACCCAGGGGGCTCCCGCCCCCGTCGACCGGGGGGCCAGGGATCCCCCCAAACGCCCCTGGCAGGGGGGGCGTAGCGAGCCATGGCCTCGGGACACCTTTGTCCTCGAGGGCGAAGGCGGGTCGCGCGACCCCTCGAGGGCCAACCGCCCCTTCCCCAAACCGAAGGGCCATGGGGGAGGACAATCTTCGCGCGGCCGGGAAGGCCCCGCGAGGAGAAGGCGGGAAGGACCGTGGTGCAGCTTCCACAGGTCCAGTGCCCACGCTACCCGAGATTGTAGCCAGCTGCTGCAGCACTTCGCGGACTTCCTCGACCAGCGCGGGCAGGGGGGGGAACTCCGGCCTCCTTGCCCCCTCGGCCAGCTGTTCCGGCCCTTCCCGCTCCCGCGGGGGGTCAGCAGATGCAGGAGGGGGAGCCTTCAGAAGCTCTCCCCTTTCAAACTTCGCAGCGGCACATCAACGTCATCGTGGGAGGATCTGCCTCCGGGCGGGACTCTAAGCGCCAGCGTAAGGAGTACGCGCGCGAGGTCAAGGTTGTGGGGGTGCTACACACGTCCCCGCCACCAAAGTGGTCGGACGTCCCCCTCACCTTCACGGCAGAAGACGCACGGGGGGTTCGCTTCCCCCACAATGACGCACTTATTGTCTCCGCGACCATCTACAACTGCCATCTGGCTCGTATCCTGGTGGACGGCGGGAGCTCCGCCGATGTCCTATTCCTGAAGGCCTTCAAAGAAATGCAGGTGGATGAGAAGCTCCTGCAGCCCGCTGCCGGGCCCCTGCAAGGTTTTGTCCTGGGGAAGGCGATCCACCCCGTGGGCAAGGTAGATCTTCCAATGACCTTCGGCACCCCGGAGAACTACCGGACCGAGCTGGTCCGCTTCGACGTAGTGGACCTCCCCTCCTCCTACAACGCGATTATGGGGAGGACGACAATCAACCGGCTGGGGGCTGCCACCCATCAAAACTATCTCTGCATGAAGATCCCCGGGCCGCATGATGTGATCAACGTCCGGGGAGACCCAGACATGGCCCGTGCTCTATACGAGCGCGCTGTGGCCACAATCGGAAGCGTCAACCTCATAAAGACGCCCGGGGGGGAGGCTTCTCCCCCGGGGCAAGACGCTGCTGCGCCACCTCCCGGGAGGCCCCTCCTCAAGCCGCGTCCGGAAGGGGGCCTCTGGAAGGTCCTGCTGTCCCCAGGCAACGAAGATAAAACCGTCCGGATCGGGGCGGAGCTCCCCAAGGAGCACGCAGTGCAACTTGCAGCTTTTCTGCGCGAAAACTCCGATGTTTTTGCGTGGAAACCTTCGGACATGCGGGGCGTCGCTCGGGAGGTCATTGAGCACAAGCTCGCAGTGGCCCCCGGTCACCCCCGGTCAAACAGAAGCTGCGGAAACTCTCCCTCGAGCGCCAAGAGGCAATCAAGGCGGAGATCACCCGGCTCCGAGAGGCGGGGTTCATTCAGGAGGTCCTGCACCCCGAGTGGCTCGCGAACCCCGTCCTCGTCAAGAAATCAACCGGCAGGTGGCGGATGTGCGTGGACTTCACCGACCTTAACTGCTCCTGCCCCAAAGACAACTTTCCGCTCCCGCGGATTGATCAGCTCATCGACTCCACTGCGGGGTGCGAGCTCTTGAGCTTCCTAGGCGCCTACTCGGGCTACCATCTAGTCCGGATGGCGGAAGGGGACGAGGAAAAGACGAGTTTTATTACTCCCCTCGGAACCTTCTGCTACGTCCATATGCCCTTCGGGCTCAAGAACGCGGGGGCGACCTTCCAGCACCTCATGACATTGGTTTTCAAAGAGCAAGTCAGCCGCAACGTTGAAGTCTACATAGACGACGCGGTTGTCAAGAGTCCCCGCACCGCCTCCCACATCGACGACCTAGCTGAAACCTTCCGCAACCTCCGCGCTTTCGGGCTCAAACTCAACCCAGAGAAGTGCGCCTTCGGAGTGCGCGGGGGGAAGCTCCTAGGTTTCCTCGTGTCCCAGCGGGGCATTGAGGCAAACCCCGAGAAGATCCGGGCTTTCCTAGATGTGCCCCCGCCGCGCTCCGTCAAGGATGTCCAGTGGCTCTCCGGCCGCCTAGCCGCGCTCAGCCGCTTTGTCTCCCGGTCGGGGGAGCGAGGCCTCCTGTTCTTCAAGATTCTCCGAGGGCTCGAGGGGTTCCGCTGGACCCCCAAGGCCCAGGAAGCATTCGATGACCTCAAAAGGTACCTCACGAGCCCTCCAATGCTTGTGAGTCCGTCTCCGGAAGAGCCCTTGCTCCTCTACCTCACCGCGACTCCCGTCGCCATCAGTGTAGTCTTGGTGAAGGAGCAAGGGGGGCAGCAGCGTCCGGTGTACTACGTGAGTGAGGCCCTCCAAGGGGCCAAAACTCTGTACACGGAGATGGAGAAAATCTGCTACGCCCTCCTGACGGCGACCGGACGATTGGTCCCCGACGACCTTATTCCTGGCTCCCCGTTCTCACGGCGACCGGATGAATGCCTCCCGGAGACCTTATTCCTGGCTCCCCGTCTTCACGGCGACCGGACGATTGTCTCCTGGAGAAGTCACGGATTTCTCGGACATTTTCTTCCCCGAAGACCCTATTCCCGGCTCCCCGTTCTCACGGCGACCAGACGATCGTCTCCTAGGGAGCTCGCCTCTGGAAATCTCATCGGGTTTTCTTGGACGTTTCTTCCACATGAGGCCTTATTCCCGGCTCCCCGTTCTCACGGCGACCGGACGATTGTCTCCCGGAAGGTCTTCTCCTTGAAAACCTCGTTTTAAAATTTTCTAACTTAGAAAATTTCCTATGCTACAGGTGACTTCCATCCCGGGGGCCTTGTTACCCCCACAGCGCGCGGAGCTATTCTCCGGCCCGCTATGGGCGGGGGGGATAAGGAACCCCCGGGTGTCGACCACACCGCCCACGAGCAAACTTAGTTCATCCTTGTTAAGATGAGTCGTCCGGACCATCCAAGAAGAAGAAAATAAAGAGGCAATGAAAGAAGAAGCAACAACATAGCTTTATTGATTGTCAAACCCGGAGGACATCTTCCCCCTCCGGTGGGCGTCGGAAACGATACAACCCGGGTTCTAACCCGGGGGATTCTCTACGCCCTAAAGGCTCCTACGCCTAATACTCTCGAAGGCTCTCCGCTAGCTCCCGGGTCAAGTCCCGGTACAATGCCCGTACGTGGCGCCGATCGTCCCGGAGCACATCTTCAGGCCAGAACTCGTATCCCGCCGGCGGAAGTATCCGGAGGGGAGGGATCATCCGGAGCCCCGGTCGCGGAGGGGACAATTCGGCACGATGATTATCAAAGCTGTCCAAGTGCCACTCCGGACGCCACCTCAACCAGATCGGCTCCCGGACACTATCCTCGCCGCAATTCCCGGAGACAAGGCTTAGCAAAATCAAAGCCGCTTGGGCGTCCCCCGGGGAGCCCCTCCCGGACCTTCGCCCGGGAACAACCTCCCGGGAACCCTGGTAACAGTAAATTCAATTCAAAGACTTAGAAAAAATTCTAACTTCATTGCATTCAAAATGTTTTTGTACAAGTGTCCGGGGCTTCTTCTAAGAAGCTACCGGGATCAAAATCCTATGAAAACAAAAGAGGGCCCTAGCTAAGACCCGGGGGGAGGCTCATACATGTTCGTTGGCGTCCTCCCCCCGGGGGGTTTCTTCCAAGGCCGGGGCTGGGACGTCTCCCGCCGGAGGTGCCGGAGCCGGGAACCACGCCCGGATGATCCGGTCGTAGAACCCTCCGGCAAGCTGCTCGACCTCCCGGCGCGAAGGCTCGAAGGAGTCCGGGAAGCTTCGGGGGATGCGGCCCCCGATCGCCCGGGCGCCGACCCCCCGGAACTCAACGAGCCCCGCAGCGGCCGCGACGACGGGGATCGCCCGGCCCCGCGCCCGAACGTCGGCAGCCTCTGAGATGGCGGAGACTTGTGCGTTGAGAAAACGCACAGCCTCCGCGAGGGTCGCTAGCGGCACCTCCCTGCTCCCGGAGCCTAGGCTTACGCCAAGGCCCTCGAGGGCCGACCGGACGGAGCGGCCCGCGTCTGCCACCGCCAGGACGGTCGAGCTCTCGAGCTCCCGGAGCGCCTCCTCCCTCGCCTTGGCCTCCTCCCGGAGGCGGCCGTTGACGGCCTCGGAAATATGGACCTGGGCCCGGACCCGGGTCAATTCCGCGAGGGCTTCATCGCGTTCCCGGAGGGCCTCCTCGCGCTGCCCTACGGAGGCCGCGGCCCGGCCCTCCGCCTCCTTAATCAGCCAGGCGACCCGCTGCTCAAGGCCCCAGGTAACAGCTGCCACCTACAAAATATATAGTTAGAAAAATTTTGAAGTGCAGGGGATGAGTGAAGACGTTATCGACTCGGGTTACCTGGGCCCCGAGGGACTGAAGCCCCTCGAAACGCTCATGGAGCGTCGCTTCCGCGATGAAGGCCTGCACCTTCCTGGTATGCAGGCCCTCGAGTAGCGGGCGACCTCCCTCGCGGGAAGCAGAGGGGTCTCCCGCCCGGCGCCGCCAGCGCGGCCGGTGAGGGGTCCCCGGACCTCAAGGTCCGGTAACGCGGCCGGCGTCACCGGCGTCTTCGTCGACGAGGAAGTGCCCCCCGAAGACGTGGTCGAGGAGCTCTCGGCGGGAGCCCCCGCCCGAGGGGGAACCATCAGGCCTTTCCTTGCCCCCGGCCGGAAGGTCCTCGGGGCCTCCTCCTCCGGAGGAACCTCGTAGACCGAGGGGCTCCCCCCTCGTCCACCGGCCAAACCCGCGGGGGCGAGGCCTCCACGAATCTCACCTCCAGCCTCTCCGGCTCCAAAGAAGCCGGAAGGGGCAGGAGGGGCTCCACCAAGAGCGGCGATGGGGCCCTTCGGGGGAGGAGGTGTTGCTTCCTTCCGGGCCGGTGCCCGGGCACGCTCGCTCCCAGGAGTCGCGCCCCGGGGCTTCGCCGGTGTCGCCGCCGGCGTCGTCGACGGGCCGGGGGGTCTTCTGGACCCAGGCCTTCTTGGGCTCCGAGCCCTCGGCCGCCTCCTTCCCCCGTTTGTGCGACCCGGGGGTGGGGAGAGGCTTCCTCTCCGGCAGCTTTAGCCCGTAGGCCACCGCTACCAAGTTCTTGGGAGGGCCCTCCCCCACGGCGCGCACGACGCACTCGTGCTCATCTGCGAAGTACCTCCCCAGGAGGTTCTCCGCCTTCTCCCGTGCCGCCCGGTACGGCCGGACTGCAAGAGGTAAAGTGTTAGTTAAAATTTTGAAAATTCGTAAATACAATGCAGCAGGTTCCCGGGGCTTACGTCGCGTCACCGGCTTCACCAGAGGCCGCTGCTCGGGGCCCATGCCGATCCCCCTCTTACCGCCGGTGAAGGGGGAGATCCGGAGGAGAGCCATCTCCTCGGCGGCGTCCCGCATCGAGCGGGTCTTCTTGGAGAGGATCACCTTGCCGAGGAGCTCGAACTCCTCGTCCGTCCACACCGGAGGCTTCGGCGCGGACGACCGGCTGTAGGTGGGGGGCTCCGGGGCATACACCACCGCCTCGTCCCGGACCCGGAGGTAAAACCACCTCTGGACCCGGTCCCCCCAGTGGTCCTGGGAGGCCGCCGCCGGGTAGTCGATCACCCGGGACGGCAACATTTGGACCATCACCGAACCGAAGGGGGACTTGGGGCCCCCCTTCACCAGGTGGGAGGTCCGCGCCGCCGGTTCGTAGAAGTACTGGAAGGCGCGAAGGGTGGGCTCCCGCCCGATCGCTGTCTCGTAGAGCCAGATGAAGAGGCCCATTCGGACGAGCGCGTTCGGGGTGAGGTGGTTGAGTGCCACCCCGTACTCCTTCGAAAACTCCCGGAGCATGGGATGCACCGGGAGCCGGAGCCCCGCCTCCAGGAAGGCCTCGAAGGCCACGACCTCTCCGAGCCAGGGGCGGGGGGCTCCGTCCTTCTTCACGGGGACTCGGATGTCCCCGTCCGCGACGACGCATCTTTCGACCAAGGACTTGGCGTCCTCGGCCGTGAACTCCGACTCCCAGAGGAAATCCGGAGGAATTTCCTCCGGGGGCACCTCCGTGGTCTTTGCTCGACCCTTGGGTGCCATGAGGTTAGTCTTCTTTTTCGTTCAGTGGCTAACCTTTCAGGAGGCTACTACTAAAACTCCCGGACGTCCGCTACAGGAAAGAGCTACCGGGAGAGCAAAAATCGCTGAGGCTGAAAATTTGGAATGAGCTTCCGGGCCCCCCAAGGTCCTATTTATAGGGGCGGGACGTGGTCTAGATGCACGCCACGTGGCACCCCCGGATCAATCTGGACCGTAGAAGTTCAAACCGTGCGCGGGAAACGAAGGGACGGGCACGTGAATCGAGGCGCCCTCCCGGGACGTGGCTTCCGGTGCCCTCCTGGGCGCCGCCATTTGGCTCCCGGGAGGTGGCCTCCGGTGCCCCTCCCCGGGCGTCGCCACGTGGCTCCCGGGACGTAGCCTCCGGTACCGTCCCGGGCGCTGCCATTTGCCCGGGGACGTGGCCTCCGGCCCCTCCCCGTGCGCCGCCTATTGGCCCCCGGGAAGTGGCCTCCGGTGCCCTCCCGGGCGCCGCCATTTGGCCCCCGGGGACATGGCCTCCGGTGCCATCCCGGGCGCCGCCATTTGCCCGGGGACGTGCCCTCCGGCCCCTACCCGGGCGCCGCCATTTGGCTCCCGGGACGTGGCCTCCGGTGCCGTCCCGGGCGCCGCCATTTGCCCGGTGACGTGGCCTCCGGCCCCTCCCCGGGCGCCGCCTTTTGGCCCCCGGGACGTGGCCTTCGGTGCCCTCCCGGGCGCCGCCATTTGCCCGGGGACGTGGCCTCCGGCCCCTCCCCGGGCGCCGCCTTTTGGCTCTCGGGATGTGGCCTCCGGCGCCGTCCCGGGCGCCGACATTGGCCCGGGGACGTGGCCTCCGGGGCCTCCCTGGGCGCCGCCCTTTTGGCCCCCGGGATGTGGCCTCCGGCGCCGTCCAGGGCCTCATCGCCCCCCTGAAGGTAAAGTCTCGAACTGTTTGTCACGTGCAGGTCACGCGAGGAGTGCCTCGGGAACTAGCGACCACCTGTCAAGCATCCAAGGCGTTTGACCGGGAGAAGGACGGTCCTACCCTTCAATCCGACGGTGGCTTCCGGGGTAGTTTAGGTTTTTTGCTTCTTTTTGGGGCTATAAATAGCCCTTGTACCCCTCTGCTGTAAAGGATCGGTTCTCTTTTATTGGAATAGCTAAACTCACAGACGTGCTCCGGAAGCCTCTCCCCCAGAGAGA
Source organism: Pharus latifolius (assembly GCA_019359835.1). Classification (NCBI taxonomy): domain Eukaryota; kingdom Viridiplantae; phylum Streptophyta; class Magnoliopsida; order Poales; family Poaceae; genus Pharus; species Pharus latifolius. The sequence continues at coordinate 16,834,261 of CM033320.1, forward strand.
GCCTCCCCAGCCGACTCTGGTCGGGAGGGCGTCGACAGGACTAGGGCCCCCACTGGGACCCGAACCTGTATAAACCCGTGTGTCATTTGTTGTGCTTGTCCGGCGGGGGAGGACCGGTCATCCGGTCAACCCGCGCCGCGTAATCTTTGCTAGGATCATTCTCAAAACCTGCCGGGGTATTCGCAATACCACGACACTAACTTTAAGCAGGGAGTATGATTTCATAGTTTTGTTTAGATCCAGATGTTTTGTTTGAACCTTTTCAAGGTAGTGACCACAGTTTATCAAGTAAAAACATAATTAGAACAAAGTTTTCATACAATGAAATTTCATTGCAATTTGTCGTTAGCATTTAGCTATCCTTTTGGAAAACTATTTGCATATCATTCATATATTTGCCTCACATTGAAAAAAACTTTTCGTTTTCTCTATTCTATATCATTAAAATTCTTTTTAGTTAATTCTTTTAAAAATCATTAGTTAGATACACTATAAAAGTATTACTTTAACAAAATATCATTAGTTGGAATAGTTCGCTCTCATATATAAATGTCTAAATAAGTGTCACTTTAGTCTTCTAAATACATGTCATTCTACAATTTTCAGACATATTTGTACAACTTTTTCCTTATATATATTTTCTTTAATATCAGTCCAATTAATGTTTTAGTTGAGAAGGACATTGTATTCTATGGTCTTATTTCAGAAGCAAACTTGCTGTCGATGATTTGGACTCAGGATCCTCTGTCGAACTTATGTAGATTTGTGGGTTGTGAGACCTTTAGGGTGTTCCTCAGGAAAGATAGGATAAGTAATGTCGATAGGGGCACGAAGAATTTATACAGGTTCGGGCCCTCGATGGTGGGAGTAATAGCCCTATGTCCTATTGTGATTTCACTATATGGGGTAAAAGAGTTTACAAGGAGAAGAGATTATCACAGACGATGATCTCTCCTATATTTTTGTCTATCTAACTATGTCTAAGTCTTCAGGCTCTGTTGACTCGCTGTCGTGCTTGTTGGTTCTCTTAACCGTGCTTTACATCATGCATTTAGCCATCCTTTTATACTAAATGAAAGGATGCCGACGTGAAGCAGTTCTGGACGGTTGTTGTGGTGCAGTTTGTATAACCGTACTCCTCTTCTACGTAGGTTTAACACATGCAATTAGCATATAACTACACATGCTAACCTCCGGGCAGTTGTCTTCAAATCTGGGAGAAGTTATATTGATACTAGGGACGTGCTTGTAAAAGACTTAAACACCCCCAAGTTATCTTTGGTCACGTGTAGTCGGCGACCCTCTGACCGTGCACTATCTGCGGCCTTCTGACCATGCATTGTCTGCGGCCTTATGATCGCACAAGGGCTGCGATCATAAACTATCTTTGTGTCCGCGCCCTTCTGGTGTACAGGAGACTGACCGTCTGAGACCATAGTGGCTACTAAGACACATAGACACATATTAGATTCGAATATGACTTAAACCCGACATGTGTTAATCATACTAGCTCAGGTGAAAATCCTCGTCAGCTAGCCCCCAAATTTGAAGAAAATGAAGAGACTTATTTACTTCAAATTTTAGTTTGCATCAAATTAGGGAACCTGACACTTCAACTTCCTCAGTTGGGACTGTCCCGCCGTGTGACGGTTCGTATCCCGAGAAAAAACTCTAAGCTTTTCTTGACAGGTCATGATGAATTTATTGACTTGTTTAATCAAGGCAGCAACTGCAAGTGCATTTTAAGAACTTGAGACATGTGTTGAAACAAACCGTCGCCTCCTGGCTCTATAAATAGAGGAGCCTTTCAATCCTTTGAACTTACAATTTTTTGGCTAAGTCTTTTAGGAAACCTACTTCTAACTTCTTGTCTTGCATTTCCTCCTTTATTCTCACCATGATGGTGAACCAAGATCCTAATAAGGTTATTGAGATTGAGAGTTATGAGGAAGAAATAGAAAAACACAAGATATCCAAAAGGTAAACTTCATCCAAAACATCTTGTGATTTTTTAGGTTAAGGGTTTCCAAAGAAATTCATTTTGGATTTCACAAGTGATTGAGGAAATGATCTCTCCAAAGAAGAGATCCAGAGATGATGAAGGATCCTCCAGTGGAGCTGCATCAAAGATTCTAAAGGGAACCGAGACCTGGGTTGTCACATTACCCTTTTCTTCCGCCCCAGCAACTCATCCAGTTGCATCTTCATCTCCACCTTTGGAGATCCACAACCATCCTTCCAACCACCCACTTCTGGAGGAAATCTCACACCCCTGCGACCAAGTGATCCTCAGCTTTTGTTGGGTGATCAACATTCTGGTGAAAATCTCTCACTCCCACGCCTAAATCTACCCCAAAGTCTGGCTTTCTCCTCTGTTTCTCAGGTAATGACCTTCATTTTGTCTGCCGGTCACGTTTTCTGGTCGAAACTAACCCATGCAGACATAAGTGTAGGAGGCAAGGGCTTCTAAGTCCCTCAGCGATCAGCTTGCTGAGGTCCAGGGCCTTTTTGGTGAGAAAGTAGCCTTGTGCTGAACCCTCCAAAAATAAAAAGAGGCCCTAGAGAAGCATACTGAGAAGATGTCTTCAGCTATTCTACATCTGGCAGAATGCTATGATGGCTCCCGCGAAGAGGCGCGTAGGTTCTGGTCGGAGAGGGATTATGCTTGGTAGCAGCGAGAACTCTCCGATACAATAAGGAACAGTAGCACTCCTTTGCTACGGGATGATGTAGATAGGCTTAGGACTATTTGACGAGGATTGTTACCCGAGCTAGTTTGAAATAATGCACATTTGATTTGAGACGGATTCGAACCAGATGTGTGTCTGAAGGTCCGCTGTTATGGTCTCAGACAACCTAAGAAGCACGGACACAAGAATGACTTATGGTCGCAGGCTTTGCGCGATCATGAGATCGCAGACGTTACGCGGTCAGGAGGCCGCAGACAATGTGCGGTCAGAAGGTCATTGACTATCCTCAAGCAGAGTAATTCGGGATTGCTTAACTCTACAATAGGCATATCCTTAGGATCGTGATGATTCCTCCGCATATGAAGACAACTACCAGGAGGTTAACATGTGCAGTTATCCCTTGATTGCACATGTTAAACCTGCGTGGGAGTTAAGTGCGGTTATCAAAACTGCGCTTCTAAAACCGTTCAAAATCATCGTGCATTGGCGCCCTTTTGATCGATATAAAAGAGAGATCAGAGATGATGACTGAGATCAATCAGGAAAAGATCAAGCACAAGCTTTCATAAGTTAGTTTAGTCATTTTTAGACAACACAGAAAAGATTCTCGCCTGTGATGATCTTTTCTCCAACTTTGTAAGCCTTTTTCCATACATAGTGAAATCACAACAGGACGTATCCGCTGTCGTGGTCGCTATCTTGACGTCCCAAAGGGGAAGCTGATCCACTAACTCCAGGGATAACCGATCACAAGTTAATGCCTCATTCCGACTGCCTCAAACTGAAATAACGCCTTTGGGGCCTGGCAACTTGCCGCACTGATAAGCATAGTGCGTCGCCATCATGAATTTAACAAGAGTTGGCCTGCCAAAAATAACGTTGTACGCCTAATCAGAATCAATTACATCGAAGGTAACTAATTCTGTTTGGAAATTTCTAGTTCCCCTAGTGTTACTGGGAGTACCACCTGTCCCATTGGCATCTTCGAGGGACAAGGAATTATCCCATAAATGGATGAATTATGGGCTTGATTTTTGAACGAGGGATCTGCATCTCATCTAGCGCCTTGACCAATAAAATGTCCAAGGAACTACCTTCGTCGATTAGAACTCGTTTGACTCGAGCATTTCTGATAATTGGGGTGATGACCAAAGGTAGTCTCAATGGCCGCGTAAGCCCAACAGGACAATCAGTGCGATCAAAAGTCAAAGGAGTTCCCGACCAACGGGGGTACTGAGGCTCGCCAATGGGAGCCTCTATTTGATTTACCTCGCGGTAAAACGTCTTAAACTGACGCTTAGAAACAAAAGAGGAGGAACCTCCAAAAATAACATTAACATGGTTTTGTGGTATCTGATAGGACATCTTTTCGTCTCCGTTGGCGTCCCTAATCCCGCAAGCTTGATCTTTTGGCAGCAAAGTCAGCATTGGTCCAACCCCTTGGTAGAAATTGTCTAATTGTTTCAACAAATTCCTGCAATTCCTGAGATCATGTCCCGAAGAATTGTGGATCTGACGGCACTTCTTTCCTCCCTGCAGATTAGGTTGTTTTTCAGCTGGTCGCTATCGCAACCACCAGAAGAAATTTTATTCTTAAATGGAAACTTGTTACTTTTTGCCGGTGTCAGTTTTTCTGCGACTGCAACTTCCCGGAATTGTCCAGTCTGGTTTTTCTTGGACTTCTTCCGCTTCCCGCCTAACAACAATTCCAGCTTCTTGGTTGAATCCTCCTTCTTGTCATCTTTTAGACCCGGCTGAGGCGGTAAGTTTCCCTTATCTACCGTCCTATTCCATTCCACGGCCTCATCCGTGTCGGAATAACGATCAGGCATGTCAAAGAGGTTGGCTACTGACCGAGGGGGATGGATAAGTAGATCTTCGGTAAATCTTTGATATCAGACGGCGTATTTAAACCCCCTGATAACGGAATTGCCGGATATGTTTGGGATGGTATTCCTCACCCCGACAAATCTTTTGACAAACCGCTGAAGGGTCTCAGTAGAGGTCTGGCGTAGACGATGAAAATCTTCTTTGCCAGGCTTCTAATAGCAGTTTTGGAAATTGTTGAGTATAGCATCACACAACATTTCCCAGTTATAAATTGAACCCTCTGGCTGATTGAACAACCAGGTTCTCACCGGTCCGTCAAGGACCGTTGGTAGGTAATTTTCCATGACGCGATCATCTCCACCCGCCGCTTGAATAGCGGTGATGTAGATCTAAAGGAATTCGGACAGATTCTGAGTTCTGTCAAATCTTTCAATTGTCCTGGGCTTGAACTTGTCTGGCCAGACCACCGCATGGAGGCCTGGTGAGAAAGCCTTACAGCTGACATAGGGACTGTGAAGAATCCTACATCCTTCAACCTAATCGCGGGCGACCTCACGCCATGGTGATACACCTCGCGGTCCCAGACGAGAGTGAACAGGAACGCGACCTCGATCACGGGAATTCCCGACTCATCTGACTTTGTCGTGCCAAAATGACCCTGGTGGTAATCGATTACGTTGGCCATGACTAGAGTAAGTATACTCCCTTTCACGGGAGCGAATCGTAGACCGGGATGAGGTTGTTGGGGTTGCGTAGGATGCAACCTCGTCCAGCTTATATGCCAGGATTCTAGCAAAAGCCGGTCTTTGCGCGTCTTCGACATTGGGAGGAAAGTTGCGTGGGACTTCTACAATAGAGCGAAGTCACCCCTGCGTACTCCTACTAAGCGCACCAGGCGTCACCGTTTCTTCGTCCACCGGTGGATAGTCCGGGGCTAAAGAGGGTGTCTGGTCACCCCTACGACCATGAGGACGACTGGAGGAACCTGGAGCGGCATCATAACGAGACTGCGCATTCTGGAGAGCTTTCAGCGCAATCTTGCGGAGTTCGTTATCTTTTCGCTTGCGTTCTTCGTCCTCCCTTTGCTTTATTTCCTGTTCCTCCCTAGCTACTCACTGCTCAGGAGTCTCCTTCGATAAAGCAGCAAACTCACGGGGAAGCGAGGTCATAGAAGGAGAAAACATATCTGTTTGTTCCAAATTGGATTCGAAATCAAAGAGAGATTGAAGGTTGTCAGGATCAAAACTCACAGGACTGAGCCCTCGGTCACCATTGTCCATGTTCTCGACAGCGAGGTGTTGTATAGACTCAGCTTCCAAAGTAGTAGGATTCTTCCAGAGTTCCTAATATATCTCCTCTATTCCTTGGTCGATAGACATGACCTGGGTGGGAGAAGACACATCCTCATGATGTTCCTCAGGAACATCTTCGCGATCAAACTCTTCTATTGGAACAGGATCGGTAAGCGAGGGCATTGGTATATGGGCATAATCATCGAGATCGAAATTGTTCTCGGAATCATACTCCCCAGGCATGACTTACTTAATCTCCTGATGAAGGAAAAACACCTTGAGAAAGGCCCCACGGTGGGCGCCAGCTGTCGACGATTTGGACTCGGGGTCCTTAGCCGATCTTATGCAAATTTGTGAGTTGCAAGACCTTTCAGGGTGCTCCTCCGGAAAGGTAGGATGAATCAAGTCTATAGAGGCACAAGAGATTTTAAACAGGTTCGGGGCCCCGATGGTGGGAGTAATAGCCCTACGTCCTGTTGTGATTTCACTATATGTAATAAGATGTTTTTACAAGAGGGTAGAAGAGATGATCATAGGCAATGATCTCTTCTATGTAAGTATCTACCTAACTATATCTAAGTCTTCAGGTTTGTTGAACGCCTGGTAGTGCTTGTATGCTTGACTAAATTATCCACTGTCCTTAGAAGGTGTATTGACTACCTTTTTATACTGGACAAAAGGGCGCCAATTCAAAACGGCTTTGGACAGTTGTTAAGATGCAGTTTTGTTAACTGCACTTAACTCCCACACAGGCTTAACACGTGCAATCAAGGGATAACCGCACATGTTAACCTCCTGGCAGTTGTCTTCATACGTGAAAATATCTTCGTGATTCTCGAGTTAGGCCTTCCCGAATTGTTCAGGTCGTAGATAATCAACGACCCTCTGACCGCGTATTGCCCGCAGTTTCTTGATCGCGCACTGTCTGCGACCTCATGATCGCGTAGGGGCTGCGATCATGCAACATTCCTGTGTCCGCGCCCTTTAGGTCGTCTGAGACCATAGCGACGGATTTACAAACACATGACCAATCTGATTCTGTCTTAAACCAGACGTGTATTACTTTGAACTAGCTTGGGTGATAATCCTCGTCAGCTAGCCCCCAAATTTGATGGAAACGATAGAGCATATTTACTTCAAATTTTTATCCTGCATCGAATTATGAACCCGACGTTTTAACTTCAAATGACTGTTCTGCCATGTGACGATTTATATCCCAAGAAAAACTCTGAGTCTTTCTTGGCTGGTAATGATGACTTTGGCGACTCATCGTGATGGCAACCGTAAGTGCGGTTTAAGAACCCGAGACGTGTGTGGAAATGAACTGACTCCTTCAGGCTCTATAAACTGAAGAGCCTTTCGGTTCTTTGTACTCACGAATTTTTTTCACCACGACTAAGTCTTTTCCAGAGCTACTTCTCCTCTCCAGTTACTCCCTCTAAGCCTCAGTTCTTGTTCCGATGGCAGATCAAGACCCCAAGAACATCATTGAGATTGAGAGTGATGAAGAAGAAGTGATACCCGAACTTGACCAAGACCTCCAGAAGGTAAGTATTTTCTGGAACCTTTGATTCACGTCATCATTTTACATCCTGATTGTTTCCAAATGCATTTTGGGAATTTACAGGTGACTGAGGAGCTGGTTCCCCCAAGGAAGAAGCCAAAGGTTGACGAGGGATCCTCCAGTGGAGCTTTATTCATGGGTGCAAAGGTTGGGGATGCATCATTGCACTCTCTTTCCTTGTCCCATGTAGTTCTTCCTGTCCATGCAACTCGGCAGGTTGAACCCTCGTCTCCACCTTTGGAGATCCATAACAATGCTTCAAAGCTTTCTTCTTCTGATCAGCTTTCTCCATTGCGATCAAGCGATCCCCAGCTTTTGTTGGGTGATCAATTTTCAAGTGGGAAGGTTTCACTCCCACGACCAAATGGTCCCTGACTTTTGTTGGATGATCTACTTCCTGGGGGAAGCACTTCATCCTCCCGTCCCATCTTACTGCGAGGATTGGTAATTATTTTCATTCTCTCTGCTGGTCGTTTTACCTTTTAAAACTAACCCATACATGTGCAGGAGATGAAAATCTCTAGAGGCCCCAGCGATCAGCCTGTTGAGGTCCAGCCTCTTTTTGGTGAGAGTGTTTCCCCCAAGCAAACTCTCCAAAAAGAAAAATAGGTCCTGGAGAAGAAGACCGATGAGATGTCTTCGGCCATTCTGCATTTGGTAGAATGTTATGACAACTCCCGCGAAGAGGCGCACCAATTCCGCTTGGAGAGGGACTATGCTCGGCAGCAGCGAGAACTCTCTGATATAATAAGGAATAACAACGCTTCCTTGATTCGGGATGATGTAGATAGGCTTAGAGCCATAGCCAGTTCTCTAGGGGCAGCCAGTGTTGATCCCACTGATGTTAACATGTCCATGGGAGAACTTTGTAAAATGCTATCAAACCAGGTTGACGCTTTGGTCGCCTGTGTCCCTTTTGTATGTAAAGATTGCCAGAAATAAAGAATTTTTTTTCTTACATACTTGATCTCTTAAAAGGATTACGTAGAACTTATAATCCAATTTAAGGTTCTCTACATTCTGTGAGCAATAGTTACACGAGAATGCTTCTGCGACCAAAAATACACAAGTAAATTTTTGTCCGAAACTGGCTCAGTCCTTCGGTCTTAGAATAGCATTAAGACCGTAGACTGCGATCAGAACTAGAGTAACAATCAAAAAACAGCTCTCCGGTCTCAGAATAGCATTGAAGCCATAGACTACAATCAGAACGATCATAGAAAAAAAAATTCTTTTGACCATACGGCGACCATAGCTGTTATGACCACACATATCCATTATGATCACAGGATTACATTGCAATCAGTATAGAGGCTATAAACTTATTCCACAGCCATAAAGAATTATTTCCATAATAAAGATTTAGGAATTTCCATAATAAAGATTTAGGAATTTCCAATATTTTTATCTGTACCATAGCCCCCGAATGCAAAATAAAATGAAAACACATTTCATTTCAGATTTATTACTGGGTATGGATAATGGGTTCCAAGAGAAAGGACACCCATTAGGGGAAATTAATAAAATACTCGGCGAAAGGTTGTCTCGGACATATAAAAGGAAGAGGTAGCTTACTGGAGAAGCTAAAAACCCTTCGTTGCCTTAGACCCTCCTGCCGCACAAAAACCCTCATTTGCATTCCTCTTCTTCATCGTCTCCAAAGTCACCACCACCTTTGTTCTCAATTCTTCGTAAGAAATGGAATCCTGAGCCGATCCATCCACCATACAGAAGAGAGCCAGGTGGCACTAGAGAAAGAAAAGATTCTCCCCCCACGGCTGCTGATCAACTGGCGGCCAGCGGAAAAAGATCAAGAAACCCCAATCGTCCAAGAGGGCGAATTGGCGATCTTCGAGGAATACTTGCGCTGCGGATTCTGATTCCCAGAAAGAGAATTTCTGAGGGGAATCTTGGAGCATTACGGGTTGGAGTTAGTAAATCTCCACCCAAATGCAGTCCTTATCTTGGCGATTTTCCAACACCTCTGTCAAGCCTGTGTCGGTGTGCTTCCAAGCGTGGAGCTTTTTCGACGCTTCTATTTTTTGGCATGGTCAAAAAGTGCCAATGCTGCTGGGTGTATCTACTTCTGTATACGGGAGAAGAAGGAGTACCCATTCCCCCCCTATGGGACTCTGTTCATGGGTGGTACCATAAATGGTTCTACTGCACCCCTCCGTCAGAGAGCGGACTATGGTTCGCGAACACCCGACCGGAGAAATCCAGTGAGTTAGATTCCCTTCCCGTTCTGAGCGCAAAACAGAAGAAACAAGCTCAAGCTATTCTTCACCTAGTCCAGCAAGGCTTGACCGCGCGTGATATCATACATGACTTCGTGAAGAATAGCATAAGCCCCCTGCGCGAAAGGGCACATCCAGCTTGGGAAGTGAAGTCCATGGCGGACAGCACCTTGGACTATAATAACGGTATGTCCTTTAATCAACAAAACAGACAATTTTACTAATTAAAAGACATTGCATTTGTTAACATGCTTGTTTATAATACAACGCTATCTTTGTCTGAGATTGAGAAACAGACAAACTACCTCCTTCAGGCGTATAACGCCGATGTGGAGGGAGCTAAAGGATCGCCTTGCTCCCAGAGCTTGATTAATGCCGGCGATGATCTTAAGCAAGAAAGCCAAAAGGTATGATTTATTCAAACAAGCTCTGTTGGGAACCATCCATTTGCGTTGTATTACCAAAAACATGTTGAAAAATACAGCTTCTGGGAAAATTTGCTGAGGCAATGCGTCCAAGTGAGGATGTTGGTCCTTCGGGAATTACTTCAAAGCATGAGGCGAAGGAGTCTGCTCCCAAAAAACCCAAGAAGATCCTAGGAGAAACTTCTTCGCGAAAGAAAAGCATTACCGCGAAAAATACTGCGGTAAGATTTTCGATACCTCCTGTAACCCCAAGTACGAGCGGAAAGTACTTCTTCGTCGTATAGGGCAAAAGGAGCGAGGACGAGGAAGACGACGTTCCTGTAGTTCGTCGTAAGAGAAAAACAACTGTCCTCCTAGGAACAAGCGTCCCAGAGATGTCGACTTCCCTTCTGGTCGACGGAATCTTGTCCCTAACCGTAGGGACAAAAATGGCTATAGTGGGCCCGTGACCACTGACAATCCTGTGGTTTCGGGTGAAACCCTGGTGCCTGAAGCTCATGGGGCCCCAGGGCTTACAACACCTCCCCTACCGATAGAGGGAGCGACTGTGGTAAGAATCCTCACAATCTTGCACGTTTTCGTTCCGCTGTGCACATCCATTGAATTGTGTCCATACAGGGAGAAGAGGATACTATCCTTTTTAAGAGAAGGAAAACAAAGACAGAAGAAGACTCTTCCCTGAGAGCAGCCATCAAGCTTCTCTCTCTTGGGAGCACATCATTGAAACCCAAACCATGGGTGGGGTTTCGAATAAAGTGAGAACTTTTCCTATCGCCATCTAAATATGGCTGACGGGAGGCATCTTCACCTTACAATGTGTTTGTCTGTCTGTTGGCACAGGGATGCTGCACCCAGTACCCCGACGACCTCGACAAGCCATGGTACACCCATTGGAGAGGTCGTGGGAGAGCCAAGTCCGATTCCCATGGCCGAAGAGGTTCTTCGGGCCATTGTGGATGGAATGTTAGAGGAAATCCAATCCCAAGGGACGGAAACCACAGTTCCGGTCATAGGGGGGAACAACAGGAAAAATCATTTGCTGCCCCTACCGCGGACACAACAAGTCCTGAGGTTAGACCTCACGCTGATGTGGAGAGCTATTCAATCAGCGATTACATAGAGGTATGAACAACTCTTATTTTTTATTTTCCAATCTGCAAAAAATTTAGGAACATTTAAGTCTCAAGAGCAATTTCTTATCGTGTTCCAGGACTTGACCTGGGTGGCGACCAAGTCAACAGCTATAGCAAAGCATATTGAGGTCACGCAACGGGAGATCAGTCGGTTACAACAGTGAGTATAGTACTCTTTATTCATGTTAACTTGAATCCGTATTTAAGCATAACTGATCGTCCTTCTTGCTACAGAGAAAATGCCTTTCTGAACAAGAGTATGGCTGATCGAGAGAATCAAGAAGAAACTACAGCTGCGAGATATTCTTCTCTGGAGAAAGAACATCGCGAAGTGCAGTCAAAGTTTTCTTGTAAGTGTACTCCCGACCAGAAGAAATCTTCTCATCATATGAACTTTATTTATAGTAAATGTTCACTGTGTTCATACAGCACAAGAGGATCAAATAAGTCGTCTTTCAGAAGATAAAAGAAACCTTCAGACGACCATCGAGTTGCAAAGCTCGAGAATTGATACCGCTAGTCTAGAGAATGAAGGTCTAAACGAGACAATCTCCTCTTGTAGCGGTACTCAATCGAACATCTTCGAAAAGCTGAAGATGGTGGCTACTCTGCTAAAAGCAGATGTGATCGAGTCGCAAAAGGACACTCCAAGCCTTAGCTAGTTAGCCACACTGGTCGTGACCCAAGCCGAATCACTCCTCGAGTATCTTCCTGAAGATACCAAACGGCAGAAAGAGGTATTGAGGTCAAATGTCAGATCTGTAGCCTCTGCCATTCTTTGCAGATTACGATTCCACCACAGCCCAAATTTGAATCTGAAGCCGGTGGTAGAAGATGCAGAGATCGAGAGTGATCGATTTAAGGCCATCTCTGAAGAAGTCAAGCCTCTAGTTGAAGATCTACTGAAAGAGCTAGGCCTTGTTTGATTTCTTGTAATGATCTCTCTTAGTAATTATACCTATGAAATTACATTTATAACATGCACATGCGTGCCTTAAACTTTTGGAAAAGAGTGATACTTTCTTCGTTTCATAGTATGACCATATCCTCTTAGCCCCCTCCAAAGATCATAAATACTAAAGATCTAGTATTATAATCTCTGGAAAGATATGGGCATTATAAATACCCAAGAAATGCTTTAACTTAGATATAATCATCCGATCGAACCGATACTGACCTCAATACAACATCCGACCTTATTACGAACTGGCAGCCACTCGAATGATCAGAAACATGCCAGTAAGTCCTGTGTGCGTTGAGAAATGGCTTATTGAGGGATGTCTTAGCTGGATGTGACCACGAGATCGGCCAATGAATCCGGTTAAGATATTTGTAACAAGATGATCATCGGTGATCAGCCCCCGAGCCAGGCTCGGTATAGGTATGGCAAACAAAGAAAACGGACATAACATGAACAGAAGAAGAGTACTCACGAAGTTTTTGTTAAACTATGCTAATTGAACAGGAAAAAAGATTGGGAAACTTACACGTAAAACTTGCGCAGTTAATCAATGTTCCACGTATTGGATAAGATTCTACCGTCCTCCATTGCTAACCGAGCTGATCCTGGTCGCGGTACTGAAACAACAACGTAAGGGCCTTCCCACTGAGGAGAGAACTTATTGCCGTTAGACTGGTTTTGTATTTTTCGTAAAACCAGATCACCCACGTGTAGACTACGCGGCCGCACCCTTCTGTTGTGATATTTTCGCAAAGCTTGCAAATATACTGTTGACCGTATCAATGCTCGATCACTCTTTTCTTTGAGGATGGTTAAATCCTGGGTACATTGTTCGATCTGATCATTCTGGTTGAATTGATTTGTTCGGACAGAACCAATACTGATTTCTGTAGGTAACACCGCCTCGGCGCCGTATACCAATTGGAAAGGTGTCTCACCAGTGGCCCGACTACAGGTAGTGTGTAGTGCCCATAGAACGGAGTAGAGTTCATCCACCCAAGCCCCCGAGCGCATCTTAAGACGATCGAAAACACGTTTCTTGATGCCTTGTAATATCTGCCCATTGGCACGTTCGACAACACCATTGCTCTGTGGATGAGCTACAGAAGCAAAGCACACCTTGGTTCCAAGATTATCGCAATAATCCAGGAAAAGGCCACTAGCGAACTGGGAACCGTTGTCAGTGATGAGATGACTTGGAACACCAAATTGAGTAATGATGTTCTTATGAAAGAACTTCTGTGCCACAGCAGCGGTGACATTATGGACTGGCTTAGCCTCAATCCACTTTGTGAATGTGTCAATGGCTATGAACAGAAATTTATAACCATTAACTGTCTGTGGCATAGGTCCTACAATATCCATCCCCCAAACCGCGAAGGGCCATGCTAATGGGATAGTTTGCAAGGCATACGCGGGCTGATGAACCTGTCTGGCATGAAATTGACACTGGGGCCGGGCATATCTTGACCAAATTCTTGGCATCATCAAGTGCCGAAGGCCAGAAAAAACCCTGTCGGAAAGCTTTTTCGACCAGTGTGCGAAATGACGGGTGCACACCACACACACCATCATGGATTTCTTTCAAGAGGGATTTACCTTCCTCTTGAGAAATACAACGTATGAATACTCCTTAAGTACCCTTCCTATACATAACTCCTTCTATAAGTTTGTATAGGCACGCTTTTTGAATCAACCGATCGCTTTCGGTTTTGTCCTTGGGCAAGGTCTCATGTTCGAGATAGACCCTCAATGGATGAGTCCAATCCCCTTCTTGTCCAAAGTTGGTAACGAAGACTGTTACCTGGTCATCTTGGACTGTAATCATGATCGAAGGATGCTCTAAATATTCGACGAACACCCCTGCCGGAGCAGATGTACGTGAGGACCCAATTTTAGATAATTGGTCTACGAGAATATTGTCCTTTCGCGGGATGTATTGGACTTCAAAATGACTAATCCAATCTCCTCACCTCCCCTAGGTAATGAGCCATTGTCTCATCGGAGGTGTTGTACTCCTTGTTTACCTAGTTTACGACTAGTTGTGAGTCTCCCCTCACCACTAATCGATGGACTCCGAGGAATTTCGCTGCCTGGAGCCCTGCAATAAGACCTTCATACTCTACTGCGTTGTTAGTCGCAACAAAATGTAATTGAATGACGTACTTGAGTTGGTTGCCTTGAGGCGTTACTAAGACAACTCCAGCCCCTGAGTGTTGGAAACTTCGAGAACCGTCAAAATACATCGTCCAATGGTCGGTACACGACAAGTCTTCAAACTCTTGCCTTGGAGGGTCAGGGTTAGTCCATTCGACCACAAAATCTGCAAGGATCTGAGACTTGACCGCAGTACGAGGGGTGAAATGGATGTCAAATGCTCTAAGTTCCATAGTCCACTTAGCAATTCGACCAGATTTCTCTGGATTTCAGATAATATCTCCCAAGGGGAAGGAGAGGGCACTGTAATTTTATGTGCTTGAAAGTAATGTCGTAACTTGCGGGAAGCCATCAGTAGTGCCTAAAGTATCTTTTGGACCTCAGGGTAACGCTCCTTAGGACCATGAAGTACCTCACTTACGTAATAGACGGGTCGTTGCACACCTTCTCTTACAGCGATCAGGACAGCGCTGACCGCATGAGGTGTGGTCACCAAATAAAGAAGTAGTTGTTCCCCTGTGACCGGGGAAACCAACACCGGTGGACTACAAAAGTATGCTTTAACCTCCTGGAATGCTTTCATAGCTTCATCCGAGCAGGCAAAACCATGGTGCTTGCGGAGAGCTTTAAAGAAGGGTAATCCCCTTTCGCCTAGTCGCGATATAAATCGACTTAAAGCTGCCATACGACCTGCTAGGCACTGGACGTCCTTCATGGTCGAAGGAGACCTCATTTACTCAATGGCCCTGATTTTCTCGGGATTAACCTCCATTCCTCTAGATCAAACGAGAAATCCTAACAATTTACCAGATGAAACCCTGAAAGAACACTTTTCTGGGTTTAATTTTATTCCAAATCAGTTTAAATTACAAAAGGTTTCAGCAAGGTCATCTAGATTACGCCCCTCTGGGAAGAAAAGGTCTTTTTCATCAAGTGCTGGTACGTGGAACCGGCGTTCTTGAAACCAAATGGCATTCTGACATAGTAGTAGGTGCCAAATGGTGTGATGAAGCCAGTCTTCTCTTCATGTTCTTCTGCCATGCTAGTTTGATGATATCCTGATTAAGCATCCAAAAAACTCATCAGTTCGCAACCCGCAATAGAATCGACCAACTGATCGATGCGGGGAAGGGGATAATCATCCTTCGGGCAGGCACTGTTTAGGCTGGTGTAATCGACGCACATTCGCCACTTACCATTTGACTTACGGACCATGACCAAATTTACAAGCCATTGCGGATGTTCGACTTCTCGAATGAACCCGGCTGCTTGGAGCTTGTTTAACTCCGCGCGGATAGCTTCTTGCCGATCAACAGCAAAGCGTCTAAGCTTCTGCTTTATTGGTCGCTGTCCAGGTCGAATTGCTAACCTGTGCTCAATTACCTCCCTTGGGACACCGGGCATGTCAGGGGGTTTCCACACAAACACATCTGCATTAGCCCGGAGGAAGGTAATGAGTTCGAGTTCCTATTTGTTGTCCAGGCCTAACCCAATCTGAATTGTCCTAGATGGATCATCTGGGCATAACGGAACCAGTTTTAGCTTTTCCTTCGGTCGAGGGGCGACTTTGATCGTATCCGTACCCGTGGTGGTAATCTTGACATCCCGAAGGGGAAGTTAATGCCACATTGCGGCTACCTCAGACCGATATTACGCCTTTGGGGCCAGGTAACTTGCTGCATTGATAGGCGTAATGCGTCGCCATCATAAATTTAGCGAGAGTTGGCCTACCAAAAATCACGTTATAAGCCGAATCACAATCAATTACATCGAAAGTAACTAACTCTGTTCGGAAATTATCCAGTTCACCCAGCGTGACTGGGAGCACCATCTGTCCCACTGGCATCATCGAGGGACCAGGAATTATCCCATAGAACGGATGGATTATGGGCTTGATTTTTGAACGAGGGATTTGCATCTTGTCATGGTATTACGAATACCCCGGTAAGTTTTGTGGAGGATCCTAGCGAAGAAAAGATGACGCGAGCTGACCGTGCGACTGGTCCTCTCCCGTCGGGCAAACTTAGCAAGTGACATGAAGGTTTATACAGGTTTGGGCCTCGGTCGAGGCCCTAGTCCTGTCGGAGTGCTCCCAACCGGAGTTGGCTAGGGGAGCTCTCTCAGGGGAGAGATGGCTTCCGAGCACACCTATTTGATTGTCTATTAGAGTAAAAGTGAACTGGCTTCCTCACACGAGGGGTTACAAGGGCTTATATACCCCCAAAAAATGCAAAAAGACTAAACTACCCCGCCTGCCACCGTTGGATTGAGGGGCATCGACGTCCTTCTTCCAGTCAGGAACCTTGGATGCTTGACAGGTGTCTGCTGATTCCCGAGGTGCTTCTCGTGTGATCCTCACGTGACCCAGGACTGGAGACCCTTGTCTTCGGAAGGTGGCGCCCGGGACAAGCCATCGGGGGCCCTTGTCCCCGGGCAAATGGCGGCACCCGGGACAAGCCACGGGGGGGCCTTGTCCCCGGGCAAATGGCGGTGCCCGGGACAAGCCACCGGGGGGCCTTGTCACCGGGCAAAAGGCGGCACCCTGGACAAGCCGCCGGGGGGCCTTGTCCCCGGGCAAATGGCGGCGCCCGGGACAAGCCACCGGGGGGGCCTTGTCCCCTGGCAAATGGACGTGCCTCTTACCAGGACTTGGTCCCGTAGAGATTTCCCCCAACAGGAGCCCCCTCCTACAGCCGGTCGTCCGCCCCCAAGCCCCCAGTGTGAACTGAGGAGGAGCTGAAACTCCTCAGCAAGGTGGTGGGCTCCCGGGGTGTCCGTTCCATGAGGGACGCCGCCAAGGAGCTGACCTTGCTGAAGATCTCCCCCTTCTCACACGGGAGGAGGGGGATCGAGATGTGCCCGGCACAGCTGCCTCCGCAAAAGCCTTCGGCTGCCTTGCTTGTCTCTTTTCGATGTTTCTAACTCTTACCTTTTGCAGTCCGGCCGTATCCGGCCGCCCGGGAAAGGGCGGAGAACCTCCTCGGGTGGTACTACGCCGACGAGCATGAGCGCATCGTGCGCGTCGTCGGGGAGGGTCCTCCTCGGAACTTGGTGGCCGAGGCCTTCGAGTTGAGGCTACCGGCGAGGACGCCTCTCCCCACCCCCGGTTCCCACAAGAGGGGGAAGGAGGTCACCGGGGGCTCTGAGCCAAAGCGGGCCAAGGCTCAGAAAGCCCCCGATCCATCAACGACACCGGGCTCTACGCCCGTGAAGGCCCGGGATGCAGTCCTCGGGTCAGGGCGCGCGCGGGCACCTCCCCGGCGCGAAGTGACGCCGCCTTCCCCGGAGAACTCCGGGGGGGCGGTGGAGGCGCGGGAGCTCGCGCACCTCCCCGAGGCCTCTGGAGAGGCTCGAGGAAATGAACCAGCCAATGACAGGGTGTTGCACCCCGAACAGGGTACCACGACTACTCCCGTGGAGACCTAGCTCACTGCGGCTGGCCTCATACATACATACCATTGACTTCCCAGGATAAGTCAAGCACAGGAGTTCATTGCAGCAGAGTAACTTACAAAATATCATTCATAAACAGTATGGCCTGCTGGCCTGGTACAACAAAAGAGTAATACAATGCCTTTATGGTACAAATGGACTAATTAAAACAAAAAGACAACTACTCGGCGGAAGCTAGGCGAAACCCCCACAGTCGTAAGAAGTTGACAGCAGAACAACACACATCAAGGCTCTGGCAGATTTGGCTCTCCTCCTTCTGGATCCACGAAATCTTCCAAGCCTTCGTCTTGGTCATGAAGCACTCCATCTATTGTTGAAAGGTCGCAAGGGTGAGCACTTACGTACTCAGCAAGTCATAGGTAAGAGTAGAGATACGTATAGTAGAGATGACATGATTCTATGCTATTGAGGGAAAAGAGGTGAGAGGGTTTTTCCAAAAATACTTTTCTTCCAAGCTTTTCAAATCTCATGCTCATGGCAGCATTTCATGTACTTAGGGCACAATCCACGTGCCTCTTAGCTATTA
The DNA here is from genome assembly GCA_019359835.1 of Pharus latifolius. NCBI lineage: Eukaryota > Viridiplantae > Streptophyta > Magnoliopsida > Poales > Poaceae > Pharus > Pharus latifolius. The sequence goes on from CM033320.1 coordinate 16,852,529, forward strand.
TATGATCACTAGATTATGGTACTACCGCGACACGTCAACACATGACAGCCCACGGCAGCACCCCTTATCATGACAACACATGTCATTTGGGTAATCTTGACTTAACAAATTTTAATTTATAAAACAATACTTGTGTCACATCCCGTGGATTTAATCTACCGCGGCATACTCCTAAAACTCGGGAGCACGAAGTATTCGAATACATTTTTAACTCTACAGAAGGGTACCAATTTACCCGCAAGATATATCCACTTTCATGCCCTTCCTATCACAAGGTTTGGACCCCTGACTCAGTTCTACTGTGAGTGGCAAGGTGGAGATAACAAGAACTTTTGCCATGTTTCACACACAGTTCACCCCAGACCCCGTGGTTTTCTTCACGCAAACCACAGTTGTGGCAGGGTTACACAACCCCCACTAAATTGGCATCTTCCCCTCAGGGTCAGCGTGCATTATCACATCCTGTGATATGTGTTGGAGCGTACCCCGTGTAAATCGTGAGTTTGTCATATAGGGGTTCCATGTGTGATCCACATACTACTTGTTCAGGCCTGTCCCATACCAGGCTTGCGGTCGGCACGTTAATCATGCCACTAGACGCACAACACAAGGTTCTAAGTCCTTATATGCCAGTGACCAGATCATACCACAATCCATGCACTTCCAGTGCTGGCACATCCTGTGCGACCAAGCACCTCCAGTGCTTTCACCATTCCATACCAAAATACTGGTCACGACTAGGGGGTTTTATTTCATGAATATAAAATATATACATATACTAGTTATGGCTCTCTACCAATCAGTTCATTTTTCCACAGGCAATCAGCCTGATGCTACCATTTCATCTCTTTTCTCAACACATGCAATACTATTTTATAATCAAGGTATATTCTTAGCAATTCATAAAATATAGGTTCAAGATGTTCAAGAATATGACTTGCCTTCCGCGTCGTAAGAAACAGCAGTTGATGTCGGGTTTGTGACGGAGTCTTCGAACTCGGACTCTTTCTCTGAACAAGGATCAAACAAGCAAACAGGCATTACAATCAATCCTACTCTTACTAATCCACTATATGCGATAATGCAAGGTGAAAGCGTCTCAGTGATACAAGATTTGGGGTTCTGGGAAGCGATTAGGGTTAAACTATGGAAACCAGGGTTAAGATTAGTTGTCAAAGGTTTACAAGGTTCCAAATGTCTCAAAATATCAGAATAATATCAAGGTTGTGACTGGTTCGCTCAAAAACAGCGAACGTCTTTAGGTCGACATTCGGTTCAAGGCATCTACATAGGGTCGATGGGTGATAGAGGGCTCAACTCAAGTTGTGATAGTAGAATAAAATGTAGATCACAACACCAAGAGTCTAAGGGACAAAGTTATGTTCAGAATTCATGGCTGGAAGTAGGTGAAAAGGCTCAATGCCACTGGCTGACATAGGCTGACAAGGGTTGACAATGCCCAAGAATGGCATTAACATGGTTTGAATAGTTCCCAGTGGCCAAAGTGGGTTTTGATTCAAGAATATGGTGCACAAAGTAGTGAGGCAACTGTTTGACAAGGTAGTTTTTGGTTTGCATGACCAGAGGTGGATGAACAGGGCTAATGCCACTTGCTGGAATAGTGTGGCATAGAGGTGACACAGTCAGGAACTAGGGTTTGCCATAACTTTTGATTTAGGGCTCCAAATGATGCACCACTTTGTCTGGTAAGTAGGCCTTGCTAACAGGAACAAATATCTCAACAGGATCTAGGGCAGGAGATGGCCGGAAAGTGATGAAAACCGGCGAAGAAGTTGACTGTCCTGGAGCACATGCAACATGAACTGTCTTGGAGCACATGCAACATGAACTGTCTTGGAGCACATGCAACATGAACAATACAGCAAATATGGCATAGCTATATCTCACAATCTAGGCTGAATTAGAAGTCGTGATAGTAGAAAAAAATGTTCAGGAGGGTGAAAAACATCTAGATGGCAAAGTTTCTGGAGCTGGATTGGCTGGATATGGAAGATACTGGCTAGAGAAAAGATGAACTCAAATCTGATTTGGGCATTTCTGATTTAAAGTGATTGAGCTTAATTCCTTGCTTGCATGTGGTCCTCCGGGTACTAGAAATGCACTGGTGAAGTTGGATTAACAGATTACCCAACAGAGAAGCTTAATCAGCAAGCACAGTGAACATGCAAAGCTGCAAATTGGGGTTTTTCATATTTCAGCAAATCTGTCGATTTTGGTTGCTTAGGGATGTTAAGCAAGGTCTAGTGAGCATATTTTATTACTAGCTCGAAGGTTGAATCGATCTGGTTGAGGATTAATTGCTCGCCGGAGCTACTGGAGTAAAACTGAAATCGCCGGTGACAGAAGACATTTAAACTAAATTCCAAGCTTGAGAAGTATTAGGGTGAAGAGATGAACTCACTGGAGGTGATGGATCGAAGAAGGAAGCAGAGGTTGAAGCTTGCACCGGAGCTCCCTTTGCTGCTCACCGGAGAAGAAGAAGAAGAAGACGGCGAGGTTGAGAACTTAGATGTTTCTGGTGGGTGTGTGATGTTTCACTGAGACCAGAGACTATTTATAGAGGATTTGGAGGTGATGCAACGGCTAGAAGTGCTCGGGGAGTTGTAGCCGGCCGGATGTGACTAGATTAGACTTCGCGGCGAGCTGGCGTCGAGGTGCTTGGTTTAGCGACCGTGAGGGCTTTACAGCTGATGCTTGCTGCGAACTGACGACGAACTGATGGCTGGGCTCGGCGAGGTCTCCACGTGGCTCCTCTGGTTGTGGCGTGCAACAGGAAGAAACAGCTGGCCGTGATCCACGCTGGAGAAGATCCACAGTGGCCAACGTCGAGCACACACGTGGCAGCAGGTGAGGTGGAGCGGGTACTGTAGCTGTAGGTTGAAGCAAAACAGCAGCAGTGGCGAGGTCAAAGCTCCCGTGCTCGTGTGCTGGATCCAGGTCGTGGTCGATTGCAACAGGTACGGTTGAAAGCAGCAGAGCTGGTCGAAAACTGAAGCCTGGTCGATGCCAGCAGCACTGATCGAGTGCAGCAGCGTTTCTGGCCGGTTGCACTAGTTGTGGTCGAACCAGGGACTGAATTGTGATGGTTTTTTATTAGCTTTGGACTGAATTGCAAATCTGGGTTTAGAGAGGTTTAATTTGGGATTTGATTTCATGGCTGAGTATAATATTTCTATTAATACTCATTTAGCACAAATTTGGAGAAAGTTTGATAAGATATGAGGGATTTCACCTATTTTTGAAAATAGGGTAAAATTAGGGTAAAATAGATCTGGATTTTGTTGATCTCGAATTCTGGTAATTGGAGTGAGATTTTGAAGTCTAATCAGAAGGGAAATCTGTATCAAATAGCATTTGGGAGGTGTTCCCTAAAGAAATCTGGATTTGGAGTTGATTTGTAGATTTTAGCCTCTTCAGGCTTCCACGTAAACAGAAAAGGACTTATTCGCAGTAAAATTTGAACTAAACTGCGAAAAGTGTTTAGATGAAACAATCTGGTTCCCAACTTTTTGGAGTAAGTTGAGGATATACCTAGGAACATATTCCAAAAGACACTTGAATTTGGATCGGGTTAAATCATGATAACTCACTTATCTGGAAACTAGGGTACTTAGGGTAAATCTGAATTTCCTGTTTTCGAAAACAGAAAGAGCCTTAGATACTGGGAGTTAGGGTTAGAATTTGTCGTGGTATTGCGAATACCCCAGCAGGTTTTGGGAATGATCCTAGCGAAGATTACGCGGCGCGGGTTGACCGGGTGACCGGTCCTCCCCCGCCGGACAAGCACAAGAAATGACACACGGATTTATACAGGTTCGGGTCCCGGTGGGGGCCCTAGTCCTGTCGACGCGCTCCCGACCGGAGTCGGCTGGGGAGGCTCTCTCCGGGGGAGAGGCTTCTGGAGCACGCCTGTGAGTGTAGCTATTCCAATAAAAGTGATCCGATCCCTTACAACAGAGGGGTACAAGGGCTATTTATAGCCCCAAAAAGAAGCAAAAAACCTAAACTACCTCGGAAGCCACCATCGGATTGAAGGGTAGGACTGTCCTTCTCCCGGTCAAACTCCTTGGATGCTTGACAGGTGGTCACTGATTCCCGAGGCACTCCTCGCGTGACCTGCACGTGACAAACAATTCGAGACTTTACCTTTAGGAGGGCAATGAGGCCCGGGACGGCACTGGAGGCCATGTCCCGGGGGCCAAATGGCCGCGCTCGGGGAGAGCCCGGAGGCTACGTCCCGGGCCAATGGCGGCGCCCGGGAGGGCACCGGAGGCCCTGTTCCGGGGGCCAAATGGCGGCGCCCGGGGAGGGGCCGGAGGCCACGTCCCCGGGCCAATGGCGGCGCCCGGGACGGCGCCGGAGGCCATGTCCCAGGGGACAAAAGGCGGCGCCCGGGGAGGGGCCGGAGGCCACGTCCCCGGGCCAATGGCGGCGCCCGGGACGGCGCCAGAGGCCATGTCCCGGGGCCCAAAAGGCGGCGCCCGGGGTGGGGCCGGAGGCCACGCACCCAGGCAAATGGTGGCGCCCGGGACCGGCGCCGGAGGCCAAGTCCCTGGAGCCAAAAGGCGCCGCCCAGGGAGGGGCCGGAGGCCACGTCCCCGGGCAAATGGCGGCGCCCGAGACGGTGCCGGAGGCCAAGTCCCGGGAGCCAAAAGGCGGCACCCGGGGAGCGGCCGGAGACCGCGTCCCCGGGCAAATGGCGGCGCCCGGGACGGCGCCGGAGGCCAGGTCCCGGGGGCCAAATGGCGGCGCCCGGGGAGGGGCCGGAGACCACGTCCCCGGGAAAACGTGACACGGCTTACCTGGACTTAGCGCCGTGGAGATTTCCCCCAACAGCAGCCCCCCATGCCCCCAGGGGACGATGCTCGAGTCCCCGGTGGGTATGGCAAACGTTACTGGGAAAATCTCTGGACGAAGTCACCGGAGCAGCGACACTTCGATTGCCATGCCCTGCGCTTAAGGCCGCACCGTTTCGCTATAAATGCGTGCGCGGTTCGAACCGGTGCCTCGATTCGCGCGCCCGCCCCTTTGTTTCCCGCGCGTAGTTTGAACTTCAATGGTCCAAATTGCTCCGAGGGGTGCCACGTGGCGCCCATCTAGATCACGTTTTGCCCCTATAAATAGGGCCTTGGGGGGCCCGGAAGTTCATTCCAAACCTTCAGTCTCACCATTTTTGCTCTCCCGGTAGCTCTCTCGGTAGCTAGCGCCTGGTAGCCGTCTCCGGTAGCTGGCGTCCGGAACTTTCGGTTGTAGCCTCTTGAAACGTTAGCCACCGGAAAAAAAGAAAGCCGAACCTGATGGCACCCAAGGCCCGAGCGAAGACCACGGAGGTGCCCCCGGAGGAAATCCCTCCGGATTTCCTCTGGGCGTCGGAGTTCTCGGCCGAGGACGCGGAGTCCCTAGTCGAACGCTGCGTCGTCGCGGACGGGGACATCCGAGTCCTCGTGAAGAAAGACGGAGCCCCCCGCCCCCGGCACAGAGAGGTCGTGGCCTTCGAGGCCTTCCTGGAGGCGGGGCTCCGGCTCCCGGTGCATCCCATGCTCTAGGAGTTTCTGAAGGAGTATGGGGTGGTGCTCAACCACCTCACCCCGAACCGGGGGGGGACGCCAATGAACAAGTATGAGCCTCCCCCCGGGCCTTTAGATAGGGCCCTTTTTTGTTTTAAGGTTTTTTCTCCCGGTAGCTTCTTAGAGGTAGCTCCAGACACTTGTACATTTTCATGCAGTAGAAATGAAATTTTTTGCTAAGTCTGGATTAAATTTTACCAGGTTTCCCAGGAGGTTACTCCAGGGGCTCGGGGAGTCACTTCCGGGCAAAGACCCCTGAGGTTGGGGTGCAACCTCGGGGGCGTCCAAATGTTACAGGGAGCTTCTCCGGAGGTGGAGCCCCCGGTCTCTGGCGGGTGTCACCCGGGGGATGCCCAAGCTGCCTTCATCTTGTTAAGTCTTTTCTCTAGGGGACATGGCAGGGGTGTTTCCCGGGAGCCAATTTGATTGCGGTGGCATCCGGAGTGGCACCTGGACAACTTCGACAATCACCGCGCCGAACTATCCCCTCCGTGACCGGGGTCCCGGAGGGTTCCCCCGCTTCGAATACTTCCACCGGCGGGCTATGAATATTGGTCCGAAGACTTGCTCCGGGAGGCCCAGCGTCGTATACGAAGCTTGTACCGAGACATGGCCCGGGAACTCTCAGAGGGCCTCCGGGATTATTAGGCGTAGGAGCCTTCCGGGTTGTATTATGTTTAATGTAATGATGCCTACCGTAGGGGGAAGATGTCCACCGGTTGAATGTTTCCAATAAAGCTAAGTTTGCTTGTTTACTTTGTGAATTCAAATAGGGTGATCCCCGGGTAAAGGTTAACCCCCCCCCCCCCCACAGCGGGTTGGAGGGCATCTCCATGTGCTGTGGGGGAGACACAGCCCCGGGGTAAGAAACCTTCAATTAAGATTTCAAGTTTTCCAAAGGTTCCGGTGAGAAAATTTTTCCGGTCGCCGTGAGAATTGGCAGCCGGGAAAAAGCTTTCTGGGAAGAAACCCTCCAGGAATGTTTCCGGGAGAAAACCCTCCGGTCGCCGTGGAAAGGGAAACTAAGAAAGAAGCTTTCTGGGAAACCCAATATTTCTGGGAATTTTCCCCGGGAGAAAACCCTCCGGTCACCGTGAAAACGGGGAGCCGAGAATGAGGTCTCCAGGAAAGAACATCTAAGAAAATCCAAAATTTCCAAAAATTCTCTCCGGGATAAAATCTTCCGGTCGCCGTGAGAACGGGGAGCCGGGAACGAAATCTCCGAGAGAATATCCGAGAAAGCGAAATTCCCAGGGTAATTTTTCAGGAGAAAACCCTCCGGTCGCCGTGAGAACGAGGAGCTAGGAGAGAGATCTCCAAGAAAGAATATCCGAGAATTCCGTCTCGCTAGGGAGATAATCAACTCCTGGAGGAGGATGTGCCCGATGATGGGTCTGAGTGTTTGAGTAGGGGACTAGTCTCTCAAATTGACTCTACCGCGATCCTTGAGGACTGGGTTGCCGCTTACACCCTCAGTCCACGTGGGGTGATCGTAAGCCGCCCTACGGGAGTGGGACTCCTGTTGTGGGGACTTGTTGGGTCGTGGTAGCCCACTTCCTCGCGGGAAGGGTATCCTCGGTAAGAGGGCATCCTCACGGGGAGGGCATCACCGTGAGAGATGGTAATATAAAAACTTGCAATGAGCCAGTGCTGAGGAAAAAACTAGTTGTATTGATAATGAATTAATGTACAACGCCTCCCCCCGCAAGATCACGACAGGGGAGGGAACGGCGAGTACAATGTCCCTCTCCCCTCTGACGTAATCGCTCCGGGGGAGGGGACATGCCTGTAGGCTAGACGTAGAACTTGCGAAGCAAGCGCACATTCCACGTGTGCTTCAGCTCCTACTCTTGAAGGTTGGAGAGCTTGTAAGCCCCTGAGCCAAGGACTGCCGAGATCTTGTAGGGGCCCTCCCACTTGGGGGAGAGTTTGCCCTGGACTTGGGGGTCTGTGACGCGCTTGAGGACGAGGTCCCTGAGGTGGAAAGCCCTCTCGCGGACGCACTGGTTGTATGCACGCGCCATTTTGTGCTCGTAGATGGTGTGGCGGAGGAGCGCTCGGTCACGTTCCTCCTCCACGAGGTCGACCTCCAGTCGTTGATTTGCCTCGTTGACTTGGTACGTCACAATCGTGGCTCCGTCTAGGAGCTCGACCCGCAGTGACCGGAAGCCAATCTCTGGGGGAAGGACTGCCTCAGCCCCGTATACAAGGGAGAAGGAGGTGCATCCCGTCGTTCGGCTCGGGGTCGTACGCATGGAACAGAGGATGCTAGGGAGTTCCTCTACCCATGCACCCCGCTTGGAGGCGGCTTGTTCGAGCCGTCGGTGTAACCCTTGTAGGATTACGCTGTTGACCCTTTCAACGGCCCCGTTGCTCTAGGGATGAGCTACCTAGGCGAAGTGGATGGTGAGCCCCAAGCCTTCGCAGAATTCCCAGAAATATACCGAGTCGAATTGGGTCCCATTATCAACAGTGATCTCTCGTGGGACGCCGAAACGACATATGATATTTTTCCAGAAAAATCACTGTACCGCTTGGGACGTGATGCTGGCCAGAGGTTTGGCCTCTACCAACTTAGAAAAGTAGTCGACCGCAACCACCGCATACTTGTAGCCCCCGGGCGCTGGGGGGAAGGGGCCTAGGAGGTCCATCCCCCCGCGCGCGAAGGGCCAAGTGATGGGGATAGTTTGCAGCTCTACGGGGGGAGGTTCGAACCCTTGGCCATCTTCTGGCAGGCCTCGCACGCGGAGACAAGGTCTCGTGTGTCACAAATCACCGTGGGCCAATAGAAACCCTGGCCAAGGCCTTGGCCGCGATGGCACGTGGGGCCAGATGAGACCCATAGCTTCCCGCGTGAATATCCTCGAGAAGCCAAATCCCTTCCGGCCATGGAAGGCAACGGAGCAAGGCAGAAGCCCCCTGCTTGTAGAGCTTTCCCCCCAACAGGAGGTATGCCCGAGCCTTGGCTCGGAGGTGCTTGGCCTCGGTCTCGTTGGGAGGGTCCCCCCCCCCCCTTGATGAAGGAGATGAGGGGATCCATCCAAGATGAAGTCCGAGTGATTTCGGCAACTTCCGGTATGCGGGGCTCATCACCTGCGTCCGGCGAGGTCACCGAGGGCTTCGCAATGACTCCAAGAAAGCCCCTTTGGGGAGCGGTTCCCGGGCGCTGGCTGCCCGAGCTAGGGCGTCGGCCTGATCGTTATTCCTCCGCAGGATGTGCTAGGCCTCTAGGCCATCGAAGTGCTTCTCCATCTTGCGCACTTCCTGCAAGTAGAGGCTCAAGTTTGCGTCATGGCACAAGTAGGACTTGTCCATTAGGCAAACTACGAGCTGGGATTCTCCTTTTACTAGGAGGCATCGAATCCCCAGGGAGCACGCCAGGCGCAACCAAGGAGCAAGGCCTCGTATTCAGCGACGTTGTTCATGGCAGGGAACTCAAGCCGCGCCGCGTACTCCAGTTCCCTCCCCTCGGGGCTCCTGAGGACTACTCCCGCACCGGCCCCGGCGAGACACAAGGAGCCATCGAACATGAGTGTCCAATGGTCGCTACATTGGGGCAGTGCGGGGCGGACTTCGTCCCCAGGCTCAGACGCAGGAGTCCACTCCACCAGGAAGTCGGCGAGGACTTGTGACTTGATGGCGGAGCGCCCCATGAGGGAAAGGGAAAAGGGGGCGAGCTCGGCTCCCCACTTCCCTATCCGGTCGGTAGCTTTTTTTTTCGAAGCACCTCCCCCAAGGGGAGGGACGACAGGACAGTGATGGGGTGCCCCAGGAAGTAATGGCGAAGCTTCCGGGACGCCAGCAGAAGGGCGTAGCAGATCTTCTCCATCTCTGTGTACCGAGTTTTGGCCCCTTGGAGGGCTTCACTCACGTAGTACACGGGACGCTGTTGCCCGTCTTTCTCTTTTACCAATACCGCACTCACGGCGACCGGGGTCGTGGTGAGGTAAAGGAGCATAGGATCTTCTGGGGACGGGCTTACGAGCATTGGGGGGCTCGTGAGTTACTTCTTCAAATCGTCGAAGGCCTCCTGGGCCTCGGCGGCCATGGCAACCTCTCGAGCCCCCGAAGGATTTTGAAGAATTGGAGGCCGCGTTCCCCCGACCGCGAGATGAAGCGACTCAGCGCGGCTAGGTGGCCGGTGAGTCGTTGAACGCCTTTGACCGAGCGTGGCGGGGGCATGTCCAAGAGTGCCCACATGTTTTTGGGGTTGGCCTCTATGCCTCGCTGGGACACGAGGATGACCAGAAGCTTCCCCCGCGCACGCCGAAGGCGCATTTCTGTGGATTGAGCTTCAACCCGTATGCGCGAAGGTTGCGGAAAGTCTCTGCTAAATCGTCGATGTGGGCAGTCACGTGGGGACTTTTGACGACCGCGTCGTCGACGTAGACTTCGACGTTGTGTCCGATCTGGTCCTTGAGGACCAACATCATGAGTCGCTGGAAGGTTACTCCGGCGTTCTTTAGCCCGAAGGTCATGTGGACGTAGTAGAAGGTTCCAAGGGGAGTTATGAAACTCGTCTTTTCCTTGTCCCCTTCCGCCATCCGAACTTGGTGATAGCCCGAATACGCGTCCAGGAAGCTCATCAACTCACACCCCGCGGTCGAATCAACCAGCTGGTCGATTCGCTGGAGTGGGAAGTTGTCTTTGGGGCAAGCGCGGTTGAGGTCGGTGAAGTCCACGCACATTCGTCACTTGCCGTTCACAAGCCACTCGGGGTGCAAGACCTCCCGAATGAACCCCGCCTCTCGGAGCCTGGCGATCTTGACCTTGATCGCCTCTTGGCGTTCAAGGGAGAGTTTCCTCAGCTTCTGCTTGACCAGGGGGTGGCCGGGGGTCACTGCGAGCTTGTGCTCGATGACGTCCCAGGCGACGCCTCGCATGTCGGAGGGCTTCCAGGCAAAAACGTCGGAGTTTTTGCGTAGGAAAGCTGCGAGTTGCTCCGCGTGCTCCTCATGGAGATCCGCCCCGATCTTGACGATCTTGTCCCCGTCGTCCAGGAACAGCGGGATCTTCTAGAGGTCCCCTTCCAAACGCAGCTTGGGGAGGGTCCGCCGGGGGGTATCGTGGCGGCGTCTGACTCTGGAGGAGAGGCCTCCCCCCTGGGGTTTTGATGATGTTGACGCTCCCGATCATTGCGGTGGCGCGCTCGTATAAAGCGCGGGCCACATCTTGGTCTCCCCGGGAGGTGATGACGCCATGAGGCCCAGGGACCTTCACACAGAGGTAGTTCTGTTGGATTGCGGCCCCCAAGCGGTTGATCGTGGTCCTCCCCATGGTCGCTTTGTAAGAAGAGGGGAGGTCTACCACATAAAACCGGACCATCTCTATCTGGTAGTTGTCTGGGGTGCCGAAGGTCATGGGGACATCCACCTTCCCCACGGGGTAGATCGTCTTCCCCGGGACGAATCCCTGCAAGAGCTTCTTGTCCACGTGCATCTCCCTAAACACTTTTAGGTAAAGGACATCGGCAGAGCTCCCGCCATCCACGAGGATGCGGGCCAGATGGCAATTGTAGATGGTAGCGGAGACGATGAGCGTGTCATCATGGGGAAAGCGAACCCCACGCGCGTCTTCTGCCGTAAAAGTGAGGGGGACGTCTGACCACTTGGGTAGCCAAGACGTATGCAGCACCCCCACCACCTTTACTTCGCGCGCGTACTCCTTGCGCTGACGCTTAGAGTTCCGCCCAGAGGCAGACCCTCCCATGATGACGTTGACATGCCTTTGGGAGGTTTGGAAGGGGAGAGTCTCTGACGGCTCCCCCTCCCGCGTTTGTCTCTGTTGTCCCCCCGCGGGAGCAGGAAGGGCTGGTAAGGCCAGCTGAGGGGGCAAGAAGGCCGGAGTCCCCCCCTGCCCATGCTGGTCGAGGAATGCGGCGAATTGTTGGAACAGTTGGTGGCATTCCTGGGTGGCATGGGTATTGGACTTGTGGAAGGTACACCACAAACCTTCCCTGCCTCCTGCCGCTAGGCTTTCGCGGCCGCGGGATGATTGCCCTCCCCCACGACCTTTCGGCTTGGGGAAGGGACGGTTGCCCCTGAGCGCGTCGCGCGAGCTGCCTCTGCCCTCGAGGACAAAGGTGTCCTAAGGCCGTGGCTCGTTACGACTGCCCCCCTTTGGGCACTTGAGGGGGTCCCTGGCCCCCCAATCGATGGAGGCGGGGGCCCCCTGGTTCTTCTTCCAGAGGTCATCCTCCTCCGCTCGAGCATACTTTTCAAGTACGTTGAAGAGCTCGTCGGCGGAGGAGGGGCAACTTCGGAGAGTCTCCGGTGGAGCTCTCTCGGGAGGATCCCGCTCTTACACGCCTCAATGACTGTGGAGTCAGGGACGTGAGCCACTTTGCTCTTCACCTGAGCAAAGCGCTTGAAAAAGCTGCGGATGGTCTCCCCCGTCCTCTGCCTGACGGTGTACAGCTGCGAAGAATCCAGGGGACGCACATAGTTCCCCTGGAAGTTTACGCAGAACTCACGTTTGAGCTGCACGAAGGACTTGATGGAGCCGGCCTTCAAGTTGTAGAACCACGAGCGGGAGATCCCGGTCAGGTAGAGGGGGAAGACGTTGCACTGCATCGTCACGTCCCCCCCAACCGCTGAGATGGCTGTGGAATACACCTGCACAAATTCATAAGGATCGGCCTCACCATTGTAGTGTTCGATGTGCGGCGGGCGGTAAGGCCGCGGCCATCGAATGCATCAGAATCTGCGGCACAGCGGCTGGTTAGCCCCTTCCACCTCTCGGGGGGAGTCCCAGTCACTGTCCCCTTTGACAGGGGAAGCGCGCTCGTTGTCAGAGTCGGGGAGGGGCCCAAGAGGTCCGCCAGCAAGGCGGTAGCGCCGCTTTTCTTCCGGGTTGGTGGAGCTGACCTCCAGGCCGTCCGGGCACTCCCCAAGAGCGGTTGGTTCTTCGACAGGTCTCTTCCCCCAACCAGAGCGGGAGTGAGGCTCTCTGCATCCACGACCCGAGGGAAGCTCCTCCCCAGACTTGGTGGTACGCATTTGCTCAACCTCCTCCTGGGTGAAGTGGACTTGGTCCGCCGGGGCTGCCCTCGGGGGCGGCCCTGGGGAGGAGGGAGCTCATGCACTGCAGCTACTGGCCCGAGTGCTACCGGGGCCAGTGAGGGGGAAACCCCTGTGGCGACGTCCGGAACCGAAAAGGGGGAAACCCCTGTGGCGACGTCCGGAACCGGGGCGCCATTGCGGTGGGAGGCCTGCTGCAACGTGGGCGCTGCTGTGTCGATCGCCGCCGGTGCGGTAAACGCGACTTGCGGGACGGGACTGGCCCCCGGCGCAGGGAAAGCCCCCAGCATGACGTGGGCCCCCGGTCTCGGGAAGAAACCCAGAGCAGGGTGACCCCCCGGTGCAGCGAAGGCCCCGGGCATGAGATAACCCCCAGGCACCGGGAAAATTCCCGGCGTCGGGAGGGCTCCGGACAGGGGACCCGCCGGGGGAGGATATCCTCTGGTGGGGTTGTACAGAGCGACCGGCCCTCCGGGGACTAGAGGGGCTGCCGGGTTGTCGCGCCCCGAAGCTGGGACTACGACTACTCCTGTAGAGACCTAGCTCGCTGCAGCTAGTCCCATATATGCATAGCATACACATACCCTTGACTTCCCAGGATAAGTCAAGCACAGGAGTAAATCACATTGCAATAGAGTAACTTACAAAATAGTAAGCAGTGTGGCCTGCTGGCCTTGATATTACATAAGAAGATTACAATGCCTTCACGGCATACATGGCTTAGCAAAATAACATCTACACAGCAGAAGATAGGTGACCCACCCACAAAAGAGAAGTGGACAGCAGAACAACACACATCAGGGCTCTGGCGGAACTGATGCTCCTCCTTCTGGATCCAAGAAGTCCTCCATGCCTTCGTCTTGGTTGTAGAACACTCCATCTACTGAATTGTCGGTTGCAAGAGTGAGTACTTACGTACTCAGCAAGTCATAGGTAAGAGTAGATACATATAGTAGTGATGATATGAACCTAGACTAGTCAAGAATTATGGATGTTTATAAAATAATCTTTTACTTTCATACCTCATCTCATGGCAGCACTTTTCATAATATAACATCATCATTCATGTTCACTAGATTATAGCACTACCGCGACACGTCGACACACGACAGCCCACGACAGCACTCCTTATCATGACAACACATGTCATTTGGGTAATCTTCATTGAACATATTTTATTTAGAAAATAGTACTTGTGTCACACCCCGTGGATTTAATCCACCGCAGCAGACTCCTATAAACCCGGGAGCTCGGAATATTAGAATACGTTTTTAACTCTGCAGAGAGGTACCAATTTACCCGCAAGATATTCCACTTTCAAGCCCATCCTATCAAAATGATTAGACCCCTCCTCACAACCATGTGTGAGTGGCAAGGTGGAGATAACAAGAACTTTTGTTATGTCTCACTCACAATTCACCCCTGACCCTGTGGCTCTCTGCGAGACACAGTTGTGGTAGGCTGTAACATAACCTCCACCCTTACTCATATTCCCATTGCTGGGTCAAATATCAGATCACCTTCAGTGATAGTGTGGGAACCGTCCCTTATGTCAATCATCACAACACAACTCATGCAGGGGTTTTATGTGTGATCCACATAAGTACTTGTTCAGGCCTGTCCCATACCAGGCTTGCGGTTAGCACGTTGTTCATGCCACTAGACGCACAACACAAGGTTCTAGTCCTTATATGCCAGTGACCAGACCATCCACAACCCTGCACCTTCAGTGCCTGCATTCCTTTGCAGTCTAGAACCTTGTAACACACTGAGTTAGGGGTGAAAACTTCCTTTTTCATCAATAGCATGCATGCATGTATCTGTAGTAATAGCCAGATCAGTATCCATCCTAAGCCCTAAAATCTCCAAAATCTATCCTGTGACCTCAAATCAAGATCAGATTGTTCAGATGTGATCTATTAGTTATCCTGAATCTAAAAGTCTTCAGAACCCAGATCCAATTTTATCTCTAAATTCCAGAATTATCAACTCCATTCTGTTTTCGAAAACAGAAATACCTTATATTACCCAAATACCCTAAGTTTCAGAAATACAGATTTAATCAAAATCTTGACCAAGTTCAGACCAGATTATTCCTGGAATATGATCATGGGTATGTCAATACCTTAATATAAAAAGTTGACAGCCAGATTCTATCATCTAGACTCTTTTCACAAATCATTCCAAGAGTTATCGCAAATTAGTCCTTATCTGATATTTGAAAACCCAAAAAGGCTAAAATCTCCAGATTAACTCCAAATTCAGAATTTCTTCGGCAAATCTTCTCAAAATGCTATTTGCCACAAGTCTCTCTTCTGTGCAAATATCAAAATCGAACCCTAAATTGCAGAATTCGAAATCGACAAAACTCAAATCCTAATTTACCCTAAATTACCCTATTTTCAGTTTGTATCGAAAACTATTCAAATGTGTCAAATCTTATCAATTACCTTTGCCAAATATCCTGTTGAATATAATCTACCAGATTAGTGAAATCAAATTCAACTCTAACCTTCCAAATCCCCAGAATTACAGATTGGTCCAAATGTGAAATCAAGTTTTGCAAATCAGCCCAAATTCGACCAGGCCAACTGCTGTACACGACCAGAAGCCTCGCCGTGTTTCCTTGCGCCGTGCACGTTCGCCGCCGGCCAAGCTTCGCCTGCAACTTGATCGTGCATGCTGTTGCGCACGTGTCCTCGCCTCAGCCGTCACCGTGGCAGCGTCGCTGCAACGTCGACGACCAGCGCCTGCTTCCCCGCGCGACCAGCAGTGACTTTTGTCAGCAATCCATCGCCACGTAGCTTCGCCGCGCCAGTACTTGTCGCCACCGCTTGCTACAAGCTTTGCCAGGTCCCGATGAGGCGACATTGTGATCAGCTGAAAGCTTGTCGCCGTCGCATCACCGCTCTTGCTGTTTCTTCGCCGCTACTGCTCCTGCACGCAACCAGTCAAGTCACAGCAACCAATCTCTTCATTGTTTCCTCTTTGCAAGCTTCGCCTGGTCTATTTAAACCCCACTGTGTTCAGCAGCTTCTCCACACATCACCCCAAACCAGCTAAGTACCAAACTCTCGCTGTTTCAGTCATCTTCTCCGGCGAGCCATCGAGGAAGCTCACGGTGCCAGCACTCTACAGATCATCTCCTGCCAAATTAAAGCCACCAGTGAGTTCATCTACTCATCCTCTCTGTGTAGTGCTATCTAATTGCTCTCCGGTGGACTCTAACGCCGGTGATCGCCGGAAATGGCTGAAAGTCGAAGAATGCCCTGTTCCGGCAATGTAGCTCGAATTACTCCAAATTAGCTCTCGTATCTGTAATCAAAATTGATCAGTAAGCTAAATCAAGCATGCCTGTGAACTTAGAACAATCAATTGGGCCCAATTTGAAGCTATCCCCAATTTTGCAATTTATCAATTGCTGGCTCTCGTCGCCAAGCCACACCGGCGAACCTCCGGCCAAATTGACGTCGCCAGTAGCTTACTCATACCCTTCTATCACTCCTAGAGCAAGGAATCGAGTTCAATCGGCTTGTGTTGGAAATGCCCAAATCCAGTGTTTCTTCTCCGGCGCCGATGACCGGAAAGGTGTTCCTGGCCGTTTCAGCCCAAATCACCTTGTCATTTAGATGTGCCTTAGCCTCTTGAGCATTTTTGTCTTCTAGCCCGACACCTAGATCAGCCTAGATCAAAAGATATAGCTTTGCCAAGTTTGTGTCCATAACTGCTCCAGTGCAGCCAGTTCATCTCTGTTCATCATCAAATTTCTTGCTTTCCAGCCATTTCTTGCCCTAGATCCTGTTGACTTAATTGTTCCTGTTACTCAAGCCTACCTCCCAGACAAAGTGGTGCATCATTTGGAGCTCCAGATCAAAAGTTATGCTAAGCCCTAGTTTTTGGCATTGTCAGCTCTATACCAGAGCTTGTCAACCAGTGGCATTGACCTTGTTTACCCACTTCTGGTTGTGTAATTTGAAATCCACTTTGTCCACTGAATTTGTAGAGTTGTGATCTACATTTTCTTCTACTACCACAACTTGAGTTAAGCACTCTAGCTTTTCTTAAAGCTATGTCCAAGTTTTGATCTGAATGTCGATCTGTTGACATTCGCTGTTTTGATTAAACCAGCCACAAAATTGTTATCCCTATTGTAATTCTGAAACCCTAAGATTATCTAATCACCATCCTTAGCCAAATTCCTTGAAACCCTAAAACCTCGACTCAGTTCAGTTTGCAGTTCAACTTATCTCCAGTTTAGTTCAATCATTCTTGTTGAGCATTTCTGCATATAAGTCATAAAACATTTCAAATATTATAAGTAATTATTGTGTGTTGTTTGTCGTCGAGCAGATTCAGAAGCTGACTTTGAAGATTTTGCTGTTGACCCGTCATCGACTGTTGTATTTTACGACGCGGAAGGCAAGTCATATCCTTGGTCATCTTGAACCTATATTTTAAATGTTGCTATAATATAACCTTGAATGTAGGCAATATTGCATGTGAAAGATTGAGAATGGTTGATTTATGAATTGGCAGTACTAGACTGGTTATCTGTGAAATATGAAATAAACAAGTTTTGAGCCATGAACTATTATATATGTATGTATATACTTATATTCATGAAATAAAACCCCTAGCCGTGACCAGAAAATGGTATGGATGGCTGTAGCACTGGAGGTGCTAGATTGCAAAGGAATGCAGGCACTGAAGGTGCAGGGTTGTGGATGGTCTGGTCATTGGCATATAAGGACTAGAACCTTGTGTTGTACGTCTAGTGGCATGAACAACGTGCTAACCGCAAGCCTGGTATGGGACAGGCCTGAACAAGTAATTATGTGGAGCGCACATGAAACCCCTGCATGAGATGTGTAGTGATGCACGATAAACACAGAGCGCGGCTCCCACACATATCACCGAAGGTGATCAAGCACGCTGACCCAGTAATGGGAATAAGCAAAGGGGTGGAGGTCTGGATACAACCTGCCACAACTGTGCCTCGCTGAGAGCCACAGGGTCGGGGGTGAATTGTAAGTGATACATAACAAAAGTTCTTGTTATTTCCACCTTGCCGCTCACAATATGAAGTGAGTCAGGGGTCCAATCATTTTGTTATGATAGGAAAGGTTTGAAAGTGGAGTATCTTGCGGGTAAATTGGTACCTCTCTGCAGAGTTAAAAACGTATTCGAATACTCCGAGCTCCCGGGTTTATAGGAGTCTGCTGCGGTGGATTAAATCCACGGGGTGTGACACAAGTACTATTTTCTAAATAAAATATGTTTAAATCAAGATTACCCAAATGACATGTGTTGTCATGATAAGGAGTGCTGCCGTGGGCTGTCGTGTGTCGACGTGTCGCGGTAGTGCTATAATCTAGTGAACATGAATGATGATGTTATATTATGAAAAGTGCTGCCATAAGATGAGATGAGAAAGGAAAAGATTATTTTACAAATATCTATAATTCTTGACTAGTCTAGGTTCATATCATCATTACTATATGTATCTACTCTTACCTATGACTTGCTGAGTACGTAAGTGCTCACCCTTGCAACATTCAACTCAATAGATGGAGCCTACCTTGATCAAGATGATGGCACGGAGTACGTCGTCGATCCAGAAGGAGGAGAATCAGTTCCGCCAGAACCCTGAAGTGTGTTGTTCTGCCGTCAACTTCTTTTGTGGTAGGGTCACCTATCTTCTGCTGCGTAGTTAAATATTTTGCTAAACCCTGAATGCCTTGTAGGCATTGTAATCCTCTTTATGTAATATTAAGGCCAGCAGGCCACACTGCTTAATATTTTGTGAGCACTCTGTTGCAATGTAATATACTCCTGTGTTTGACTCATCCTGGGAAGTCAAAGGTTTGTGGTTTGGGACTAGCTGCAGCGAGCTAGGTCTCTACAGGAGTAGTCATTGTCCCAGTTTCGGGGCGCGACAGAAAAGTTGGTATCAGAGCAACATGAGAACTTGACTGTAGGACGACACCTTTAGGAAATTGGCCGTGCCAGGAAAACGTAATTTATTCAGAAAACTATTTGTTGAAAACTTTCTTTTGGTAAAAATAATGAGCTTTGTAGCTCTTGAAAAACCTTCATTTCAAAATTTTATTTGGATTTTCT
Source organism: Pharus latifolius (assembly GCA_019359835.1). Taxonomy (NCBI): domain Eukaryota; kingdom Viridiplantae; phylum Streptophyta; class Magnoliopsida; order Poales; family Poaceae; genus Pharus; species Pharus latifolius. The sequence goes on from CM033320.1 coordinate 16,871,256, forward strand.
AAAATTCGGTAAGATTGTGAGAGTGCGTTCTGTTGTTTCAGAGTGTCTTAGGGGTTGGTGTAGACAGAGCTAGTGGATGCTCTTGATAGCTTTGTGATTCGCTGTTGCTTTTGCAATAGTTAATTTGTGTATTATGGCTGATAGCCTAAGTAATTTTATGCATAAAAGTAGTTGCATTAATTTCTGCATTGCTGTCTTAGTTGGCCTTAGTTAGTTAGATCCGTCTAAACCTTTTTTCAGAGCCACCATGGTTGACACCAGAAGGAGATCTCGAAGTGGAAGAGAAGATATAGGTCAGACTCCGCAGGAAGAAGAAACTATGACAAGAGACCCTTTGTTTCAGCAAGGATCTCAGAGTTCCAATCCACCTCAGAATGAACAACCCAGTCTTCAGGAAATTTTGTGGTCAATGGAGAAAAGTCGACAGGAAGCTCAGATAGCTCATACCCAGTTGTTAGCCCAGATAGTTCAGAAACTGCCTACTGGAACAACAGAAGGAACTACTTCTGCTGTAGGAGCAAGATTAACAGATTTTCAAAAGACCCGTCCACCAACATTCTCTAGTACGACCGATCCCATGGTTGCCGATGATTGGTTACGGGATATCGAGAGGAAACTAGACACGGTCCGATGCAGCGAACGAGAGAAAGTTTTATTTGGATCTCATCAGTTATCAGGAGCTGCAGCTGCATGGTGGATGAACTACCAGGAAGCTCACCATGATAAAGATAATATCTCTTGGAGGGAATTTAAGGATCAATTTCGGAAACTTCATATACCTACTGGTGTTATGGCAGCTAAGCATCGGGAATTTCGGAATTTAACTCAAGGAAGTAAATTAGTTACTGAATACCTACACCAATTTACTCATTTGGCTCGATACGCACCTGGAGATGTGGATACTGAAGAGAAGAAGATAGAGCGCTTCACAGAAGGACTTCAACACTATTTACAGTATCAAATTGCTTCTCATGAACTTACGGAATTTCAAACACTAGTGAACAGAGCTTTAAAGGTAGAAGAAAAGAAGAATATGGGAGAAGAAAGCCGAAAGAGGAGGATGTTCCAGCAAACACGACCACAGTCAAATCCAATCAGAGGAAGAGTTCCTATCACTCCCAATTTTCGACCATCTTATCATAATCCCAGACCAGCAACGACATTGTGCCCCAACTGTAGAGGGAATCATCTTCAGAAGGATTTCCCTCATCCTCGTGTTGAGTGTTATCATTGTGGACAGCGTGGGCATCGTAAAGAATTCTGTCCTTGGATACAACTTCCAATGTCCATTGCCAGATCTCAAGCAGGAACACAGCCAGTAGTAACCAGAGCGTCACCATCACAGAATTTTAGAGGAAATTCAGCAGGAAGAGGAGGAAACATGGCTAATCGAGGAAGAGGAAGAGGTAGAGCACCAGCTGCAACCCAAGGAGGAAGATTAAACTATACTTCAATTCAAGAAGCAGGCAACGCCACTGACATTCTTCTAGGTAGATTTATGATTCAATCTGCATCTGCCTTAATATTGTTTGATCCTGGTGCTACAAATTCATTCATGTCAAAAGCATTTGCATCTGAAGTTGAAATGCATATAGACCAAGTACCACTAGAGTACTCTATGGTTATACAAACTCCAGGGGCTAGATTATCTGTTTACTCAATCTGCCCAAATGTAACTTTCAATATAGAAGGGGTAAAATTTGAGGCAAATCTACTAGTTCTAGAACTGCAAGGTCTAGACATTATTTTGGGAATGGATTGGTTGTCCCAACATAAAGGTCTAATAGACTGTGAAGAGAAAACCCTTAGTCTTGTCAGTAGTCAAGGGGAGAGAGTTCTATTCTATGCAGAAAGATCATCAGTCAAGAGACCGCTAAGATCTGTTCAAGCATTGCAAAAGTTATGCCTGGAACAAGTGCCTGTAGTGCAACAATATTCTGATGTGTTTCCAGAAGAACTTCCGGGAATGCCACCTGACAGAGAAATAGAATTCAGTATTGAGCTTAAACCAGGAGCAGCACCTATAGCAAAACGTCCCTATAGGATGCCAGTTACAGATTTGGAGGAGCTTAAGAATCAACTCGAAGACTTGGAAAACAAAGGATTTATCAAACCCAGTGCTTCGCCATGGGGAGCCCCAGTTTTGTTTGTGAGGAAGAAAGACGGAACTTTACGAATGTGTGTAGACTACCGAGCTTTGAATGAAGTCACTATTAAAAACAAGTATCCATTACCAAGAGTTGATGACTTGTTCGATCAGCTTCGAGGAGCCAAAGTATTTTCCAAGATAGATTTGAAATCTGGATATCATCAGCTGAAGATCAAGAAAGAAGATATACCGAAGACTGCTTTCACTACCAGATATGGTTTATATGAGTTTACAGTAGTACCATTTGGCTTGACCAATGCTCCGGCAGCTTTCATGAATGTCATGAACAGTACATTTATGGATTTTCTTGACAAGTTTGTCATAGTATTCATAGATGACATTCTGATATATTCCAAGAGTACGGAAGAACATGAGCAACATTTACACCTAGTCTTGGAAAGGCTACGAGAGAGGCAATTTTATGCCAAGTTTGACAAATGTGAATTTTGGATGTCAAGAATTTCATTTCTTGGACATGTGTTGACAGCAGAAGGAATTTCAGTGGATTCAGCTAAAATCTCTGCAATCAAGGAGTGGAAGCAACCTACCTCAGTTTCAGAGATTAGAAGTTTCTTGGGATTAGCAGGGTATTATAGGAGATTCATTGAAGGATTTTCCCAAATTGCCAAACCTCTTACAAACCTGCTAAAGAAGGATGTTGCATTTGAATGGACCACCAAGTGCGAGGAGAGTTTTCAGAAGCTAAAGCAGAAATTGACAACAACACCAGTCCTCACTTTACCAGACAGCAAGGAAGACTTCGTAGTTTACTGTGATGCTTCAAAGCAAGGAATAGGCTGTGTGTTAATGTAGCAAGGTCGAGTAGTGGCTTATGCTTCACGTCAATGGAGACCACATGAGGAAAATTATCCGACTCATGATTTGGAGTTAGCAGCAGTAGTACATGCTTTAAAGATATGGCGGCATTATCTCATTGGACATAAGTGTGAGATCTTTACAGATCATAAAAGCCTCAAGTATATTTTCACACAGACGGAGCTCAACATGCGTCAACGACGATGGTTGGAATTGATCAAAGATTATGATCTTAGTATTCAGTACCATCCAGGGAAAGCTAATGTAGTGGCTGATGCCCTAAGCAGAAAGGTTTACAACCTACAAGGAATGGTTATGTTGAAGAACCCTTATGTACAACAAGAGTTGCAGAATCATCAAGTGGAAATAGTACCACAGGGAACGGTAGCCACTTTAACAATAAAATCTCAACTTGAAGAACAGATAGGAAATGCCCAGAAGAAAGATGAAGAAATTTGTAAGATCAAGAGTCGAATCAAGTTAGGAAAAGCTCAAGGCTTTATTGAAGATAACCAAGGGATTGTATGGTATCGAGGAAGAATCTGTGTACCTCAAAACGCAGATCTTAAGGAAATAATTTTCCATGAAGCACATAAAACTCCATACTCAATACACCCTGGTAACACAAAGATGTATCAAGATTTGAAGACCAGATTCTGGTGGGATAATATGAAGAGAGATATTGCAGAGTATATTGCAAACTGTGATACATGTCGACGAGTTAAAGCAGAACACCAGAAAATAGCAGGAAAGCTACAACCTCTACCAATACCATTATGGAAATGGGAAGAAATTGGTATGGATTTCATTACAGGATTACCTAAAACTCAAGGAGGATATGATTCCATATGGGTTATTGTGGACAAACTGACTAAAGTAGCTCATTTCATACCAGTCAAAAAGATTTATGATGGCAGTAAATTAGCAGAGTTATACATGCAAAGAATAGTGGCATTGCATGGTATTCCTAAGAAGATAGTCTCAGATCGTGGAACACAGTTTACCTCCAAATTTTGGAATAGACTGCATGAAACCCTAGGAACCCAGTTGGATTTCAGTACTGCATATCATCCGCAAACGGGAGGACAGACAGAAAGAGTCAACCAAATCCTAGAGGATCTTCTAAGAGCTTGTATACTAGATTATGGAACATCATGGGACAAATGTTTACCGTTTGCAGAATTTACATATAATAACAGTTATCAAGCTAGTATACAGATGGCACCATTTGAAGCTTTATATGGACGTAAATGCAGAACTCCATTGCATTGGAATGAGCCAGGAGAACGAAAAGTCATAGGACCAGAGATAGTAGAAGAAGCAGAAGCTCATGTCAGACTCATCAGAGAAAGGTTGAAAACAGCACAATCACGACAAAAGAGTTATGCAGATAAACGACGGAGAGAATTATCATTTGAACCAGGAGATTTTGTGTATCTCAAGGTCACACCATTCAAAGGATTACAAAGATTCCAAGTGAAGGGAAAGTTATCTCCAAGATACATTGGACCATTTAAGATAATCAAGAGGAAGGGAGAAGTATCATATAAATTGAAATTACCTGTGGGATTAGCAGGAGTGCATGATGTGTTTCATGTCTCTCAGCTCCGGAAATGTTTGAAGGAACCTACTGATCAGATAGATGTACAAGATGTGCCATTACAGAAGAATCTCACTTATCTTGAGCACCCAATCAGAATCCTAGCCACTGATGAATGTCAGCTCAGAAGGAAGAAAATCAAATTGTGTAAAGTTCAATGGAAAAATCATTCAGAGCAAGAGACTACTTGGGAGAAGGAAGAAGATCTTAAGCAAACCTATCCTTATCTTTTCCTGTCTTAGGTAAATCTCGGGGCAAGATTTCTTTAAGGAGGGTAGATCTGTAACACCCTGAGTTAGGGGTGAAAACTTCCTTTTTCATCAATAGCATGCATGCATGTATCTGTAGTAATAGCCAGATCAGTATCCATCCTAAGCCCTAAAATCTCCAAAATCTATCCTGTGATCTCAAATCAAGATCAGATTGTTCAGCTGTGATCTATTAGTTATCCTGAATCTAAAAGTCTTCAGAACCCAGATCCAATTTTATCTCTAAATTCCAGAATTATCAACTCCATTCTGTTTTCGAAAACAGAAATACCTTATATTACCCAAATACCCTAAGTTTCAGAAATACAGATTTAATCAAAATCTTGACCAAGTTCAGACCAGATTATTCCTGGAATATGATCATGGGTATGTCAATACCTTAATATAAAAAGTTGACAGCCAGATTCTATCATCTAGACTCTTTTCACAAATCAGTCCAAGAGTTATCGCAAATTAGTCCTTATCTGATATCTGAAAACCCAAAAAGGCTAAAATCTCCAGATTAACTCCAAATTCAGAATTTCTTCGGCAAATCTTCTCAAAATGCTATTTGCCACAAGTCTCTCTTCTGTGCAAATATCAAAATCGAACCCTAAATGCCAGAATTCGAAATCGACAAAACTCAAATCCTAATTTACCCTAAATTACCCTATTTTCAGTTTGTATCGAAAACTATTCAAATGTGTCAAATCTTATCAATTACCTTTGCCAAATATCCTGTTGAATATAATCTACCAGATTAGTGAAATCAAATTCAACTCTAACCTTCCAAATCTCCAGAATTACAGATTGGTCCAAATGTGAAAATCAAGTTTTGCAAATCAGCCCAAATTCGACCAGGCCAACTGCTGTACACGACCAGAAGCCTCGCCGTGTTTCCTTGCACCGTGCACGTTCGCCGCCGGCCAAGCTTCGCCTGCAACTTGATCGTGCATGCTGTTGCGCACGTGTCCTCGCCTCAACCGTCACCGTGGCAGCGTCGCTGCAACGTTGACGACCAGCGCCTGCTTCCCCGCGCGACCAGCAGTGACTTTTGTCAGCAATCCATCGCCACGTAGCTTCGCCGCGCCAGTACTTGTCGCCACCGCTTGCTACAAGCTTTGCCAGGTCCCGATGAGGCGACATTGTGATCAGCTGAAAGCTTGTCACCGTCGCATCACCGCTCTTGCTGTTTCTTCACCGCTACTTCTCCTGCACGCAACCAGTCAAGTCACAGCAACCAATCTCTTCATTGTTTCCTCTTTGCAAGCTTAGCCTGGTCTATTTAAACCCCACTGTGTTCAGCAGCTTCTCCACACATCACCCCAAACCAGCTAAGTACCAGAATCTCGCTGTTTCAGTCATCTTCTCCGGCGAGCCATCGAGGACGCTCACGGTGCCAGCACTCTACAGATCATCTCCTGCCAAATTAAAGCCACCAGTGAGTTCATCTACTCATCCTCTCTGTGTAGTGCTATCTAATTGCTCTCCGGTGGACTCTAACGCCGGTGATCGCCGGAAATGGCTGAAAGTCGAAGAATGCCCTGTTCCGGCAATGTAGCTCAAATTACTCCAAATTAGCTCTCGTATCTGTAATCAAAATTGATCAGTAAGCTAAATCAAGCATGCCTGTGAACTTAGAACAATCAATTGAGCCCAATTTGAAGCTATCCCCAATTTTGCAATTTATCAGTTGCTGGCTCTCGTCGCCAATCCACACCGGCGAACCTCCGGCCAAATTGACGTCGCCAGTAGCTTACTCATACCCTTCTATCACTCCTAGAGCAAGGAATCGAGTTCAATCGGCTTGTGTTGGAAATGCCCAAATCCAGTGTTTCTTCTCCGGCGCCGATGAAAGGAAAAGTGTTCCTGGCCGTTTCAGCCCAAATCACCTTGTCATTTAGATGTGCCTTAGCCTCCTGAGCATTTTTGTCTTCTAGCCCGACACCTAGATCAGCCTAGATCAAAAGATATAGCTTTGCCAAGTTTGTGTCCAGAACAGCTCCAGTGCAGCCAGTTCATCTCTGTTCATCATCAAATTTCTTGCTTTCCAGCCATTTCTTGCCCTAGATCCTGTTGACTTAATTGTTCCTGTTACTCAAGCCTACCTCCCAGACAAAGTGGTGCATCATTTGGAGCTCCAGATCAAAAGTTATGCTAAGCCCTAGTTTTTGGCATTGTCAGCTCTATGCCAGAGCTTGTCAACCAGTGGCATTGACCTTGTTTACCCACATCTGGTTGTGTAATTTGAAATCCAGTTTGTCCACTGAATTTGTAGAGTTGTGATCTACATTTTCTTCTACTACCACAACTTGAGTTAAGCACTCTAGCTTTTCTTAAAGCTATGTCCAAGCTTTGATCCGAATGTCGATCTGTTGACATTCGCTGTTTTGATTAAACCAGCCACAAAATTGTTATCCCTATTGTAATTCTGAAACCCTAAGATTATCTAATCACCATCCTTAGCAAAATTCCTTGAAACCCTAAAACCTCGACTCAGTTCAGTTTGCAGTTCAACTTATCTCCAGTTTAGTTCAATCATTCTTGTTGAGCATTTCTGCATATAAGTCATAAAATATTTTAAATATTATAAGTAATTCTTGTGTGTTGTTTGTCGTCGAGCAGATTCAGAAGCTGACTTTGAAGATTTTGCTGTTGACCCGTCATCGACTGCTGTATTTTACGACGCGGAAGGCAAGTCATATCCTTGGTCATCTTGAACCTATATTTTAAATGTTGCTATAATATAACCTTGAATATAGACAATATTGCATGTGAAAGATTGAGAATGGTTGATTTATGAATTGGCAGTACTAGACTGGTTATCTGTGAAATATGAAATAAACAAGTTTTGAGCCATGAACTATTATATATGTATGTATATACTTATATTCATGAAATAAAACCCCTAGCCGTGACCAGAAAATGGTATGGATGGCTGTAGCACTGGAGGTGCTAGACTGCAAAGGAATGCAGGCACTGAAGGTGCAGGGTTGTGGATGGTCTGGTCATTGGCATATAAGGACTAGAACCTTGTGTTGTGCGTCTAGTGGCATGAACAACGTGCTAACCGCAAGCCTGGTATGGGACAGGCCTGAACAAGTAATTATGTGGAGCGCACATGAAACCCCTGCATGAGATGTGTAGTGATGCACGATAAACACGGAGCGCGGCTCCCACACATATCACTGAAGGTGATCAAGCAGGCTGACCCAGTAATGGGAATAAGCAAAGGGGTGGAGGTTTGGATACAACCTGCCACAACTGTGCCTCGCTGAGAGCCACAGGGTCAGGGGTGAATTGTAAGTGATACATAACAAAAGTTCTTGTTATTTCCACCTTGCCGCTCACAATATGAAGTGAGTCAGGGGTCCAATCATTTTGTTATGATAGGAAAGGTTTGAAAGTGGAATATCTTGCGGGTAAATTGGTACCTCTCTGCAGAGTTAAAAACGTATTCGAATACTCCGAGCTCCCGGGTTTATAGGAGTCTGCTGCGGTGGATTAAATCCACGGGGTGTGACACAAGTACTATTTTCTAAATAAAATATGTTTAAATCAAGATTACCCAAATGACATGTGTTGTCATGATAAGGAGTGCTGCCATGGGCTGTCGTGTGTCGACGTGTCGCGGTAGTGCTATAATCTAGTGAACATGAATGATGATGTTATATTATGAAAAGTGCTGCCATAAGATGAGATGAGAAAGGAAAAGATTATTTTACAAATATCCATAATTCTTGACTAGTCTAGGTTCATATCATCATTACTATATGTATCTACTCTTACCTATGACTTGCTGAGTACGTAAGTGCTCACCCTTGCAACATTCAACTCAATAGATGGAGCCTACCTTGATCAAGATGATGGCACGGAGTACTTCGTGGATCCAGAAGGAGGAGAATCAGTTCCGCCAGAACCCTGAAGTGTGTTGTTCTGCCGTCAATTTCTTTTGTGGGAGGGTCACCTATCTTCTGCTGCGTAGTTAAATATTTTGCTAAACCCTGAATGCCTTGTAGGCATTGTAATCCTCTTTATGTAATATTAAGGCCAGCAGGCCACACTGCTTAATATTTTGTGAGTACTCTGTTGCAATGTAATATACTCTTGTGTTTGACTCATCCTGGGAAGTCAAAGGTTTGTGGTTTATGACTAGCTACAGCGAGCTAGGTCTCTACAGGAGTAGTCGTTGTCCCAATTTCGGGGCGCGACACACCTCCAGTGCTTCCGCCATCCATACCATTTTTCTGGTCACGGCTAGGGGTTTTATTTCATGAATATAAGTATATAAATACATATATAATAGTTCATGGCTCAAAACTTGTTTATTTCGCATTTCACAGATAACCAGTCTAGTACTGCCAATTCATAAATCAACCATTCTCAATCTTTCACATGCAATATTGCCTATATTCAAGGTTATATTATAGCAACATTTAAAATATAGGTTCAAGATGACCAAGGATATGACTTGCCTTCCGCGTCGTCAGAAACAGCAGTTGATGACGAGTCAACAACGAAGTCCTCAAGTTCAGCTTCTGAATCTGCTCTACGACAAACCAAACAATACACACAAATATTACTTATATATTAAAATGTTTTAGGATCTATATGCAGATATGCTTTACAAGAGTGACTGAACAATACTGGAGATAATTGAGATTGCAAGCTAAACTGAGTTGAGAGTCTAGGGTTTCAAGGAATTGGCTAAGAATGGATGTTAGATGCTCTTAGGATCTCAAGGTTGCAATAAGAACATCAGTTTTGTGGCTGGTTTGATCAAAAACAGCGAATGTCAGCAGATTGACATTCAGATCAAGATTCTGACATAACTTCAAGGAAAGCTAGAGAGCTTATCTCAAATTATGACAGTAGAAGAAAATGTAGATCATAACTCTACAAATTCAGTGGACAAAGTGGTTTTCAAAATGCACAATCAAAAGTGGGTAAACAAGGCCAATGCCATTGGCTGGCATGCACTGAGACAGTGTCAAAAACTAGGGTTTAGCGGCAAATATAATTCAAGGGCTCAAATCAAGTTGTGATAGAAGAAGAAAATGCACATCTGGAAGGGAGTGAAAAGGGCTAATGCCACTGACTGACAGAGTTTGGCATTGAATCTGACATGGCCAGAAACTAGGGCTTGGCATAACTTTTGATCTAGAGCTCCAAATGATGCACCACTTTGTCTGGGAGGTAGGCAATAATAACAAGAACAAATCATTCAACAGGATCTAGGGCAGAAGATGGCTGGAAGGTGATGAAATTCAAAGAAGAAGTGTGGTGGCGACACGGCACAGTGAAGCTACTGGTCAAAATCTTGGCATGGCTGTATCTTAAAATCTGGGCAGTTTCAAAGATCGAGCTAGAAGGCAAAAATGTTCAGGAGGTTGAGGCACACCTGAATGACAAGGTAGATGAAGCTGAAAAGGCCAGGAATAGGTTTCCGGTGATCGACGCCGGAGAAGAAGCACTGCCATTTGCGGGTTTTCGATTTAGGCCGAAAGAACTCAATTCCAAGCTTGGAGAGTGAAAGAGAGGTAAGAGGAAGTCACCTGCACAATCAATTTGGCCGGAGGATGGCCGGAGAAGCCTGGCGACGATCGCCGGTTTCTGGAGAAGCTCAAAATTGGGGAAAACTTCGATTGAAGCTCAATCTGGAGATATTGATGCATAGGCTTGCTGGAAATGAGTCACTGATTATTTTCTTCCACAGGATCGAGAGCTAATTCGAAGTAGATTGGCCTGCATTGCCGGAATAGGGTAATCGAGATTTCCGGTGATCGCCGGCGTTAGAGGTCACCGGTGAGCAATTAAATGGTACAGCATGATAAGTGAGATGAGAGGAACTCACTGGTGCTGTTAATTTGGCAGGAGATGCTGTGGAATGAGCTGGCACCGTGAAGCTTCTTGCTGGACTCGCCAGAGAAGACGACTGCAGCGAGGGAATTTGGAAATTTGGTTAAGTCCTGGTGATGAGAAGATAACACAGGGTACTGGTGGCTTAAATAGACCACAGGGCGAAGCTTGCAAGGTTGTAATAGCAATAAATTGGTGTCAGTTGACATGAGTTGCCGGGCGCAGAAGCAGCAACGGCGAGCGGTGAAGCGACTGTGCACTGGCGAGGCAAAGCTGTGCTACATCGGGTCTCATCAATGTCGGGCGGTGCAAGGCGGTGGCGACAAGAGCTGGTGAAGCAAGTAACGTGGCAAGAAGATACTGACAATGGCTGCTGCTGGTCGCGCACAGGAGCAGGTGTTGTTCAATGGCGCTGCCACGGCGTTGCCACGGCGATGGTTGGGGCGTGGACGCGTGTGCACATGCAACTCAAGTGAGTACGAGCTCAGGCGCGGTGAGGCGTGGCCGGCGGTGAGCAAGCGCGGCGCAAACGCACGGCGAGCTTCTGGTCGTGCACTACAGTTGGCCTAGTCGAATTTGGGCTTGATTGCAATTTCCAATTCTTGATTTGGACTGATCTGTAATTCTGGAGATTTGGAAGGTTTGATCTGATTTTGATTCTGCTGATTTGGCAAACTTGATTCAACAGATGATTTGGCACAGATTGAAGATAAAATTTGAGATGTTTGGTTGATTTTTGATATGAACTGAAATTAGGGTATTTTAGGGTAATTGAAATCTGAATTTCAATTGATTTCGAATTCTGGGATTTAGGGTTTGATTTTGAGATACTCATAAAAGAAGAATTTGTGTTGAAAAGCATTTGTGAGGTGTTTCCTGAATCAGATTTGAATTTGGAGATGATTTGCAACATTTTGCCTTTTTAGGCTTTTGGAAAATCTGGAAAAAGGACTGATCTGCGATACTCTTGGACTGATTTGCGAAAAAGGTTCAGATGGTAAAATCTGGTTGCCAACTTTTTGGATTAAGGTATTGGCATACCCTTGATCATAATGCAAGAATAATCTGGTCTGAACTTGGCTAAGATTTTGATTAAATCTGGATTTCTTAGGGTAAAAGATATTCTGTTTTCGAAAACAGAAAGGAGTTGAAAAATCTGGAAGTTAGAGATGGAATTGAATCTGGGTTCTGAAGGCTTTTAGGTTTAGGATAACTGATAGATCAAATCTGGGAAGTCAGATCTTGACTTGAGGTCACAGGATAGATTTTGAAGATTTTAGGGCTAGAACAGAATAAAGCTGAGGCTGATTTGGTTGATCTAGAAGAGACATATGCATGCATGACTTTTAAGAAAGAACTTTTCACCCCAAAACTCAGGATGTTACACGGGTGACCCATAAACGGGGCCATAGCACCCAGGAACGGGTATTGTGGCTGATAAATGGGGGCTGGTGGCCACGCCAAGACACGGAGCAGCTCATCATAGAGCGCTGGGCGCGGAGCTGGCCCTCCACTAAGGCCTCAAGCAAGGTGTCCCGGGGAGCCGGGGAAACCGTCGGGGGGAGGCTGGTCCTGGCCGAGGCGGCCGCGGTCCCCGGGATTGACCCGGAGGTCGAACCATCGAAATTAACAAGGAAGGTGGGAGGCGGTACCTGGGTTTGGCCATGTCCGAACGTCAGTGTCGAGACGGCCATGCTTCGAATGGGTGGCGCCGGGTCACTGGGACTGGAGTCACTAGGGAGGGTCCGAGCCCTCATTCTTGGGGGAGCCATGGCGATTCGTCACGAGTCCCCATGGTCGGTGCCAAATGTCGTGGTATTACAAATACCCCGACAGGTTTTGTGGAAAATCCTAGCGAAGAAAAGACGACGCGAGCTGACCGTGCGACCGGTCATCTCCCGTCGGGCAAACTCAACAAGTGACATGAAGGTTTATACAGGTTCGGGCCTCGGTGAAGGCCCTAGTCCTGTCGGAGTGCTCCCAACCGTAGTTGGCTAGGGGAGCTCTCTCGGGGGAGAGATGGCTCCGGAGCACACCTATTTGATTGTCTATTAGAGTAAAAGTGAATTGTCTTCCTCACACGAGGGGTTACAAGGGCTTATATACCCCCAAAAAAATGCAAAAAGACTAAACTACCCCGCCTGCCACCGTTGGATCGAGCGGCAGCGATGTCCTTCTTCCGGTCAGGAACCTTGGATGATTGACAGGTGTCCGCCGATTCCCGAGGTGCTTCTCGCGTGATCCTCACGTGACCTGGGACAGGAGACCCTTGTCTTCGGGAGGTGGCGCCCAGGACAAGCTACCGGGGGGCCTTGTCCCTGGGCAAATGGAGGCGCCCAGGACAAGCCACCGAGGGGCCTTGTCCCTGGGCAAAAGGCGGCGCCCAGGACAAGCCACCTTCTCCCCGGGCAAATGGACACGCCTCTTACCAGGACTTGGTCCCGTGGAGATTCCCCCAACACATCTCGCCCAATGCCCTGACCAGTAAAAGGTCCAAGGAACTGCCTCCATCGATCAGGACCCTTTCGACTCTCGCGTTACTGATTATTGGGGTAATGACCAGAGGTAATCTCAATGGTCGAGTAAGCCCAATGGGACAATCAGAGCGATCAAATGTCAAAGGAGTGTCCGACCAACGGGGGTGTTGAGGTTCGCCAAGGGGAGCTTCCGCTTGGTTAACTTCTCGATGAAATTCTTTAAACTGTCATTTAGAAACAAAAGAGGAGGAACCTCCAAAAATGACATTAACATGATTGCGAGGTACCTTGTAGGACATTTCTTCATCCCCATCGGCGTCTCTAAGCCCGCAAGTCTGCTCTTTCGATGGCAAAGTTGGCATCGGCCGAATTCCCTGGTAGAAGTCATCTAGTTGCTTCAACCAGCTCCAGCAATTTTTGAGGTCGTGTCCCAGAGAGTTGTGGATCGGACACCACTTCTTGCCTTCCTACGAGTTAGTTGGTTTTTCTGGCTGGTCGGGATTCCAACCACCAGAGGCAGTTTTATTTTTAAATGAAAACCTATTACCTTTCATCGGCGGCGGCTTTTCCACGACTGCGACCTCCCGGTACTGTCCGGTTTGATTCTTTTTGGTTTTCTTTGACTTCCCGCTCGACGAAGACTATGGCTTCTTGCCAGCATCCTCTTTCTTCACGTCCTTGAGACCTAGTTGGGGCGATAAATTTCTTTTATCAACCATCCTATGCCATTCAACGGCCTCAGTCGCGTCTGAATAGCAATCAGCCATATCAAAGAGATTGGCGACTGATCGAGGGGGGTTGATAAGTAAATCTTCCATAAATCTCCGATATCGAATAGCGTACTTAAACGCCATGATAACAGAGTTATCGGATATGTTTGGAATGGTATTTCTCACCCCGACAAACCTTTTGACAAACTGTCGGAGAGTCTCCATAGAGGTTTGTCATAGACGATGAAGATCGTCTTCTTTCCCTGGGTTTTTTATAACAATTCTGGAAATTGTTAAGGATGGCATCGCACAACATTTCCCAGTTATATATCGAACCCTCGGACTGATTGAATTGCCAGGTCCTTGCCAGCCCCTCAAGAACCGTCGGCAAATAGTTGGCCATGACGCGATCATCCCCGCATGCCGCTTGAATAGCAGTAATGTAAATTTGAAGGAACTCCGACGGATTCTGGGTCCCATCAAACCTCTCAATAGCCCCTGGCTTGAACTTATCCGGCCAGACGACCGCACGGAGGCCTGGCGAAAAAGCCTTGCAACTTACATAAGGGCTGTGGAGAGTTCCGCGGTTTCCAGCATATCCACGAGCGATTTTGCGCGATGGGGATGCGCCACGTGGTCCCAGATGAGAATGCACAGGAATTCGATCTCGATCACGAGAACTTCCTACGCTCCTGGATTTGTCATACCGAAGTGATCCGAATGGTAATCGCTTACGCCTACCGTGACTAGGGTAAGAATACTCATTTTCATGGGAACGTATTGTAGACCGGGAGGAAGCTGTAAGGGTTGCATCAAATGCAACCTCATCCAGTTTCTCCACCAGGATCCTAGCAAAAGCCGGTTTATCCGCGTCAGCGAGGGTAGGAGGAAAATTACGCAAGACCTCCGCGATAGATCGAAGTTGGCAATGTGTACTCCTCTTTGGTGCGCCAGGTGTAATCATCTCTTCAGCTGCCGGTAAATGCTCTGGTTGTGAACAAGGCGTCTGGTCATGCCTGTGACCATGTGGGCGACGGGAAGAACTAGGGGCAGCGTCATAATGAGCCTGCGCATTTTGGAGAGCCTCAAGGGCTGTCCTGCGGAGTTCGTTATCTCATCGCTCGGGGTCTTGATCCTCCTTCTGCTTGCATTCTTGTTCCTCCTTTAGTCTGCGCTCCTGTTCTTTGCTAGCAATCCGCTGATCGGGATTTTCTTTCGACAAGGCGGCGAATTCTCTGGGGTGCGAAGCTACAGAAGGAGTGAACATCTCTGTTTGCTCCGAGTCAGATTCAAAATCAAAGAGAGAGTGGAGGTTATCAGGATCAAACCTCCCTGGACTGAGTTCCTGGTCGCTGCCATCCTGGTCCCTGATGGGAACACGTGGCGACCGAGAGTCGATTTTGCATATGCTGGAACTGACATCAAGTTCTGGACCTGTCTCTTCCATCCCCTGGTCGATGGACATGACCCGGGTAGGGGAAGATATATCCTCTTGGCGTCCCTTCAGAATGTCTTCGCAACTGACCTCTTCCATTGGAATGGGGTCGCTAGGCGAAGGCATTTGTATATCGGCATAATCGTCGAGATCGAAGTCGTTCTTGGAATCATATGCCCCAGACATTGCTCACCAAACCTTCGGATGAAGGGAAAGCACCTTGAGAAAGGCCCCACGGTGAGCACCAGCTGTCGACAATTTGGACTCGGGGTCCTTAGCCGATCTTATGCAAATTTGTGAGTTGCAAGACTTTTCAGGGCGCTCCTTCGAAAAGGTAGGATGAATCAAGTCTATAGAAGCACAAGAGATTTTATACAGGTTCGGGCCCTCGATGGTAAGAGTAATAGCCCTACATCCTGTTGTGATTTCACTATATGTAATAAGATGTTTTTACAAGAGGGTAGAAGAGATGATTACAGGCGATGATCTCTTCTATGTTAGTGTCTACCTAACTATATCTAAGTCTTCAGGTTTGTTGAACGCCTGGTAGTTCTTGTATGCTTGACTGAATTATCCACTGTCCTTAGAACGTGTATTGACTATATTTTTATACTGGACAAAAGGGCGCCAATGTGAAATAGCCTTGGACAGTTGTTAAGATGCAGTTTTGTTAATCGCACTTAACTCCCACGCAGGCTTAACACATGCAATCAAGGGATAACCGCACATGTTAACCTCCAGGCAGTTGTCTTCATGCGTGGAAATATCTTCGTGATTCTCGGGATATGCCTATTCAAAGAGTTAGGCCTTCCCAAATTGTTCTGGTCGCAGATAATCAACGACCCTTTGACCACATACTGCCTGTAGTTTCTTGATCGCGCATGGGCTGCGATCATGCAACATTCCTGTGTCCGCGCCCTTTAGGTCATCTGAGACCATAGCGACGGATTTACAGACACACGACCAATCTGATTCTGTCTTAAACCAGACGTGTATTACTTTGAACTAGCTCGGGTGATAATCCTCATCAATCCTCTGTCGAACTTATGCAGATTTGTGGGTTGTGAGACCTTTCAGGGTGTTCCTCAGGAAAGATAGGATAAGTAATGTCGATAGGGGTGCAAAGAATTTATACAGGTTCGAGCCCTCGATGGTGGGAGTAATAGCCCTACGTCCTGTTGTGATTTCACTATATAGGGTAAAAGAGTTTACAAGGAGAAGAGATTATCACCGACGATGATCTCTCCTATATTTTTGTCTATGTAACTATGTCTAAGTCTTCAGGCTCTGTTGACTCGTTGTTGTGCTTGTTGGTACTCTTAACCGTGCTTTACATCGTGCATTTAGCCATCCTTTAATACTGAATGAAAGGATGCCGACGTGAAGCAGTTCTTGACAGTTGCTATGGTGCAGTTTGTATAACCACACTCCTCTTCTACGCAGGTTTAACTCGTGCAATTAGCAGATAAATGCACATGCTAACCTTCGGGCAGTTGTTTTCAAACGTGGGAGAAGTTATATTGATACTGAGGACGTGCTTGTAAAAGACTTAAACACCCCCAAGTTATCTTTGGTCGCGTGTAGTCAGCGACCCTCTAACCGCACACTATTTGTGGCCTTCTGACCACGCATTGTCTGCGGCCTTATGATCGCACAAGGGCTGGGATCATAAACTATCTTTGTGTCCGTGCCCTTCTCGTGTACAGGAGACTGACCGTCTGAGACCATAGTTGCTACTAAGACACATAGACACATATCAGATTCGAACCTGACTTAAACCCGACATGTGTTAATCAAACTAGCTCAGGTGACAATCCTCGTCACTTGCCTTTTCTAACTTTTAGCAAATACACTTTGATGATGATCTTTATTTTGACAAACATGTACTCCGCTTTTTGATAGTTTGTCCACGGAATTTTAGGCAAAGCCATGTCGGCGGACAAAAATTGAGAGTACCACCCGGAGGACGAGGCATTTTCCTCTTCTGATACTAGTGGTTCGACAAGGGGCAACGTAGGTTAGTGGTGCAAAGCGGAATAGCTCAGACGAACCTGTCAAAACTGCGCGCCAACTTTAGCACATGTCAAGATAGGTAAGATTGGAGGAAAACTCACGGTTTTTCAAAGACGTCGAACAAAAACCAACAATGGAGGACCAAAAAAGACTCAAGGATTATGCAACCCCACTCAGCATGGGATTGCAATCAGGTATTCTTAGACCACCGATTGAATCAAATAATTTTGAGATAAAACCTGTGCTTTTGAATTTGGTTCAAAAAAACCAGTTCAGCGGTCTTTTCATTGAAGATCCATCACTACATTTACATATGTTTCTTGAGCATTGTGATACTTTCAAGATTCATGGAGTAACACAGAATGCACTTCGTTTGAGACTCTTTCCTTTCTCGCTTCGCGAGAAGGCAAGAGCATAGCTATACACTCTTCCTCCTGTGTCAATCACTACTTGGGACAAACTCTCACGGGTTTTTCTTGGCATGTTTTCCCTCCTGCTAAAACTGTTCAAATATGAACTAGATTGAATCTTTTTCTTAGTAGGTAGGTGAATCACTTTACGACGCTTGGGAGCGGTACAAGGACTTGTTGATCAAATGTCCGCATCACAAACTAGAAAAGTGGCTTGTAGTTCAAACATTTTATAGTGGATTGAATTACAATGCACAGATGGCCGTAGACGCCGCAGCTGGCGGCGCATTAATGAACAAAAGTGTAGACGAAGCATACGACCTCATCGAAGGTATAACTTAAAACTACATGTAATGGGAAACCGAATGAGCTGCTCAACAAGCACCGACCAACAACATGGATGTAAGTGTAATGTCACAATTAGCCGAACAGGTAGTACTTATAATTGATAAACTTGCTATTCTTGGATCAAATGCTACTTCGTATGTTAGTGCAATTACACCAATAAGTGAACTATGCGGTATACAAGGCCACTATGGTCATGAATGCCAATTTAACACATCCATGGAGTAGGCAAACGCTTTTTAGGGTATGCAACAACGACAAAGTAATACTTTTCCTAACTCATATAACTCTGGATGGAGCAACAATCAAAATTTTGCATGGTCAGGGCAAAATTAGCAACCTCAACGCCAACAACAAAACTTTGGACAGAAGCAACAACAGCAACAAAATCCCCAATATCAAGCTCAAAGGCCGCCGTTTCAACCACAAAATTAGAAACCTTATCTACCGCTTAATCAACGACAACCCGAGCAATCGAACATGGAGCGCATGCTAGAGAACTTTCTAGCAAATCAAGATAAAGAGAAGACATCCATGAGCCAAAAGATAGACTCTATCAAGTCACGTCCACATGCTCGAGACTCAAATCGCACAATTGGCGAACCCTGCACCGAAAAATGATAACCCTCTTCCTTCTCAACCTATTAATCCTCGCAATTTATGAGCAAATTAATTCTATAGCTTGTTCTAAACCTCTTGTGTCTAATGCAGTTATCCTACGAAGTGGAACAAAGCTACTAGAACAAACGCCATCAACCAAACCTGCGCCAGAAAACAAAATCAAAGAAATACCAATACCGACGACAAAGGATGATGACAAGGTCACCGAACCACAAGAAAAGGAGAGTGGAGAAAATTAGGTAACACGTACTTATAATCCAACTCCACCTTTTCCGGTAAGGTACGTAAAAGCAAAACTCGATAAGCAATTCAAAAAATTCGTTGAAATCTTGAAAAAGCTTAATGTGATAGTGCCTTTTACTGATTTAGTAACTCAAATGCCGTCTTATGGAAAATTCTTGAAAGACATTCTTACTAAAAAGAGGTATTTGAGTGAATTTCAAACTGTTTCTTTGACCAAAAATTGTAATGCTCTAATTCAGAACAGGATGCCGGCAAAGCTACGGGATCAAGGGAGCTTCTCCATCCTTGCAACATAGGTACGGTACACATAAATCGTGCTCTTTATGACCTAGGCACAAGCATTAGTGTAATTCCTCTCACCATTGCACAACGTTTGAGCATGGGTGCAATCAAACCTACCCACATGGTTCTATAACTTGCCGATCATTCGATGAAGCATCCGGAGGGAATCATGGAAGATGTGCCTCTTCAAGTCGGTAAATTTTATCTTCCAGTTGATTTTGTCGTTCTTGATATGGATGAAGATGTTGCTATACCAATTCTATTGGGACGACCCATGCTCCGGACATCAAGCGCCCTCATCGATGTCCGTGAGGGACGAATCACTTTTCGCATAGGGAAGGAGAAAATTTTATTTAAAATGTCTAAACTTGTTGACTGCCCTATGTATGAAGAGAAAATTTGCATCATGGATGCTCTAGAATAAGTCTTAGAAGAGGAGTCGCCACTTCAACTAACTTTGGGAGAAGAAACGGATGATATATTCGAAAAACAAAGAATGGACAGCAGTGACGTAGATGAACAAAACGACGATGAACAAACAAAAGAACCATCCAAAGAGGACACCTCTGAATCCAACATCATAGGTAAGGAAAAGGTAAGTAAACGTACACTAAAAACTCTTCCTTC
Organism: Pharus latifolius; assembly: GCA_019359835.1. Classification (NCBI taxonomy): domain Eukaryota; kingdom Viridiplantae; phylum Streptophyta; class Magnoliopsida; order Poales; family Poaceae; genus Pharus; species Pharus latifolius. Next base: position 16,891,091 of record CM033320.1, read on the forward strand.
CTCGCAGAAATATGTGTTCTTGGATGATGATGAGATGCAACCTGTCATTGTTAATGCAAACTTGACGAATACACAACTAGAAAAATTGATTTCTTTACTTCGTGTCTATCTCAGTGCTCTAGGTTATTCAATTGATGATATCAAGGGACTTAGCCCTGAAATTTGCATGCATAGGATCTCTCTAGTTGATGAAACTAAAACCTCCGTTGAGTGTCAACGAAGACTTAACCCAAACTTGAAGGAAACTGTCAAGGCTGAAATTTCTAAACTATTAGATGCGGGTATCATTTATCCTATCTCTGATAGTAATTGGGTTAGTCCTATTCATGTAGTTCCAAAGAAAGAAGGTATGACCATAGTTAAGAACGCTAACAATGAGTTGATCCCTACTAGACTTGTTATTGGATGGCGCATGTGCATTGATTATCGTAAATTAAATAATGCCACTATCAAGGGTCATTTTCCATTACCTCTCATTGATCAAATGTTGAAAAGATTGGCTAATCATGCATATTTTTGTTTTCTTGATGGGTATTCGGGTTTCTTTCAAATCCCAATTCATCCCAATGATCAAGATAAGATGACATTTACGTGCCCTTTCAGTACTTTCACTTACCAGCGAATGCCGTTTGGGTTATGTAATGTGCCTGCAACCTTTCAACGATGCATGATGGCTATCTTTTCAGATTTAATTGAGGAAATAATGGAAGTGTTCGTGGATGATTTTAGCGTTTATGGTTCCTTATTCGATGCTTGTCTACAAAATCTTTCTCGAGTCTTATGCAGGTGCAAAGAAGTCAACCTTGTGCTAAATTGGGAAAAGTGCCAATTCATGGTTTAGGAAGGTGAGGTACTTGGCCACATGATTTATGAACATGGGATTGAAGTTGAAAAGGCAAAAATTGAATTCATAGCAAGTCTTCCACCACCAACAAACATGAAAGGCATACACAGTTTCTTGGGACATGCAAGTTTTTACTGTCGTTTCATTAAGGATTTTTCCAAGACTACCAAACCTTTCACACATTTGCTTGGTGAAGATGTGCCTTTTGATTTTGATAAAAAATGTCTTGATGCTTTCAATCACTTGAAACTTGCATTAACTAGTGCTCCCATCATACAACCTCCAAATTGAAATGAACCTTTTGAATTGATGTGTAATGCTAGTGATTATGCAATTGGTGCTGTTTTAGGGCAAAGAACAAATAATGTTTTACATGCTATATACTATGTAAGCAAAACTTTGGATGATGCTCAAAGTAATTGCACTACGACTGAAAAAGAATTGCTTGCTGTAGTATATGCCCTAGATAAATTTCATCCATATTTAATTGGTTCAAAAGTTATTGTGCACACTGATCATGCTGCTCTCCAGTATCTTTTGACCAAGACAGAAACCAAGCCACGACTTACACAATGGATCCTTCTACTACAGGAATTTGATTTGGAGATCAAAGATAAAAAGGGTACTGAGAACATCGTCGCTGATCATCTCTCGCACTTTTAACTGACACCGTCGATGTTCACATCAATGACGCTTTACCCGACAAGCACCTTTACTTGATTCAACAAGAACCATGGTATGCTGATATTGCAAATTATTTATTTAACCATGAACCCTCCAGGGTTAAGAAGTAGAAAGCGAAAGCGTTTCCTCCATGACATCCTACGCTACAACTAGGACGATCCGAACCTTTTCAAAAAAGGCGTTGACAACATATTTCAAAGATGCGTGCCCATCCACGAGATCCAAAGCATTCTTGAACACTACCATTCATCTCCATGTGGTGGACACACCGAAGCTTCAAAAATAGTGGCCAAGGTCTTGCAATCAGGTTTTTTTTGGCCTTCTTTATTTAAATATGCTCATGACTTTGTGCAAAAATGTGACCCTTGCCAATGTTCCAGAAATTTGAGTAAAAGACATGAAATGCCTCTAACAAACATTCTTGAAATTGAGCTTTTTAATGTATGGGGAGTAGATTATATGGGACCTTTTCCATCGTCTATGGGCAACTCCTACATCTTGGTTGCGGTTGATTATGTTTCAAAGTGGGTAGAGGCTATTGCAACACCAACAAACAAGTCAAAACATGTGATTAAACTCTTAAAACAGTCATATTTCCCCGATTTGGTATCCTACGAGCTGTAATTAGTAATGGCGGTGCGCATTTCACTAATTACCAATTTCAAAAATTGTTGATGAAATATGGGATAATTCATAAAGTTGCTCCTGCATATCACCCTCAATCAAGTGGACAGGTTGAAGTCTCGAACAGGGAAATCAAGACAATCTTGCAGACGGTGGTAGCTCCGTCTCATACGGATTGGGCACTCAAAGTTCCAGATGTCCTTTGGGCATATCGTACTGCATTCAAAACTCTGCTAGGTATGACACCTTACAAACTTGTATTTGGTAAAAACTGTCATTTGCTTGTTGAATTGTCACACAGGGCATTATGGGCGTTAAAAGAACTCAACTAGGACTTTGACAAAGTAGGGCAAAGGCGAATCCTTGAACTACACGAATTAGAAGAGCTTCGGAACAACTCCTACAAAAGTTCCTGGATCTATAAAGACAACACGAAGAAGTGGCACGACAAACGTATCCTCAACCGCAAGTTCAAACCAGTTGATTTGATTCTATTATTCAATTGTCGATTGAAACTATTCCCAGGGAAATTGAAATCGCGATGGACTAGGCCATACACGATAGAAAAGATCTTTCTATATGGTGCCGTAGAGCTTCGGGTGCAGAACGGTACCACTTTCAAGGAAAACATGCACTGTATCAAGCTGTACAATGTGGGAGACCAGGTAAGTACGCTGAACTCGGTCAATTCATTTGATTCCATACATTTTTGAATGGCCGAGGACGTTCTGTCGAGTGGGACGTTAAACCAGTGCTAGCCAGGAGGCAACCCAGTACACGAACTTATAGTTCTCTCTTTTATGAACACAGCGGTGCGAAAATCACTCAATTCCAACACTGTTTGACCACCCAAACCTTATTTTCGTAAACTAGGGCTAACTCTTTTTGCAAAAACCAAAAAAATCAAAATTTTTACACTGGCCAAGGCGACCACGACCGCTTGCACGACCAATTTTGGTCTTTGTTTGGTTCAAATTTTCAAAAAAAAAATTCAATTTTTACCTCAGCTAAGACGACCACGACTAGGTTTACGACCAGTGGTGGCTTCGGTTTGAGGATTTTTCAAAAAAATCAAAATTTTCTTTTTACCCGACCTTGAGCATGACTAGTGTTTTGACCAATGTCGCGTTCGGGCGCATTTTTCAAAACCAACCGACGCGAGCATGGGTACGAGCATGAACAATGCCACTTTCGGGTGCGTATTTTTGTAAAGAAAAATAAACTTTTAAAACTCCCGAGGCAAGCACGACCAGTGCTGCTTTCGGGTGGATTTCCCAAATAAAATAATTTTTTTAAAAAAACCAAACCGAGCACGACCTTGACCACGACCAGTGCTGCTTTCGGGTAGTTTTTCAAAGAAAATTCAAAAAGTTTCAAAAACTAACCAATGGGGCCACGATCTCGAGCACTCCATGTGGCACGCCCAGGTTGATTTTTCAAAATTTAAAAACTTCTTTTTATTTTCGACCACAAAATACACGACACATGGCACATCCTGTGTTCGTTTCTCGCAAAACTGAACCAGACTGAACCTAAACCAAGTAATGCTCATGTTCGAGGCCTCGAAGGTGTGACCAGTTGGTCGAGGGCGGGTGTAAATGAGCCAACACGTCCCGTGCCCATGGCTGTAGCCTTGTCAGTGCGACCACCTGGTCGTAGCGGGTGCAAACCGAGCCAAACACGACCCGTGCCCATGGTCGTGCCAAGCTCGGTTTCCTCTCCTTTTTCAGTCGAAACTCACCTTTTTGCTTTCTTTTTGTCCTTTTTCTTCCCAAAACCTTTTCTAACTCAACCTATCACCCTATTTAAAGCCTCCCATCCTCTCCAAACAGCAGCATCCATTATTTTTAGCCCTTGTTCTTCTCAAACCCTCCACAAACTTAGCCACACAAATCCAAATCCAACCGTTCAAACTTCGATCCGATCGCGGATTCCAGCTCCTCACACCTCGACACCCCCGGATATGAAGTTTTCTACGGTGATGATGACTCCCTGACGCAATGTCAAGAAGGTAACGAAGCGCAAACATGGTATGTCTCCTCAAACTTCTCATATCCAGATTTTCTGCAAATTTACTTCACAAACCCCGATCGTCTTGCTAGATGTATGCATTTAAAGAAGAGATCTTTGAGGTCTACTAGATTTTTAGATGTTCATACCACTAGATCTCTAGGAATTGAAGATGATGTTAAACACCTGCTTAGTAATGTAGGTTGGGACACACTTATAGCAGTTCCAGTCCCGACTTTTCACGAAGTCGTATGGGAGATTCTAGCCTCCTTCGAACAAAACACCATACGTGTTCCTCCCGATGAAACTAAAGGAGTTAGATTCAGATTTGCAAATGTGGATTATAATTTTTCAACTGATGAATTTGCAAATCTGATAGGGTTAAAACCTGGGGGAACTTTTCATGCTTCTATTATTTTCACCCCTGGAAAAATTTGGAGTGATATAGCTGAGGAAGGGCAACATCTTTTTTGACCCGGTAAATCCAAGGCCGCCAAAATTTGTAATCCAGCCTTTCGCTATTTACAGCGTCTCATGGCTGGACCAATTTTGGGGCGTGACTAATCAGGATAAAGTTTTAGAAACCGAGGTTGAATTTTTGTGGGCTATGTTAGGCAAAATTCATATATCATCTGCAACCTACTTTCCCCATCACCTTAAAAGTATTGGGAAGGATTTATGCAAAACCTCACCCATTGTCTTAGGTGGCTTAATCACTCTTATAGCAAAGCCCTAGGGTTTGATGCTACAGATTATCAAGAATCATTGCCCGCAGCCACCTTAGATTTGAATGCATTGTTTTCAATGGGGTTTTGTAGGAGGGAAGAGAATTCTTTTCATTGGATTATTAACGGCATTCCCTCTATCATTTTGTCCAATATTTCTCATACTAGCTTTGTCGATGATTTGGATTCGGGGTCCTCTGCCGATCTTACGCAGATTTGTGAGTTGTATGTGAGACCTTTCAAAGTGCTATCAGGTAAGTTAAGATAAGCAATGAAATAGAGACGTAGAGATTTATACAGGTTCGGCCCTTCGATGGTGGGAGTAATAGCCCTACGTCCTGTTGTGATTTCACTATGTATGAAAGAAAGGGTTTTTACAGGAAAGAGAGATTATCACAAGTGATAATCTCTTGTTATACTTTTGTCTAAGAACTATATCTAAGTCTTCAAGAGCGTCTATGGATGTTCACCATTCGTCTCTATGTGTTGTTGTTCTATATCAGCAATCCTCTTATACTAAATGAAAAAATGCCAATGCAAGGCAGTTCGAGACGGTTGCCATAGTGCAGTTCGTGTAATCGCATCAATCTTCTTCGCTAGTTAAGCACGTGCAATTATAGATAACCACACACGTTAACTTTCTGACGGTTGTCTTCCCACGTGGAAGAAATTACCTTGACCCTGAGAACGTGTCCAGTAAAGGCTTGAACACCCCCAGGTTCTCTTGGTCGCGCAGAGCCAACGACCTTCTGATTGCACATAGCCTGCAACCTTATGACCACGCATAGCCTGCAATCATAGACTGGCTCTGTGTCCGCAACCTTCTGGTGCACAAGAAGCTGTCCATCTGCAACCATAGCGGCTGCTAGGACACATAGACATACATCACATCCAAACTTGACTTGAACATGATATATGTTAAATAAACTAGCTCGAGTGATAATCCTCATCAGCTAGCCCCCAAATTTGAAGAGGTAAAAATATTATAACTTCAAATTTAATCTACATCGAATACTTAACCCGACGCTTCAACTTTTTCAGTTGGCACTGTACATTGTGTGGTAGTTTATCTCCAGAGAAAACCGCCGGGCTTTTCTTGACAGGTAATCATGAAGTTATTGACTATTTAACCAAGGCAAGTGCCGTAAGTGCATTTTAAGAACTCGAGGCGTCCACGAATGTGAACCGTCACTTCTAGGCTCTATAAATAGTGAAGCCTTTCAGTTCTAAGACTCACAAGCTACCTTTTGGCTAAGTCTTTTTAGAACCTGTTTCCACTCCTTACCTCACATTTCTTCTTCGACTCTCATCTTAATGGCGGACCCAGACTCTAAGAAGATTGTTGAGAGTGATGAGGAAGAAGTAGAGATAGGAATCGACCAGAATATCTAGAAGGTAAATCTTTTCTAGAACCCTGATACAAATCTTTCCTTTGCACTTTTGATCATTTCCAAAGCAATGCATTTTGGAACTTACAAGCGCTCAAGGAACTGATTCCTCTTAAGAAGAGATCCAGAAATGACGAAGGATCCTCCAGTGGAGCTGCATCAAAAGTACTAAAGGGTGCTGACATCTGGGCTGCCACATTGCCCCTATCTTCAGCCCTGGCAGCCCATCCAGTTTCATTTTCACCACCTCCTTTGGATCTCCAAAACAGTCCTTTTAACTATCTTTCTTCTTGGGAAAGTCTCACACCTCGCTTGGCTTTCTCCTCTGCTTCCCAGGTAATCGTCTTCATCCTCTCCGTTGGTCTCATGTTTCTTAGAAACTAATCCGTACATGTTCAGGAGGTGAAAGCCCCTAGAGCCCCCAGCGATCAGCTTGCTGAGATCCAAGCTCTTCTGAGGGAGAAATCTGACTTGGTTAGAACCCTTAGAGAAGAAAAAGAGGCACTGAAGAAGCGTTCTGAGGAGATTTCCTTGATCATTCTGCACCTGGCAGAATGCTATGATGGAGCCCGCGAAGAGGTGCGCAAGCTTCGTCTGAAGAGAAATCATGCGCGAGAGCAGCGAGACCTCTCCGATATAATAAGGAATAGTTGCACTCACTTAATAAGGGATGATATTGATAGGCTTAGAGATATTGCCAATTCTCTTGGGGCGGCCAGTGTTGATCCCACTGATGCCACTATGTTCCTAGGAGAACTTTGTAAATTACTCTTGGATCAGGTTGACGCTTTAGTCGCCTGTATCCCTTTTGTATGTAAAGACTATAATAAATAAAGAATTTCTTTTACATATTTGAGTCCTTGAATGATTATGTATAACTTATAATCATCAACTTAGCGTTCTTTGTGTGAAAAAATGATGACAAGAAAACACTTTTGTGATCAAAAAATACATAGGTATTACATCTTATGTCCGAAACTAATTCCAGACTTTTGGTCTCAAGATAGCATTGAGTCCATAAAGAACATTGCGGTCATAGAACAGCCTTGAGACCATGCGTAGCACTGAGGTTGTAGACAATACTGAGATCACAGAATAGCCTTGCGATCATATCTAGTACTGCGATCACAAAAGAATTTTCACTTTAAAAATTGTGACAATGCTGAAGATATGAGATTACCCTGGACTCATAAGGTTTTAATTTCTCAAAAATTCTCATGTAATTATTTATACCATAGCCCCCGAATGTGAAATAAAATGACCTGTTAATTGAAAACAGACGAATTTTATTTCAGATTCAAACAGGGTAAATGATATTTATAGTGGGTTCCAACTGAGAAGACACTTGTTATGAGAAACTATTAAAATAATGAACCTGGCGAGTAGTGGTCTCGGGCATATAAAAGGAAGCAGTAGTTTTCTTGAGAAGCTTTAGAAGAAAAAACCCACTGCTACCTTAGCCATTTCTACCACACAAAAACCCTCTCTTTGCACCTTGCTCTCATCGCCTCCAAAACCGTCGTCTTTCCATCAATTTCAGCAACAATGGCGTCTTGGAGCCGATCAATCCACCATAGTGAGGAGAGCTTGATGGCGCTTGAAAAAGAGGAGATCCTTCCCCTGTGACTGCTAATCAACTGGCGGCTGGTGGAGAAGAACGAGGAAACCCCAGTCGTTCATGAGAACGAACTGGTGATCTTTGAAGAGTTCTTGCGTTGTGGGTTTTGATTCCAAGAAAGAAAGTTCCTGCAAGAAGTTCTGGTGCACTATGGGTTGGAGTTAGTGAATCTTCATCCCAGTGCCATATTGATCTTGGCGATCTTCCAACATTTGTGCGAGGCCTTCATTGGAGTGCTGCCCAGCGTGGATCTTTTCCAACGATTCTACTTCTCGGCATGGTTGAAGAGCGCCAGTGCGGCAAGATGTATATACTTCCGCATAAGGGATAAGAAAGATTATCCCTTTCTTCCTTTGTGGGATTCTGTACACGGGTGGCACCAGAAATGGTTCTACTACACCCCTCCATCGGAGAGCGGTCTCTGGTTCGAGAATCATCAACCAGAGAAGTGCAATCAAATGGACACCATTCTTGCATTAAACCAAGAGTTCAAGACGCAGACCCGAGCGATTCTTCACCTAGTCCAGCAAGGATTAACAACGCGAGATATTATCCACGACTTCATGAAGAACAGGATGAGCCCCCTGCGAAAGAAGGGACATCCTGCTTGGGAGGTAGAATCCATGGTGGACAGCACCCTGGATTATAATACCAGTATGTCCTCTGGTCCACAAAACATGCAATTTTTACTGATGAAAGATATCATACCAAGTAATTTTCCTTTTGTGACACAGTTCTATCTTTGTCCGAAATTGAGAAACGGACAAATAACCTTCTGCGGCCATATAATGCCACAACAGAAGGAGCTCAAGGATCACCCCATCCTCAAAGCTTAATCAACGGCAGCGACGACCTGAGACAAGAACGGCAGAAGGTATGACTTCTTTCGTGGAACATGTCTGAGATCGCTTGTTTTTTTGATCATCGAATCAAAATTCTTGAAACGATGCAGCTGCTGAAGGGGCGAACCACCGAGACAAAGCATCCTGGTGATGACGCTCGGCCTTCTGGGAGGTCAGCGCCGAAGAGGGTGAAGAAACCCTCTTCCAAGTTGAAGACGACGAAGGAACCACCTCCTGGGTCCTCCAAGAAGACCATAGGAGGGGCTTCGTCGAAGAAGAAGAAAGTAACCGCAAAATATAATGCAGTAAGATTTTCTCTTCCCCCTGTTATGCCGAGTAAGAGTAGGAATTACTTCTTAGTCGTACAGGGTGAGGGGAGCGAGGATGAGGAAGACGAAGTTCCTCTCATCCGTCGCAAGAGGAAGGTTCAACCCCTCTGGACATCAGCATTCCAAAGAGATCAACCTCTCCTACCATTGCCAAAGTCTTGTCCTCCTTGGCAGAGGCAAAAATAGTGGCAGAGGATCATGTGGCCGCAGAAGAACTTGCGGTCACGGAAAAGACTCCCAATCCTGAGGCATGCGCCGCCTCAGGGCTGGTGACCCCTCCTTCGATTACCGAAGGGACTGCTGCGGTAAAACTTCACAATTTTTAAATTTTTACTTCCCTACATATACCAATCGCATTGTGAACATGCAGGGGGAGGAAGACACTGTCCTATTCAAGAAAAGAAAAACAAAGACAATCGATGATGCTTCAGCAGGGACACCCAATGGGCTTCTGTCTCCCCAGAGCTCATCTTCAATCTTGGATGGGGTTCCATATAAAGTAAGGATATCACAACTCATCAATTCTTTGTTATTTAAACCAAAGATGTTTTAAGTTATGATATCTGCAGGGATCCTATGCTTAGCGTCCCATCGACCTCACCGAACATCGACGCACTGACTACCATGGAGGTTGCAGGGGACACAGGTGTGGCTCCAATGGCTGAGGTATCCCCTCAAGCCATTGTAGAGGAAATAATCGCGGACATCCAATCTCAGGGGATGGAAACTGCAAACTTGACCGCAGTGGTGGATTAGAAAGAACAACCATTTTCTGCCCCTGGCGTCAAGGAAAAAGCGAGCCTCGAGGTTCAACCTTTAGATGAACCTAGGAGTATGCTGAGAACTTCTTTCAGCAATTTTGTAGAGGTAAGAAAAGATTCTTTTACCACCTTAGATTCTTAGGAATGTTCAAGTTTAAGTAACAAGTTTTACTGTGTTTCAGGATCTAACCCAAATGGCGACCAAGTCAAAAGTTTTGTCAACGGATATCAAGGTCGCGCAACGGGACATCAGCCAGTTACGACAGTAAGTATTAGTAACTTGCTTACACCAACTTGAACTTCGTCTAAGTATAACGGTTATCCTCCTTGTCACAGGGAAAATGCCTCCTTGACAAAAAGTATATCTGATCGGGAAAGCCAGGAAAAGGCCGCGGTCTTGAGATTTTCTTTCATGGAGAAAGAATTTCATGAGACGCAGCTAAAGCTTTCCTGTAAGTTTTTCTTCCAACCAGATGGAATTATTACTTTATATGAACTACTGTAAAATCAATTACTTTGCCCATGTAGTACAAGAGGAACAGATAAGCCTTCTTTCACAAGAGAGGGATGACTTCCAAGAGAAGTGTACCCGGGCTAAAATCGAAATTGGGTGAGTTCACACTACCGTCGAGCACCAAAGTGCAACCATTGAGTCTCTCAAGAAAACGACCGATGTTATCTGCGAGGAGAAAGAAACCCTGATGGCGACAATTTCCTCCTGCAGTGACATTCTATCGCCAGCTTTTGGAAAACTGAAGATGGTTGCGAATTTGCTGAAGGCTGACATTGTCGACCCTCAAAAGGAAGAATTAAGCCTCAGCGAATCATGCAAATTAGTGGCAGCTCAAGCTGGATCGCTCCTTGAGTATCTTCCTGAAGATATCAAGCAGCAAGAAGAGGTAGTGAAGGACAACACAAAATATGTCACCTCCGCCATCTTATGCAAGCTCTGACGTCACCATGGCCCGAATTTAGACTTGAAACCAGTGGTGGGAGATGTAGAGTTTGAGAGTGAGAATCAACTTGAGGATATCATGAAAGAAGTGAAGCCCTTGATCAAAAATCTTCTGAAAGAACTCGGCTTATTGTAATATCACTGTAATGAACAATGACCCTCTGTTTTTTACTGTACCTACAAATATACAGTTATAATATACAAATGCATGCCTTAGGTTTTTTTGTTGAAGAATGTACTCATTTTTGTTTTATATCATGGCTCATATCCCTCTAGCCCCCTCCTGAGATCATGTATACTGAAAACACTGTATCATAATCTCAGGAAGAGATGGGCTATTGATGATCAGGAAATATCTGGCGAGTTCCTTATATGTTTAGAAAAGGTTTACAAAGGAATGTCTCAACCTAGATACGATCATCTGGTCGCACCGATACTGATCTTAATATAATACCAATGTTTATTACGAACTGGCAGCCACTGAAATGATCGAAACATTGTAGTAAGTCCCGTATGCGTTTAGAAACGGCTTATTTAGGGTTGTCTTATCTAGATGCGACCATGAGATCGGCCAGTGAATCCAACTTGGTTATTATAGTAAGATGGTCATCGGCAACCAACAACCAAGCATAACTCAGTCAGAATGGGGCAAAAGAAATCGAACCATAACATGATGCGAAGAAAAGTACCTATAAGTTTTTAACAAAACCATGCTAATTGAAAAGGATAAAAGAAATGGAAAACTTACACGTAGAACTTGTGTAGTTGATCTATGTTCCAAGTATTGGACAAGATCCTTCCATCCTCCATCGCTAATCAAGCTGATCCTGGTCACAGTACTGAAACTACAGTATAAGGGCCTTCCCACTGAGGGGAGAATTTATTGCGGTTAGACTGATTTTGTATCTTTCGTAAAATCAAGTCACCCATGTGTGACGAGGATTGTTACCCGAGCTAGTTCGGAATAAATGCACGTCTGGTTCAAGACAATTCGAACCAGGTGAGTGTCCTTTGATATGATCTCAGCCGTCCTGGGAAGTATGGACACATGGTCGCAGGTTCTACATGATCAGGCCGCAGATAATGCGCGGTCAGAAGCCCGTATGCGATGCGCGGACAGAAGGTCACAGATAATGCGCGGTCAGATGACTGCAGACAATGCGCGGTCAGAATACTCTCAACCAAGAGACGCGGGGTTGCTTAGACCCTACAACAAGCATATCCCGAGTATTCCAAAGATTCCTCCACGTACAGAGACAACCATCAGGGAATTAATATGTGTAGTTATTCCTTAATTGCAAGTGTTAAGCCTGCGTGGAAGTTAAGTGCAGTTGCCAAAACTGCACCCGAGCAACTGTTCGAAGCCGTTATGCATTGGCTCCCTTTCAACCAGTATAAAAGGGTGAGCTAATGCGCCAGACAAAAAGGACACATCGATAGAAGACATTGGAACAAATCAACATCAACCAGCTTTCATAGGCTAGGTTTAGCTGTTTTTTACATAACCACACGGAAAAGATCTTCGCCTGTGATGATCTTTTCAACAACTTTGTAATCCTTTTTCCTACACATAGTAAAATCCCAACAGGACGTAGGGCTATTACTCCCACCATCGAGGGCCCGAACTTGTATAAATCTCTCTGTGCTCTAACTAACTTTGATTCATCATCCCTTCCCGGAGGGACACCCTGAAAGGTCTCACAACTCACAAATTCTGCATAAGTTCGACTAAGGACCCTGAGTCCGAATCGTCGACAGCTGGCGCCCACCGTGAGGCCTTTCTCAAGGCATCTTAATTTCTATCCGGAGGTTCGGTAAACCATGTCTGGAGCATATGATTCCGAGAACGACTTCGATCTCGAGGATTATGCCCACATCCAGATGCCTTCACCTAGTGATCCTGTTTTGATGGAGGAAATCAGAGGCGAAGACGTTCCGGAGGTCGATTCGACCACTCAGGTCATGTCTATCGACTAGGAGGTGACCGACACAAAACCAGAGCCTACTGAGGTTCAAAATGCGTTAGAGGTTGAATCTGGTCCGTCATACGACCCTACTGCGGGTAAGAACGATGTTGACCAGGAGATTAGCCCGGGGAAGTTTGACCCTGATAACCTCCATCGTCTATTTGATTTCGAGTCTGACTCAGAACAAACGGATATGTTTTCTCCATCAGCGACCTCTCTCCCCAGACAATTCACAGCTTTATCAGAAGAAACTCCCGATCAACAAGCTGCTGGGGAAGAACAGGAACGCAAACAAAAGGAAGATCAAGATCGTGAGCAACAAGACAACAAACTTCGCAGAACAGCCCTAGAGGCTCTTCGAAATGCGCAGGCTTGTTACGATGCTGCTCCGAGTTCTTCCCACCAATCACGTTGTCGTAGGCGCGACTAGACACCATCTTTACCCCCAGAATGTTTGCCGGCGGACAAAGAGACGGTGACACTTGGTGCCCCTAGGAGAAGTACACATGGCCGGCTTCGATCCATCGCGGAGGTCCTGCGTAATTTTCCTCCTACGATCACGGATGCACAGAAACCAGCCTTTGCCAAAATCCTGGCGGAGAGGTTGGACGAAGTCGCATCTGAGGCGACCCCAACGGCCTCTTCCCGGTCAGTGACACGTTCCCATAACCAAGAATACTCTAACTCTGGTTCTGGTAGACGTAATCGTCCACCGCCCATCCCGTCTCGGCATGACAAATCCAGACGGCCGGAGGATTCCCGTGATAGGGAATGAATTCCTGTCCACTCTCGCTTGGGACCACGAGTGACCTCTCCTTTGTGCGAGGTCGCCGGTGATCAGGCCGAGAGTCGCAGGTCCATTCGCGGTCCATATGTTGGTTGCAAATCTTTCTCGTCCGACCTTCGTGCGGTCGTTTGGCCAGACAAGTTTAAACCAGGGGCCATAGAGAGGTTTGATGGGACTCAGAATCCGTCCGAATTCCTCCAAATCTACATCACTGCTATTCAGGCAGCAGGCGGCGATGACCGGGTCATGGCCAACTATCTGCCTACAGTCCTCGAAGGACCGGCAAGAACCTGGTTGTATAATCAACCTGAGGGTTCCATTTATAACTGGGAAATGTTGTGCGATGCCATCCTTAATAATTTTCAACATTGTTATCAGAAGCCGGGTAAAGAGGACGACCTCCATCGACTACAGCAAACTTCAACTGAAACTCTTCGCCAGTTTGTCGAGAGATTTTTTGGGGTGAGAAATACCATCCCGAACATATCTGATAACTCCATTATCAGGGCGTTTAAACACGCCGTTCAATATCGGAGATTCACCGAAGATTTGCTCATCCATCCTCCTCAATCAGTAGCCGATCTCTTTGATATGGTCGATCAATATTCCGACATAGCCAAGGCTGTTCAATGGAATCAGATGGTTGATAAAGGTAACCTACCACCTCAACCAGGTCTTAAGGACGTTAAAAGGGAGGATTCAAGCAAGAAGCCAGAATCTTCAACAGGCGGGAGGTCGAAGAAGTCAAAAAGGAGTCGATCTGGACAATACCGAGAGGTCGCGGTCGCAGAGAAGCCTCCATCGACCAAAGGTAACAAACATTCATTTAAAAATAAAACTGGTTCTGGTGGTCGCAGTGCCGACCAGCCAGAGAAGTCGACTAACCCACAGGAAGGCAAGAAGTGGTATCCGCTCCACAACTCCGCAGGGCACGACCTCAAGAATTGCAGGAGTTGGTTGAAGCAGCTAGATGACTTCTATCAGGGAATCAGACCTATGCCGACCTTACCAACTAAGGAACAAGCTTGCGGGATAAGAGACGCCGACGGGGACGAAGATATGTCTTACTAGGTACCTCGTAATCATGTTAATGTCATTTTCGGGGTTTCCTCCTCTTTTGTTTCTAAGAGGCAATTTAAAGCCTTTTATCGAGAGGTTAACCAAATGCAGACTTCCCTTGGTGAACCTCAGTACCCCCGTTGGTCGGATACACCTTTGACGTTTGATCGCTCTGATTGTCCTCCGGGGCTTACTCGACCATTGAGGCTACCTCTGGTCATTACCCCGATTATCAGCAATGCGAGAGTCGAAAGGGTCCTGATCGACAGAGGTAGCTCCTTGGACATCTTATTGGTCAAGACACTCGACGAGATGCAAATTCCTTGTTCGAAAATCAAGCCCATAATCCATCCATTTTATGGGATAACTCCTGGTCCCTCTATGATGCCATTGGGACAGGTGGTGCTCCCGGTTACACTGGGAGAACCAGATAACTTCCGAACAGAATTAGTCACTTTTGATGTAATTGATTGTGATTCGGCTTACAACGCAATCTTTGGCAGGCCAACTCTTGCTAAATTCATGATGGCTACGCACTATGCTTACCAATGCGGCAAGTTGCCTGGCCCCAAGGGTGTTATTTCAGTCCGAGGTAGTCACAACGTGGCATTGACGTGTGATCTACTATCCCTGGAGATGGTGGACCAACTTCCCCTCCGAGACGCTCAGATCGCCACAGTGTCCACTGATACGGTCAAGGCTGCTCCTCGACCTGACGAAACACTCAAACTGGTTCCATTGTACCCAGATGATCCGTCCAAGACAATTCGGGTTGGATCAAGCTTGGATGACAAATAGGAACTCGAGCTCATTGCTTTCCTCCGGGCTAACACAGATGTGTTTGCGTAGAAACCATCCAACATGCCCAGTGTCCCAAGGGAAGTAATCGAGCACAGGTTAGCAATTCGACCTGGACAGCAACCAATAAAGCAGAGCTCAGATGTTTTGCTGTGGATTGGCAGGAAGCCATCCGAGAGGAGTTGGACAAACTCCTAAAGGCCGGATTTATTCGCGAAGTCGATCATCCGGAATGGCTTGCAAATCCGGTCATGGTCCGCAAGTCAAATGGCAAGTGGCGCATGTGCGTCGACTACACCAACCTCAATAGTGCCTGTCCGAAGGATGACTTCCCCTTCCCCGCATCGACCAGCTGGTCGATTCTACTACGGGTTGCAAATTGATGAGTTTCTTGGACGCTTACTCGGGATATTATCAAATTAGCATGGCAGAAGAAGATGAAGAGAAGACTGCCTTCATCACACCGTTCGGCACCTATTGCTACGTCAGAATGCCGTTCGGTCTCAAGAACGCAGGTTCCACGTACCAGCGCTTGATGCAAAAGTTTCCCAGATGGGGCATAATCTTGAAGCTTACTTAGACGACCTGGTTGTAAAAAGTTCAAAAAGATTGTCTCATTTAGACGATCTCGCTGAAACTTTCAGTAATTTGAATTGATATGGAATAAAATTAAACCCAGAGAAATGTTCTTTCGGGGTTTCATCGGGAAAGCTTCTTGGTTTTCTTGTTTGTTCCAGAGGAATCGAGGTCAATCCTGAAAAGATCAGGGCTATCGAACAGATGAGGTCTCCCTCGACCATCAAGGATGTTCAGCGCCTAGCAGGTCGCATGGCGCCATTGAGCCGGTTCATATCGCGACTAGGAAAAAGGGGACTACCGTTCTTGAAAGCCCTACATAAACATCACAATTTTACATGGTCCAAAGAGGCCGAAGAGGCCGAAAAGGCATTTCAGGAGGTAAAAGAGTATCTATCCAGTCCGCCGGTCTTGGTTTCTCCCGACAAAGGAGAACCATTACTTCTCTACTTGGCGGCCACACCTCACGCGGTCAGCGTTGTTCTGATCACAGATAGAGAAGGTGTGCACAGACCCGTCTACTATGTAAGCGAAGTACTTCATGGTCCTAAGGAGTGATACCCGGAGGTCCAAAAGATACTTTACGCACTACTGATAGCTTCCCGTAAGCTACGACATTACTTCCAAGCACATAAGATCACAGTGCCCTCATCTTTTCCATTGGGAGACATTGTTCGCAATCCGGAGAAGTCTGGTCGGAGTGCCAAATGGGCCGTCGAACTCAGAACATTCGACATCCATTTCACGCCTCGCACCGCTATCAAGTCTCAGGTCCTGGCCAACTTCGTGGTCGAATGGACTAATCCTGAGCCACCCATGCAGGCGCCCGAGGATTTGGAATGCCCTGATCATTGGAAAATGTACTTTGACGGTTCTCGTAGTTTTCAACACTCGAGGGCTGGAGTGGTCTTAGTCACACCTCAGGGCAAACAGCTGAAGTTTGTCTTTCAACTACACTTCGTTGCGACCAACAACACAGCAGAGTATGAAGGTCTTATTGCAGGGCTCCGGGAAGCAAAATTCCTCGGAGTCCGTCGATTAGTGGTGAGGGGAGACTCACAGCTAGTCATAAACCAGGTAAACTAGGAGTACAGCACCTCCGATGAGACAATGGCTCATTACCTAGGGGAAGTGAGGAGATTGGAAAAACACTTCACTCATTTCGAAGTCCAATACATCCGGTGAAAGGACAACATTCTGCAGACCAATTATCCAAAATTGGGTTCTCACATACATCCGCTCCGACAGGAGTGTTCGTCGAACACTTGGAACATCCCTCGATCATGACTACAGTCGAGGATGATCCGGTAACAGTCTGCATTACCAACCTCGGACAGGAATGAGATTGGACCCATCCATTGAGGGTCTATTTCGAACATGGAATCTTGCCCGAGGATGAAACCGAATGCGATCAGTTAGTTCGAAAGGCGCGTTTATACAAGCTCATAGAAGGAGTTTTGTATAGAAAACGTACTCAAGGAGTATTTATGCGCTGCGTGTCCCAAGAGGAAGGCAAATCCCTCTTGAGAGAGATTCATGATGGTGTATGCGGTGCGCACGCGTCATATCGTACACTGGTCTGCAAAGTTTTCCGACAAGGATTTTACTGCCCTTCGGCGCTTGATGATACCAAGAATATGGTCAAGACATGTCCTCAGTGTCAGTTTCACGCGAGACAGGTTCATCAACCTACCTATGCCCTACAAACCATTCCTCTTTCATGGCCCTTCGCGGTCTGGGGGATGGACATTGTCGGTCCTATGCCACAAGCGGTCAATGGATACAAGTTCTTGTTCGTAGCCATTGACACGTTTACAAAGTGGATTGAGGCCGTACCAGTACACAACATTACCACTGCTGCTGCACAAAAGTTCTTTCATAAGAACATTGTGACTCGATTCGGTGTTCCAAATTGTCTCATCACTAATAATGGTTCCCAGTTCGCCAGTGGTCTTTTTCTGGATTATTGCGATCAGATCGGAACCAAGGTGTGCTTTGCCTCTGTAGCTCATCCGCAGAGTAATGGTGCCGTTGAACGGGCCAATGAGCAAATATTGCAGGGCATCAAAAAATGTGTTTTCGATCGCCTTAAGACACTCTCGGGGGCTTGGGTAGACGAGCTCTACACCGTTCTGTGGGCATTAGGTACTACTTCTAGTCGAGTCACCGGTGAGACTCCTTTCCATCTGGTATACGGGGCTGAGGCTGTGTTACCTATAAAAATCAGTATTGGTTCTGTTCGAACAGGTCAATTCAAACAAGTTGATCAGTAAGATGTGACACTTGCCCGGGGACGTGGCCTCCGGGGCCTCCCCGGGCGCCGCCTTTTGGCTCCCCGGAAGCGGCCTCCGGTGCCCTCCCGGGCGCCGCCATTCGCCCGGGGACCTGGCCTCCGGGGCCTCCCCGGGCGCCGCCTTTTGGCTCCCGGGACGGGGCCTCCGGTGCCCTCCCGGGCGCCGCCTTTTGCCCGGGGACGTGGCCTCCGGTGCCGTCCCGGGCACCGCCTTTCGGCTCCCGGGACGGGGCCTCCGGGGCCTCCCCGAGCGCCGCCTTTTGCCCGGGGACTTGGCCTCCGGGGCCTCCCCGGGCGCCGCTTTTTGGCTACCTGGACGCGGCCTCCGGGGCCTCCCCGGGCGCCGCCTTTCGCCCGGGGACGGGGCCTCCCCGGGCGCCGCCTTTTGCCCGGGGACTTGGCCTCTGGGGCCTCCCCGGGCGCCGCTTTTTGGCTCCCGGGACGTGGCCTCCGGTGCCGTCCCGGGCGCCGCCTTTGGCCCGGGGACCTAGCCTCCGGCGCTGTCTCGGGCCTCATCGCCCTCCTAAAGGTAAAGTCTCGAACTGTTTATCACGTGCAGGTCACGCGAGGAGCGCCTCGGGAACTAGCGACCACCTGTCAAGCATCCAAGGCTTTTGACCGGGAGAAGGACGGTCCTGCCCTTCAATCCGACGGTGGCTTCCGGGCAGTTTAGGTTTTTTGCTGCTTTTTGGGGCTATAAATAGCCCTTGTACCCCTCTGTTGTAAAGGATCGGTTCATTTATTGGAATAGCTAAACTCACAGGCGTGCTCCGGAAGCCTCTCCCCCGGAGAGAGCCTCCCCAGCCGACTCCAGTCGGGAGCGCGTCGACAGGACTAGGGCCCCCACTGGGACCCGAACCTGTATAAACCCGTGTGTTATTCTTTGTGCTTGTCCGGCGGGGGAGGACCGGTCATCCGGTCAACCCGCGCCGCGTAATCTTCGCTAGGATCACTCTCAAAACCTGCCGGGGTATTCGCAATACCACGACAGTTGGCGCCGACCGTGGGGACTCGTGACAAGACGCCATGGCTCCCCCAAGAACAAGGGCTCGCACCCTTCCCGGTGACCCGGGTCTCGGAGACCCGGCGCCGCCCGTCCGGGACACGGCTGTCCCGGCGGTCCCTTCCGGAGGCGACCTGGCCCAGGTACCGCCTCCCTCCTTTCCTCTAAACTTAGGTGCTTCCACCTCCAGGTCGTTCCCGGTGACCGCTGGGACCTCGGCCGGGACAAGTGTCCCCCCGGCGGCTCCCCCGACTCCCCGGGACGCCCTGCTCGAAGCTCTCGTGGAAGGCCAGCTCCGCGGTCAGCGCTCTATGGACGAGCTCCTTAGCGTGCTGGCGCGGCCTTCGGCCCCCACATTTGCGTCACACCCGTATCCGGGGAACATGCCCCCGTTTATGGGTTACCCGACGGCCCCTCCGGCTTCCGGGGGGTTGTCCGCCCCGTATGATCCTGCCGGGGGGTTCCCTCCCCCTGCGGGATACACGCCCGGATCCTTCCCGGCACCCGGGCCCGTCCCGGTGCCGGGAGGTTACTTCATGCCAGGGCCCTTCGTGGCACCAGGGGGGTACCCCGTCCCCGGCCTGTTCCCGGGGCCGGGAGCCCACTTCTTGCCGGGGGTTTACCCTGCGGCGGGAGCCAGTCCCGCCCCCCGCGTTGCGTTTACCGCACCGGGGGCGGTCGACAGAGCAGCCCCCGTGCCGCAGCGAACTTCCCCCCGCATGGGCTCCCCGGTTCCGGACGCCGCCACCGGGGCTCCCCCCTCGCCGGTTCCAGGTGTTACAGGGCCTGCCCCCTTCCCGGTTCCGGTCGTGGCCACTGGGGCCCCCTCCACTTCAATTCCAGGCGTCGCCGCGGGCGCCCCCTCCCCGGTTCCGGATGATACAGGGGCTTCCCCCTTTCCGGTCCCGGGGGTCGTCGCAGGGGGCTCGCCCCAACCGGCTCCGGAAGCTACAGCGCACGAGCTCCCTCCCTCGGCGGGACAGGTCCGTTTCGTCCCAGGGGAGGTCGAGCGAATGCGTTCACCAGAGCGCGGGGAGGAGCTTCCCCCCGGCCGCGGGCGCGGGGAGCCTCGCTCCCGCACCGGCCGGGGGAAGAGACCCGCTGAAGAGCCAACCTCTCCGGCGGAGAGCCCGGATGTCCGGGAATTCAGCCCCGGTCCGGAGGAAAAGCGTCGCCACCGCCATTCTGGCGGACCTCTCGGACCGCTTCCAGACTCAGACGACGAAGGTCCCGTGAAAGAAGATAGCGACCGGGACTCTCCCCGAGAAGTGCAAGGGGCTAACCAGCCCCTGTGCCGAAGGCTTCGCAGCATCCGGTGGCCGCGGCCCTACCGCCCCCCACACATCGAGCACTATAACGGCGAGGCAGACCCTTACGAGTTTGTGCAGGTCTACTCCACTGCTATCTCCGCGGCCGGGGGGGATGAGACAGTACAGTGCAACGTCTTCCCCCTCTACCTCTCCGGCATTGCCCGCTCCTGGTTTTACAACCTGAAGGCCGGCTCCATCCAGTCTTTCTCGCAGCTCAAGCGGGAATTCTGTGCCAACTTTCAAGGGAACTATGTGCGTCCCCTGGACTCCTCGCAGCTATACACTGTCCGGCAGAGGACTGGGGAAACCATCAGAAGATTCTTCAAGCGCTTTGCTCAGGTGAAGAGCAAAGTGGCCCACGTCCCCGACTCTACGGTCATCGAAGCCTGCAATAGCGGCATCCTCCCGGGGGAGCTCCACCGAAGGCTCTCCCGGAGCTACCCCTCTTCCGCCGATGAGCTCTTCAACGTGCTCGAAAAGTATGCTCGGGCGGAGGAAGACGATATCTGGAAGAAGACCCAGGGGTCTCCTGCCCCCGTTGACCGGGGGGCTAGGGATCCCCCCAAACACCCCAGACAAGGGGGGCATAACGAGCCACGGCCTCGGGACACTTTTGTCCTCGAGGGCGGAGGCGGCTCGCGCGACCCCCCGAGGGGCAACCGCCCCTTCCCCAAGACAAAAGGTCATGGGGGAGGACAGTCTTCGCGCGGCCGGGAAGGCCCCGCGGGGAGAAGGCAGGAAGGACCGTGGTGCAGCTGCCACTGGTCCAGTACCCACGCTACCCGAGACTGCGACCAACTACTGCAGCACTTCGCGACATTCCTCGACCAGCGCGGGCAGGGGGGGAGACTCCGGCCTCCTTGCTCCCTCGGCCAGCTGTTCCGGCCCTTCCCGCTCCCGCAGGGGGTGAGCAGGCACAGGAGGGGGAGCCTTCAGAAGCTCTCCCCTTCCAGACCTCTCAGCGCCGCATCAACGTCATCGTGGGAGGGTCTGCCTCCGGGCGGGACTCCAAGCGCCAGCGTAAGGAGTACGCGCGTGAAGTTAAGGTTGTGGGGGTGCTACACACGTCCCCGCCACCAAAGTGGTCGGACGTCCCCCTCACCTTCACGGCAGAAGACGCGCGGGGGGGTCGCTTCCCCCACGACGACGCGCTCATTGTCTCCGCGACAATCTACAACTGTCACCTGGCCCGCATCCTTGTGGACAGTGGGAGCTCCGCCGACGTCCTATTCCTGAAGGCTTTCAAAGAGATGCAGGTGGATGAGAAGCTCCTACAGCCCGTAGCCGGGCCCCTACAAGGTTTTGTCCCGGGGAAGGCGATCCACCCCGTGGGCAAGGTAGATCTTCCCGTGACCTTCGGCGCCCCGGAGAACTACCGGACCGAGCTGGTCCGCTTCGACGTAGTGGACCTCCCCTCCTCCTACAACGCGATTATGGGGAGGACCACCATCAACCGGCTGGGGGCTGCCACCCATCAAAACTACCTCTGCATGAAGATCCCCGGGCCGCATGGCGTGATCAACGTCCGGGGAGACCAAGACATGGCCCGTGCTCTGTATGAGCGCGCAGCCGCCACGATCGGAAGCGTCAACATTATTGAGGCGCCCAGGGGGGAGGCCTCCCCCCTGGAACCAGACGTCGCGGCAATACACCCCGGGAGGCCCCTCCTCAAGCCGCGTCCGGAAGGGGGCGGTCGACAGAGCAGCCCCCGAGCCGCAGTGGACTTCCCCCCGCATGGGCTCCTCGGTTCCGGACGTCGCCGCGGGGGCTCCCCCCTCGCCGGTCCCGGGTGTTACAGGGCCTGCTCCCTTCCCGGTTCCGGTCGAGGCCACTGGGGCCCCCTCCACTTCGATTCCGGTCTTCGCCTTAGGGACCCTGTCCTCAAGCGCATTAGGCCCCCAAGCCCAGGGTAGGCTCTCCCCCAAGTGGGAGGGCCCCTGCAAGATCTCCGCAGTCCTGGGCTCGGGGGCTTACAAGCTCTCCAACCTTTAAGAGCAGGAGCTGAAGTACACGTGGAACTTGCGTTTACTTCGCAAGTTCTATGTTTAGCCTTACGGGCCTGTCCCCTCCCCCGGAGCGTTCATGCCGGAGGGGGAGGAGGGACGCTGTATTTTCCTCCCCTTTCGCGGCTTCGCAGGGGGAGGTCCTGTACTTCATTTTATTAGCAATACATAGGTCTTGCTTTGCAAACTGTCTCATTGCAGGTCTTTCTCATTACTGCCCCTAGCGGCGATGCCCTCCCACGAGGAAGCCCTCCCCGCGAGGATGCCCTCCCCGCGAGGATGCCCTCCTTGTGAGGATGCCCTCCCCTAGAGGAAGTGGGCCAGCCCCAACAAGTCCCTACAACGGAGCCTGCACTCCCGTAGGGCGGCTTACGATCAGCCCTCGTGGACGGAGGGTGTAGGCGGCAACCCGGTCACAGTGGCCGCGGTAACGAGTCACTTTGGGAGACTAGTCCCCTGCCCAAACACTCAAGTCCCGTCCTCGGGCACTTCCTCCTCCGGGAGTCGACGTTATTCCCGGCTCCCCGTTCTCACGGCGACCGGAAGATCGGCCCCTTGCGGCTTGATTGGATCTATCTTCCTCCTCCGGGAGTCGACGTTATTCCCGGCTCCCCGTTCTCACGGCGACCGGAAGATCGGCCCCTTGCGGCTTGATTGGATCTATCTTCCTCCTCCGGGAGTCGACGTTATTCCCGGCTCCCCGTTCTCACGGTGACCGGAGGAATGCCTCCTGGAGACCCTATCCCCGGCTCCCCGTTCTCACGGCGACCGGGCGATTGTCTCTCGGAGAAGTCGGATTTCTCGGGCATTTTCTTCCCCGAAGACCCTATTCCCGGCTCCCCGTTCTCACGGCAACCGGACGAATGTCTCCTAGGAAGCTCGCCTCCAGAAATCTCATCGGCAACCGGATGATTATCTCCCAGAAGGCCTTCTCCTTGAAAACCTCGCTTTAAAATTTTCTAACTTAGAAAATTTCCTATGCTACAGGTGGCCTCTACCCCGGGGGCCTTGTTACCCCCACAGCGCGCGGAGCTATTCTCCAGCCCGCAGTGGGCGGGGGGGATAAGGGACCCCCGGGTGTCGACCGCACCGCCAACGAGGAAGCTTAGCTCATCCTTGTTAAGATGAGTCGTCCAGACCATCCAAGAAGAAGAAAAAGAGGCGCAATAAAAGGAAACAACAACACAGCGCTTTATTGATCAGCAAACCCGGAGGACATCTTCCCCCTCCGGTGGGCTTCAGAAACGATACAACCCGGGTTCTAACCCGGGGGGATTCTCTAAGCCCTAAGGCTCCTACGCCTAATACTCCCGGAGGCTCTCCGCTAGCTCCCGGGTCAAGTCCCGGTACAACGCCCGCACGCGGCGCCAAGCATCCCGGAGCACATCTTCAGGCCAAAACTCGTATCCCGTCGGTGGAAGTATCCGGAGGGGAGGGATCATCCGGAGCCCCGGTCGCGGAGGGGACAATTCGGCACGGTGATTATCGAAGTTGTCAAAATGCCACTCCAGACGCCACCTCAACCGGATCGGCTCCCGGACACTATCCTCGCCGCGATTCCCGGAGATAAGGCTTAGCAAAATTAAAGCCGCTTGGGCGTCCCCCGGGGAGCCCCTCCCGGACCTTCGCCCGGGAGCAACCTCCCGGGAACCCTGGTAACAGTAAGTTCAATTCAAAGACTTAGAAAAAATTCTAACTTCATTGCATTAAAAATCTGTCGTGGTATTAAGAATACCCCGGCAGGTTTTGAAGACGATCCTAGCGGAGATCACGCAGCGCGGGTGGACCGGGTGACCGGTCCTCCCCCGCCGGACAAACACAAGAATTGACACGTAGATTTATACAGGTTCGGGTCCCGGTGGGGGCCCTAGTCCTGTCGACGCGCTCCTGACCGGAGTCGGCTGGGGAGGCTCTCTCCGGGGGAGAGGCTTCCGGAGCACGTCTGCGAGATTAGCTATTCCAAATAATAATGAACTGATCCTTTACAACAGAGGGGTACAAGGGCTATTTATAGCCCCAAAAAGAAGCAAAAAACCTAGACTACCCCGGGAGCCACCGTCGGATTGGAGGGTAGGACCGTACTTCTCCCGGTCAAACGTCTTGGATGCTTGACAGGTGGCCGCTGATTCCCGAGGCGTCCCTCGCGTGACCTGCACGTGATAAATAAACAGGGATTTTACCTTTTAGGAGGGCGGTGCCCGGGGCAGGCACCGGAGGCCACTGTCCCTGGGCACATGGCGGCGCCCGGGACATGCCCGGGGGGCAGGGTCCCAGGGGCCAAATGGCGGCGCCCGGGACATGCCCGGGGGGCACGGTCCCGGGAGCCTAAAAGGCGGCGCCCGGGGCAGGCACCGGAGGCCACTGTCCCCGGGCACATGGCGGCGCCCGGGACATGCCCGGGGGGCAGGGTCCCGGGGGCCAAATGGCGGCGCCCGGGATATGCCCGGGGGGCACGGTCCCGGGAGCCTAAAAGGCGGCGCCCGGGGCAGGCACCGGAGGCCACTGTCCCCGGGCACATGGCGGCGCCCGGGACATGCCCGGGGGGCAGGGTCCCGGGGGCCAAATGGCGGCGCCCGGGACATGCCCGGGGGGCACGGTCCCGGGAGCCTAAAAGGCGGCGCCCGGGGCAGGCACCGGAGGCCACTGTCCCCGGGCAATCATGAACTTACCTGGACTTGGCCGCGTGGAGATTCCCCCAACAGCAGCCCCCCATGCCCTCCGGGGACGAAGCTTGAGCCCCCGGAGGGAATGGTTACGGTACCGGGAAAATCTCCGGACGAAAATCACCGGAGCCCCGGCGACGCTTCGGTTTCTGTGCCGGGCGCTTTATGGCCGCGCCGTTTTCGCAATAAATGCACGCGCGGTTCGAACCGGCTTCTCGATTTACGCGCCTGTCCCTTCGTTTCCCGCGCACGGTTTGAATTTCAGTGGTCCAGATTGCCCCGAGGGGGCCACGTGGCGCGCATCTAGATCACGGCCAGCCTCTATAAATAGGGCCCTAGGGGGCCCCGGAAGCTCATTCCAAATCTTCAACTCCAGCTTCAGCTCTTCCGGTAGCGCTCTTCCGGTAGTTTCTCCAGTAGCCTTCTCCGGTAGCGAGCGTCCGGGAGTCGTTGACAGCCACCTGAAAACTTAGCCACCGAAAAACAAAGGACTCACCTAATGGCGCCCAAAGGCCGAGCGAAGACTACGGAGGTGCCCCCGGAGGAAATCCCCGTGGATTTCCTTTGGGCCTCCGAGTTCTCGGCCTCGGACGCGGAGTCCCTAGTCAAGAAGGGCGTCGTCGAAGAGGGGGACATCCGGGTCCCCCTAAAGAAGGACGGAGCCCCCCGCCCCAGGCCCGGAGAGGTCGTGGCCTTCGAGGCCTTCCTCGAGGCGGGGCTCCGGCTCCCGGTGCATCCGATGCTCCGGGAGTTTCTCAAAGAGTACGGGGTGGCTCTCAAACACCTCACCCCGAACGCGCTCGTCCGTATGGGCCTTTTTATATGGCTCTACGAGACAGCGACCGGGCGGGAGCCCACCCTCCGCGCCTTCCGGTACTTCTATGAACCGGCGGCGCGGAGCTCCCACCTGGTGAAGGGAGGACCGAAGTCCCCCTTCGGCTCGGTGATGGTCCAAATGCTGCCCTCCCGGGTGGCGGACTACCCGGCGGCGGCCTCCCGGGACCACTGGGGGGACTGGCTCCGGAGGTGGTTCTACCTCCGGGTCCGGGACGAGGCGGTGGTCTATGCCCCGGAGCCTCCCACCTACAGCCGATCATCCGCACCGAAGCCGCCGGTGTGGACGGACGAGGAGTTCGGGCTCCTCGGGAAGGTGGTGCTGGCGAAGAAGGCCCGCTCAATGCGAGACGCCGCGGAGGAGCTGGCGCTCCTGCGGCTTTCCCCCTTCTCACGCGGGGGAAGGGGGATCGGCATGGGCCCGGAGCAGCGGCCTCCGGTCAAGCCGGCGACGCGGCGTAAGTCCCCTGCATTTTTGTACTTGCAGTTTTTTATGAAAAATTGACTAACTTTTTACCTCTTGCAGTGCGCCCGTACCCGGCGGCGAGGGACAAGGCGGAGCACCTCCTGGGGAGGTACTTCGCCGACGAACACGAGCGCATCGTGCGCCTCGTGGGGGAGGGGCCTCTCCAGTTCGCGTGACGCTCCTCTCGCCTCTCCCGGCCGCATTGGCGCCGGAGAGGCTAGAAGTGCGGTTTTCGGGGGCGGCGCCCCCGCGCCTCTGGCCGGTGGATGAGGAGGGGGGGAGCCCCTCAGTCTTCGAGGTCCCCCCGGAGCAGGAGGCTCCGAGGGCCCTCCGGCCTGGGGCGGGGAAAGGCCCAATGATCCCCCCCCGGGCGGAGATCCCCGCCCAACCTTCGTCTTCGTCTTCGGAGGAAACTTCGTCGACGAAGACGCCGGCGACGCCGGCCGTGCTCCCAGATTCGGAAGTCCGGGGGCCCTCTCCCGGCCGCGACAGGAGGGCCGGGCAAGACACCTCCCTATTCCCTACGGGGGAGGTGGCCCGCTACGCGGAGGGCCTGCACAACCGGAAGGTGCAGGCCTTCGTAGCAGGAGGAACGCTCCATGAGCGTTTTGAGGGGCTCGAGTCCCTCGGAGCCCAGGTAACTCGAGCTCTCAACACTTCGGCTTTTTTCCTGCACTTAAGATTTTTCTAACTCTTTATGCATTTTGTAGGTAGCGACTGTTACCTGGGGCCTTGAGCAGCGGGTCACCCGGCTGCTCAAGGAGGCGGAGAGCCGGGCCGCGGCCTGCGTCGAGCAGCGGGAGGCGGCCCTCCGGGAGCGGGACGAAGCTCTTGATGAGCTGTCCCGGGCCCGAGCGCAGGTGCACCTTTCGGAGGGCGCCTACATCCGCCTCCGAGAGGAGGCCAAGGTGCGGGAGAAGGCGCTCCGGGAGCTCGAGAGGTGAGCGTCCGGGCGCTGTCGGACGCGGGCTGCTCCGTCCGCTCGGCCTTGGAAAGCCTTGGCGTTAGCCTGGGCTCCGGGAGCGGCCCGGAGGTGCCCCCGGTGACCCTCGCAGAGGCTGTGCGTTTTCTTAACGCACAAGTCTCCGCCATCCCAGAGGCTGCGGACGTCCGGGCACAGGGCCGGGCGATCCCCATCATCGCGGCCGCCGCGGGGCTCGTTGACTATCGCGGGGTTGGCGCCCGGGCGATCGGGGGGCGCATCCCCCAAGGCTTCCCGGAGGCCTTCGAGCCAACGCGCCGGGAGGTGGAGCTGCTGGCGGAGGGGTTCTACGATCGGATCATCCGGACGTGGTTCCCGACACCGGCGCCTCCGGCCGCGGATGTCCCTGCCCCGGCCACGGAGGAAGCTCCCCGGGGGGAGGACCCCAATGCCAAAGTATGAGCCTCCCCCGGGTCTTTAGCTAGGACCCCTTTTTATTTTGTTAGACATTTTGATTCCGGTAGCTTCTTAGGAGAAGCCCCGGGCACTTGTACAAAAACATTTTGCAATGAAATATATTAGAAATTTTTTTAAGTCTTTGTAATGAAATGTTACCAGGGTTCCCGGGGGGTTGCTCCCGTGCAACGGTCCGGGAGAGGCTCTCCGGGGGATGCCCAAGCGGCTTTGATTTTGCTGAGCCTTGTCTCCGGGAGGCGCGACGGCGGTACTGCCCGGGAGCCTGTCCGGTTGAGGTGGCGCCCGGAATGGCACTTGGATAATTTTGACAACAGCCGTTCTGAATTAACTCCCCCGCACCCGAGGGCCCAGATGATACCTCCTCTCCGGATACTTCCACCGGCTGGGTACGAGTTTTGGCCCGAGGACGTACTTCGGGACTCTCAGCGTCGCGTCCGGGCGCTGTACCGGGACTTGGCTCGGGAGCTGAGGGAGCGCCTCCGGGAGCTTTAGGCGTAGGGGCCCTAGGCTCGTAGAAAATCCCCCGGGTTAGGACCCGGGTTGTATCATTTCCGAAACCCACCGGAGGGGGAAGATGTCCTCCGGGTTTACTGATCAATAAAGCACGTTGTTGTCGTTTCCTTTTATTGTGCCTCTTTATTTTCTTCTTGGATGGTCTGGACGACTCATCTTAACAAGGATGAGCTAAGTTCCTTCGTGGGTGACCCGGGGACCCCCTGTCCCCCCCCGCCCACAGCGGGCGGGAGGAAGCCTCCGCGTGCTGTGGGGGAAACAGGGTCCCCGGGGGGAGCGTAACCTGTAGAAATATTTTCTAAGTTAGAAAATTGTAAAAACAGGATTTCCGAGGGAGGGACCTTCCGGGGTGGCCGGGGCCACTGGGAGAGATTCATCCGGCCGCCGGGGAGAGCGGGGAACCGGGAACAAGGCTCGGAAGGGGCTCATGAAAAGCCAATGACCTCTGGAGGGGAGCTTCCCGGGAGGGTTCGTCCGGTCGCCGTGAGAACGGGGAGCCGGGAATATCGTCGACTCACGGAGGAGGAAGATAGATCCAATCAAGCCGCAAGGGGCCGATCTTCCGGTCACCGTGAGAACGGGGAGCCGGGAATATCGTCGACTCCCGGAGGAGGAAGATAGATCCAATCTAGCCGCAAGGGGCTGATCTTCCGGTCGCCGTGAGAACGGGGAGCCGGGAATATCGTCGACTCCCGGAGGAGGAAGATAGATCCAATCTAGCCGCAAGGGGCCGATCTTCCGGTCGCCGTGAGAACGGGGAGCCAGGAATATCGTCGACTCCCGGAGGAGGAAGATAAATCCAATCTAGCCGCTAGGGGCCGATCTTCCGATCGCCGTGAGAACGGGGAGCCGGGAATATCGTCGACTCCCGGAGGAGGAAGATAATCCAGAAAGCCATTAGACGTCTCGCTGAGGAGAGCGTCTACTCCCGGAGGAGGAAGTGCCCGAAGACGGGACTTGAGTGTTTGGGCAGGGGACTAGTCTCCCAAAGTGACTCGTTACCACGGCCGCTGGGGACCGGGTTGCCGCTTACACCCTCAGTCCACGAGGGCTGATCGTAAGCCGCCCTACGGGAGTGCAGGCTCCGTTGTAGGGACTTGTTGGGACTGGCCCACTTCCTCGCGGGGAGGGCATCCTCACAAGGAGGGATTCCTCGCCGGGAGGGCATCGCCGCTAGGGGCGGTAACGAGAGAGACCTGCAATGAGACAGTTGAAAAACAAAGACTATGCATTGATTAACAAAATATACAAAGCCCCCCCTGCGAAACCGCGAAGGGGGGGGAAGGAAGCTACATTGTCCACGGTGGACAGGCCCGTAAGGCTAGACGTAGAACTTGCGAAGTAAACGCAAGTTCCAGGTGTGCTTCAGCTCCTGCTCTTCAAGGTTGGAGAGCTTGTAGGCCCCCGAGCCTAGGACAGCGGAGATCCTGTAGGGGCCCTCCCACTTGGGGGTGAGTTTACCCTGGGCTTGGGGGTCTGTGACGCGCTTGAGGACAAGGTCCCCAAGGCGGAAAGCTCTCTCGCGCACGCGCTGGTTGTATGCGCGCGACATCTCGCGCTCGTAGATGGCGTGGCGGAGGAGCGCTCGGTCGCGTTGCTCCTCCACGAGGTCGATTTCCAGCCGCCGGTTGTCTTCGTTAGCCCGGTAGGCTGCGGTCGTGGCTCCGTTCAAGAGCTCGACCCGCAGCGACCGGAAGCCGATCTCCGGGGGGAGGACTGCCTCCGCCCCGTAGACTAAGGAGAAGGGAGCACGCCCTGTGGCCCGGGACGGGGTCGTGCGCATCGAGCAGAGGATGCTAGGGAGCTCCTCTGCCCACGCGCCCCGCTTGGAAGCGGTTTGCTCGAGTCTCCGGCGTAACCCCTGTAGGATTACGCCGTTGACTCTCTCGACGGCCCCGTTGCTTTGAGGATGGGCCACTGAGGCAAAGTGGATGACGACCCCCAGGCCTTCGCAGAATTCCCGGAAATAAGCCGAGTCGAATTGGGTCCCGTTGTCCACGGTGATTTCCCGGGGGACACCAAAACGACAAACGACGTTTTTCCAGAAAAACCGCTGAACGGCCCGGGAGGTGATGCTAGCCAAGGGCTCCGCCTCGACCCACTTTGTAAAGTAGTCGACCGCGACTACCGCATACTTGTATCCTCCGGGCGCTGGGGGGAAGGGCCCTAAGAGGTCCATCCCCCAGCGCACGAAGGGCCAAGTGATGGGGATAGTCCGCAGCGCTACAGGGGGGAGATTCGAGCCCTTGGCCATCTTTTGGCATGCTTCGCACGCGGAGACAAGGTCTCGCGCGTCGCGCATGACTGTAGGCCAGTAGAAGCCCTGCCGAAGGGCCTTGGCGGTGATGGCACGCAGGGCTAGGTGAGAACCACAGCTTCCCGCGTGAATGTCTTCCAGGAGTTGAAGTCCCTCCGACCGAGGGAGGCAGCGCAGGAGGGCTGAAGCCCCCCGCTTGTAGAGCCTTCCCTCCAGTAGGAGATATGCCCGGGCTTTGGCCCGGAGGCGCTTAACCTCGGTCTCGTTGGGAGGGTCCCACTCCCCCTTGATGAAGGAGATGATGGGATCCATCCATGACGACGGCCGGACGATCTCGGCGACCTCCGGGACCGGAGGCTCGGGGCCTGCGTCCGGGGAGACCACCGAGGGCTTCGTGATTGTTTCTAAGAAGGCCCCCTTGGGGAGCGTTTCCCGGGCGCTTGCCGCCCGGGCCAAAGCATCAGCCCGGTCATTTTCCCTTCGCGGGATATGCCGGGCCTCAAGGCCGTCGAAGTGTTTCTCCATCTTTCGTACTTCCTGCAAGTAAAGACTTAAATTTGCGTCATGGCACAGGTAAGACTTGTCCATTTGGCAGACAACGAGCTGAGAGTCTCCCTTTACTAGGAGGCGCCGGATCCCCAGGGAGCGCGCGAGGCGCATCCCGAGGAGCAGAGCCTCGTATTCGGCGACGTTGTTGGTTGCGGGGAACTCGAGCCGCGCGGCGTACTCGAGCTCCTTCCCCTCGGGGCTCCGGAGGACTACCCCCGCGCCAGCCCCGGCCAGACACAGCGACCCATCAAACAGCAGGGTCCAATGGTCACTGCGTCGGGGCGGCACAGGGAGATCTTCGTCCCCGGACCCAGAGGCGGGAGTCCACTCCGCGACGAAGTCGGCGAGGACCTGCAACTTGATTGCGGAGCGGCCGGTAAGGGACAGGGAGAAGGGGGCAAGCTCGGCCCCCCACTTCCCAATCCGGCCGGTGGCTTCTTTATTCCGCAGTACCTCCCCCAGGGGGAGGGACGACGGAACGGTGATGGGGTGCCCTAGGAAGTAGTGCCGGAGCTTCCGGGACGCCATGAGGAGAGCGTAGCAAATCTTCTCCATCTCCGTGTACCGAGTCTTGGCCCCCTGGAGGGCTTCACTGACGTAGTACACGGGGTGTTGCTGCCCCCCTTGCTCCTTCACCAAAACCGCGCTGACGGCGACGGGGGTCACGGCGAGGTAGAGGAGCAAGGGCTCTTCCGGAGACGGGCTCACGAGCATTGGAGGGCTCGAGAGGTACTTCTTGAGGTCGTTGAAGGCTTCCTGGGCCTCGGGGGTCCAGCGGAACCCCTCAAGCCCTCGGAGGATCTTGAAGAACTGGAGGCCCCGCTCCCCCGAACGGGAGACGAAGCGACTGAGTGCGGCCAGGCGGCCGGAGAGCCGCTGGACATCTTTGACGGAGCGCGGCGGGGGCATGTCTAGGAAGGCCCGGATCTTCTCGGGGTTTGCCTCAATGCCCCGCTGGGACACGAGGAAACCCAGGAGCTTTCCCCCGCGCACCCCGAAGGCGCACTTCTCCGGGTTGAGCTTAAGCCCGAACGCGCGGAGGTTGCGGAAGGTCTCTGTGAGGTCGTCGATGTGGGAGGCTGCACGGGGTCTCTTGACGACCGTGTCGTCTACGTAGACTTCGACGTTGCGGCCGACTTGATCTTTGAAGACCAGCGTCATCAGGCGCTGGAAGGTGGCTCCCGCATTCTTGAGCCCGAAGGGCATGTGGCGGTAGCAGAAGGTTCCGAGGGGAGTTATGAAACTCGTCTTTTCCTCGTCCCCCTCCGCCATCCGGACTTGATGGTATCCCGAGTAGGCGTCTAGGAAGCTCATCAGCTCGCACCCCGCGGTGGAGTCAACGAGCTGGTCGATCCGCGGGAGCGGGAAGTTGTCTTTGGGGCAAGCGCGGTTAAGGTCGGTGAAGTCCACGCACATGCGCCACTTGCCAGTTGATTTCTTGACGAGGACGGGGTTTGCGAGCCACTCGGGGTGCAACACTTCCCGGATGAACCCCGCCTCTCGGAGCCAGGCTATCTCCGTCTTGATGGCTTCTTGACGTTCGAGGGAGAGCTTCCGCAACTTCTGCTTGATAGGGGGGTGACCGGGGGTTACCGCGAGCTTGTGTTCAATAACCTCCCGGGCGACGCCCCGCGTGTCCGAAGGTTTCCACGCAAAAACATCGGAGTTTTCGCGCAGAAAGGCTGCGAGTTGCGCTGCATGGTCTTGGGGGAGCTCTGCCCCGATTAGGACGGTTTTGTCCCCGCTGCCCGGGGACAGCGGGACCTTCCGGAGGCCCCCTTCCGGACGCGGCTTGAGGAGGGGCCTCCCAGGCGATGGCGCAGCGACGTCTACGTTCGGGGGGGGAGCCTCCCCCCCGGGTGCCTTGATCAGGTTGACGCTTCCTATTGTGGCAGCAGCCCACTCGTATAGGGCACGGGCCATGTCTTGGTCCCCCCGGACGTTGATCACACCATGCGGCCCGGGGATCTTCATGCACAAATAGTTTTGGTGGGTGGCAGCCCCCAGCCGATTGATCGTAGTCCTCCCCATAATCACATTGTAGGAGGAGGGGAGGTCCACTACGTCGAAGCGTACTAGCTCGGTCCGGTAGTTCTCCGGGGTGCCGAAGGTGATCGGGAGATCTACCTTGCCCACGGGGTGGATCGCCTTCCCCGGGACAAACCCTTGCAGAGGCCCTGCCGCTGGTTGCAGGAGCTTCTCATCCACCTGCATTTCCTTGAAGGTTTTGAGGAACAGGACGTCGGCGGAGCTTCCGCCGTCCACGAGGATGCGGGCTAAGTGGCAATTGTAGATTGTCGCGGAGACAATAAGCGCGTCGTCATGGGGGAAGCGAACCCCTCGCGCGTCTTCCGCCGTAAAGGTGAGGGGGACGTCCGACCACTTGGGCGGCACGGACGCGTGTAGCACCCCCACTACCTTAACTTCTCGCGCATACTCCTTGCGCTGGCGCTTGGAGTCCCGCCCGGAGGCGGAGCCCCCTACGATGACATTGATGCGGCGCTGAGAAGTTTGAAAGGGGAGAGCGTCTGAAGGCTCCCCCTCCTACACCTGTTGCCCCCCCGCGGGAGCAGGAAGGGCCGGGACAGCTGGCCGAGGGGGCAAGGAGGCCGGAGTCCCCCCCCCTGCCCGCGCTGGTCGAGGAACGCCGCGAAGTGCTGCAGCAGCTGGTGGCAGTCTCGGGTGGCGTGGGTACTGGACCCGTGGAAGCTGCACCACGGTCCTTCCCGGCTTCTCCCCGCGGGGCCTTCGCGGCCGCGCGAAGACTGTCCTCCCCCATGGCCTCTCGGCTTGGGAAAGGGGCGGTTGCCCTTTGGGGGGTCGCGCGAGCCGCCTCCGCCCTCGAGGACAAAAGTGTCCCGAGGCCGTGGTTCGCTACGGCCCCCCGGCCTGGGGCGCCTGGGGGGATCCCGGGCCCCCCGCTCGGCGGGGGCAGGAGCCCCCTGGGTCTTCTTCCAGATATCGTCTTCCTCCGCGCGAGCGTACTTTTCGAGTACGTTGAAGAGCTCGTCGGCGGAGGAGGGGCAGCTTCGAGAGAGTCTTCGGTGGAGTTCCCCCGGGAGGATCCCACTTTTGCAGGCTTCGATGACTGTGGAGTCCGGGACGTGGGCCACTTTGCTTTTCACTTGGGCAAAGCGCTTGAAGAAGCTTCTGATGGTCTCCCCGGTCCTCTGGCGCACTGTGTATAGCTGTGAAGAATCCAGGGGACGTACGTAATTCCCCTGAAAGTTGGCGCAGAACTCCCGCTTCAGCTGCGAGAAAGACTTGATGGAGCCCGCCTTCAGATTGTAAAACCAGGAGCGGGCAACGCCGGTGAGGTAGAGGGGGAAGACGTTGCATTGGACGCTCTCGTCCCCCCCCGCCGCGGAGATGGCTGTGGAGTAAATCTGCACGAACTCGTAGGGATCCGCCTCGCCATTATAATGCTCGATGTGCGGGGGACGGTAGGGCCGCGGCCATCGGATGCTGCGGAGTCTTCGACATAGAGGTTGGTTCGCCCCCTGCACTTCCCGGGGGGAGCCCCAGTCACTGTCTTCTTTAACGGGGGACGCCCCCTCGTTATCTGAGTCAGGTAGCGGCCCAAGAGGGCCGCCAGAGTGGTGGTGACGACGCTTCTCTTCCGGGCTGGGACTGATTTCCCGGACGTCCGGGCTTCCCTCCGGGGAGGATGGTTCTTCGGCGGGTCTCTTCCCCCGACCGGTGCGAGAGCGAGGCTCCCTGTGACAACGACCGGGGGGAAGCTCTTCCCCGTGGCTGGGAGAATGCATTCGCTCAATCTCCCCCCGGGAGAAGCGGACCTGCTTCGCCGGGGGAGGGAGCTCCTGCACTATAGCAGCCGGCCCGGAAGCTACTGGGGCCTGCTGGGGGGAGCCCCCTGGGACGGCCCCCGGGACCGGAAAGGGGGGAGCCCCTGCACCATCCGGAACCGGGGAGGGGGCGCCCGGGGCGGCATTAGGATCCGAAGAGGGGGCCCCCGTGGCAACGACCGGGACCGGAAAGGGGGAAACCCCTGTGACATCCGGAACCAGTGGGGGGTGAGCCCCCTCGGCGACGTCCTGGGTTGGGGAGCCAATGCGGGGGGAAATTCGCTGAGGCACGGGAGCTGCTCTGTCGACCGGCCCCGGTGCGGTAAACGCAACGCGGGGGGCGGGACTGGCTCCCGGCGTAGGAATAGCCCCCGGCATGAAATGACCCCCCAGCCCCGGAAGCGAGCGGGGGGCGGGGTACCCCCCTGGTGCCACGAAGGGCCCGGGCATGAAAAAGCCTCCCGGCACCGGGACAGGCCCGGGTGCCGAGAAGTGTCCGGAAGTATATCCCGCGGGGGGAGGGAACCCCCCAGCGGGATCATACGGGGTAGACAGCCCCCTCGACGCCGGAGGGCCCGCTGGGTATCCCATGAACGGGGGCATGATCCCCGGATACGGGTGCGGCGAAAATGTGGGGGCCGAAGGCCGCGCCAACACACTAAGGAGCTCGTCCATAGAGCGCTGGGCGCGGAGCTGGCCCTCTACGAGAGCCTCCAACAGGGCGTCCCGGGGAGCCGGGGGGGCCGTCGGGGGGAAACTCCTCCCGGCCGAGGTCCGCGCATTTTCCGGGAGCGACCCGGAGGTGGAGGCGCCTAGATTGAGAGGAACGATGGGAGGCGGTACCTGGGAATGGACGCCTCCGGACGGAATCGCCGGAACAGCAGTGTCCCGGACGGGCGGCGCCAGGTCGCCAGGACCGGCGTCACCGGGAAGGGCGCGGGCCCTTGTTCTCGGAGGAGCCATGGCGATTCGTCACGGTTCCCCACGGACGGCGCCAACTGTCGTGGTATTAAGAATACCCCGGCAGGTTTTGAAGACGATCCTAGCGGAGATCACGCAGCGCGGGTGGACCGGGTGACCGGTCCTCCCCCGCCGGACAAACACAAGAATTGACACGTAGATTTATACAGGTTCGGGTCCCGGTGGGGGCCCTAGTCCTGTCGACGCGCTCCCGACCGGAGTCGGCTAGGGAGGCTCTCTCCGGGGGAGAGGCTTCCGGAGCACGTCTGCGAGATTAGCTATTCCAAATAATAATGAACTGATCCTTTACAACAGAGGGGTACAAGGGCTATTTATAGCCCCAAAAAAGAAGCAAAAAACCTAGACTACCCCGGGAGCCACCGTCGGATTGGAGGGTAGGACCGTACTTCTCCCGGTCAAACGTCTTGGATGCTTGACAGGTGGCCGCTGATTCCCGAGGCGTCCCTCGCGTGACCTGCACGTGATAAATAAACAGGGATTTTACCTTTTCGGAGGGCGGTGACGTCCGGGACCTCTTCCGGAGAGCAGGGTCCCGGGAGCCTAAAAGGCGGCGCCCGGGGCAGGCACCGGAGGCCACTGTCTCCGGGCACATGGCGGCGCCCGGGACATGCCCGGGGGGCAGGGTCCCGGGGGCCAAATGGCGGCGCCCGGGACATGCCCGGGGGGCACGGTCCCGGGAGCCTAAAAGGCGGCGCCCGGGGCAGGCACCGGAGGCCACTGTCTCCGGGCACATGGCGGCGCCCGGGACATGCCCGGGGGGCAGGGTCCCGGGGGCCAAATGGCGGCGCCCGGGACATGCCCGGGGGGCACGGTCCCGGGAGCCTAAAAGGCGGCGCCCGGGGCAGGCACCGGAGGCCACTGTCCCCGGGCACATGGCGGCGCCCGGGACATGCCCGGGGGGCAGGGTCCCGGGGGCCAAATGGCGGCGCCCGGGATATGCCCGGGGGGCACGGTCCCGGGAGCCTAAAAGGCGGCGCCCGGGGCAGGCACCGGAGGCCACTGTCCCCGGGCACATGGCGGCGCCCGGGACATGCCCGGGGGGCAGGGTCCCGGGGGCCAAATGGCGGCGCCCGGTACATGCCCGGGGGGCACGGTCCCGGGAGCCTAAAAGGCGGCGCCCGGGGCAGGCACCGGAGGCCACTGTCCCCGGGCAATCATGAACTTACCTGGACTTGGCCGCGTGGAGATTTCCCCCAACAAAATCTTTATGTACAAGTGCCCGGGGCTTCTTCTAAGAAGCTACCGGAATCAAAACCCTAAAACAAAAAAGGGCCCTAGCTAAGACCCGGGGGGAGGCTCATACATGTTCATTGGCGTCCTCCCCCCGGGGGGCTTCCTCCGAGGCCGGGGCTGGGGCATCTCCCGCCGGAGGCGCCGGAGCCGGGAACCACGCCCGGATGATCCGGTCGTAGAACCCTCCGGCGAGCTGCTCGACCTCCCGGCGCGAAGGCTCGAATGAGTCCGGGAAGCTTCGGGGGATGCGGCCCCCGATCGCCCGGGCGCCGACCCCCCGGAACTCGACGAGCCCCGCAGCGGCCGCGACAACGGGGATCTCCCGGCCCCGCGGCCGAACATCGGCAGCCTCCGGGATGGCGGAGACCTGTGCGTTGAGGAAACGCACAGCCTCCGGGAGTGTCGCCGGCGGGACCTCCCTGCTCCCGGAGCCGAGGCTTACGCCAAGGCCCTTGAGGGCCGTCCAGACGGAGCGGCCCGCGTCCGCCACCGCCCGGACGCTCGAGCTCTCGAGCTCGCGGAGCGCCTCCTCCCTCGCCTTGGCCTCCTCCCGGAGGCGCGCGTTGATGGCCTCAGAAATATGAACCTGGGCCCGGACCCGGGTCAATTCCGCGAGGGCTTCGTCGCGTTCCCGGAGGGCCTCCTCGCGCTGCCCTACGGAGGCCGCGGCCCGGCCCTCCGCCTCCTTAAGCAGCCGGGCGACCCGCTGCTCAAGGCCCCAGGTAACAGCTGCCACCTACAAAATACATGAGTTAGGAAAATTTCAAAGTGCAGGGGATGAGTGAAGGCGTTGTCGACTCAGGTTACCTGGGCCCTGAGGGACTGAAGCCCCTCGAAACGCTCATGGAGCGTCCCTCCCGCGACGAAGGCCTGCACCTTCCGGGTATGCAGGCCCTCCGAGTAGCGGGCTACCTCCCCCGCGGGGAGCAAAGGGGTCTCCCGCCCGGAGCCGCCGGCGCGGCCGGCGGGGGGTCCCCGGACCTCAAGGTCCGGTAGCGCGACCGAGGTCTTCGTCGACGAGGTAGTGCCCCCCGAAGACGTGGCCGAGGAGCTCTCGGCAGGAGCCTCCGCCCGGGGGGGAACCATCAAGCCTTTCCCTGCCCCGGGCCGGAAGGTCCTCGGGGCCCCCTCCTCCGGAGGAACCTCGTAAACCGAGGGGCTCCCCCCCTCGTCCATCGGCCAGACCCGCGGGGGCGAGGCCCCCGCGAATCTCACCTCCAGCCTCTCCGGCTCCAGAGAAGCCGGAAGGGGCGGGAGGAGCTCCACCGCGAGCGGCGACGGGGCGTAGTTCGCCGAGTCGGCCGTCGCCCCGCCCGCAGTCGCCTCCTTCCCCCGCTCCTCGACAGGGCCCTTCGGGGGGGGAGGTGTCGCTTCCTTCCGGTACTGTGCCCGGGCACGTTCGCTCCCGGTGGTCTCGTCCCGGGGCTTCGCCGGTGTCGCTAGCGGCGTCGTCGATGGGCCGAGGGTCTTTTGAACCCGGGCCTTCTTGGGCTCCGAGCCCCCGGCCGCCTCCTTCCCCCGTTTGTGTGAACCGGGGGTGGGGAGAGGCTTCCTCTCCGGCAGCTTTAGCCCGAAGGCCGGCGCTACCAAGTTCTTTGGGGGGCCCTCGCCCACGGCGCGCACAACGCGCTCGTGCTCATCGGCGAAGTACCTCCCCAAGAGGTTCTCCGCCTTCTCCCGCGCCGCCGGGTACGGCCGGACTGCAAGAGGTAAAGAGTTAGTCAATTTCTTAAAAATTTGTAAGAACAATGCAGCGGGTTCCCAGAGCTTACGTTGCGTCACCGGCTTCATCGGGGGCCGCTGCTCGGGGCCCATGCCGATCCCCCTCTTCCCGCCGGAGAAGGGGGAGATCCGGAGGAGAGCCATCTCCTCAGCCGCGTCCCGCATCGAGTGGGTCTTTTTGGAGAGGATCACCTTGCCGAGGAGCTCGTACTCCTCGTCCGTCCACACCGGCGGCTTTGGTGCGGACGACCGGCTGTAGGTGGGGGCCTCCGGGGCGTACACCACGGCGTCGTCTCGGACCCGGAGGTAGAACCACCTCCGGACCCAATCCCCCCAGTGGTCCCGGGAGGCCGCCGCCGGGTAGTCGATTACCCGGGCCGGCAGCATCTGGACCATCACCGAACCGAAGGGGGACTTGGGGCCCCCCTTCACTAGGTGGGAGGTCCGCGCCGCCGGTTCATAAAAGTACCGGAAGGCGCGAAGGTCGGGCTCCCGCCCGGTCGCTGTCTCGAAGAGCCAAATGAAGAGGCCCATCCGGACAAGCACGTTCGGGGTGAGGTGGTTGAGAGCCACCCCATACTCCTTGAGAAACTCCCGGAGCATGGGATGCACCGGGAGCCGGAGCCCCGCCTCGAGGAAGGCCTCGAAGGCCACGATCTCTCCGGGCCTGGGGCGGGGGGCTCCGTCCTTCTTCACGGGGACCCGGATGTCCCCGGCCGCAACGATGCCCCTTTCGGCCAAGGACTCGGCGTCCTCGGCCGTGAACTCAGACGCCCAGATGAAATCCGAGGGGATTTCCTCCGGGGGCACCTCCGTGGTCTTCGCTTGACCCTTGGGTGCCATGAGGTTAGTTTTCTTTTTTAGTGGCTAACTCTGCAGGAGGCTACTACTAGAAACTCCCGGACGCCTGCTACCGGAAAAAGCTACCAGGAGAGGGCTACCGGGAGAGCAAAAATCGTT
This sequence comes from Pharus latifolius, assembly GCA_019359835.1. Classification (NCBI taxonomy): domain Eukaryota; kingdom Viridiplantae; phylum Streptophyta; class Magnoliopsida; order Poales; family Poaceae; genus Pharus; species Pharus latifolius. The sequence goes on from CM033320.1 coordinate 16,931,050, forward strand.
GGGGCTGAGAATTTGGAATGAGCTTCCGGGCCCCCCAAGGCCCTATTTATAGGGGCGGGCCGTGGTCTAGATGCACGCCACGTGGCACCCGCGGATCAATCTGGGCCGTAGAAATTCAAACCGTGCGCGGGAAACGAAGGGATGGGCGCGTGGATCGAGGCGCCGGTTCGAACCGCGCGCGCATTTATGGCGAAACGGCGCGGCTTTAAGCGTGGGGCACGAAAGCCGAAGCGTCATGGCTCCGGTAGCTTGGCCCGGAGATCTTCCCGGTGACCTGAACCATACCCGCCAGGGACTCGAGCCTCGTCCTCGGCGGGCATGGGGGGTTGCTGTCGGTGGAAATCTCCGCGGGACTAAGTCCAGGTAAGATGTGACACATGCCCGGGGACGTGGCCTCCGGGGCCTCCCTGGGCGCCGCCTTTTGGCTCCCCGGAAGCAGCCTCCGGTGCCCTCCTGGGCGCCGCCATTCGCCCGGGGACCTGGCCTCCGGGGCCTCCCCGGGCGCCGCCTTTTGGCTCCCGGGATGGGGCCTCCGGTGCCCTCCCGGGCGCCGCCTTTTGCCCGGGGACGTGGCCTCCGGTGCCGTCCCGGGCGCCGCCTTTCGGCTCCTGGGACGGGGCCTCCGGGGCCTCCTCGGGCGCCGCCTTTTGCCCGGGGACTTGGCCTCCGAGGCCTCCCCGGGCGCCGCTTTTTGGCTCCCGGGACGCGGCCTCCGGGGCCTCCCCAGGCGCCGCCTTTCGCCCGGGGACGGGGCCTCCCCGGGCGCCGCCTTTTGCCCGGGGACTTGGCCTCCGGGGCCTCCCCGGGCGCCGCTTTTTGGCTCCGGGGACGTGGCCTCCGGTGCCATCCCGGGCGCCGCCTTTGGCCCGGGGACCTGGCCTCCGGCGCCGTCCCGGGCCTCATCGCCCTCCTAAAGGTAAAGTCTCGAACTGTTTATCACGTGCAGGTCACGCGAGGAGCGCCTCGGGAACTAGCGACCACCTGTCAAGCATCCAAGGCTTTTGACCGGGAGAAGGACGGTCCTGCCCTTCAATCCGACGGTGGCTTCCGGGGTAGTTTAGGTTTTTTGCTGCTTTTTGGGGCTATAAATAGCCCTTGTACCCCTCTGTTGTAAAGGATCAGTTCATTTATTGGAATAGCTAAACTCACAGGCGTGCTCCGGAAGCCTCTCCCCCGGAGAGAGCCTCCCCAGCCGACTCCGGTCGGGAGCGCGTCGACAGGACTAGGGCCCCCACCGGGACCCGAACCTGTATAAACCCGTGTGTTATTCTTTGTGCTTGTCCGGCGGGGGAGGACCGGTCATCCGGTCAACCCGCGCCGCGTAATCTTCGCTAGGATCACTCTCAAAACCTGCCGGGGTATTCGCAATACCACGACATTCCTCTTTTGCCCGTATGTAACGAGTCTGGCTCGGGGGCTGGTCGCTGATGGTTATATTGCCACAATACCCTAATCGGATTCGCTGGCCGATCTCGTGATCACTTCCAGACAAGACACCCCTCAATAAGCCGTTTCTCAACACACACGGGGCTTGCTGGCATGTCCTTGGTCATCAGAGTGGCTGTCGGTTTGCAGTAAGGTTGGGTATTGTATTTAATATGATTATTGGCCTGGTCGGGTATCCCTTGTGGTCACTACACATATATTTCTCCTGTGCTCATAATACTAAGTCTTCAGTATACATAGTCACAGGCGGGGGCTAGGGGAATATGGTCGCAACATGAAACAAAAAGAAGTGTTTCCTTTTTAAACAAAAAGTGCATGCATTTGCATTGTATAAATTGTATTTGTATAGGTGCAAGAATTTACATCATGCCAAGCTCGTTCAAGAATTTCTCTACAAGGGGTCTAACCTCCTCCATGATAACCCCAAGCTGGTCTTCACTCTCGACCTCCGCCTCTTCCGCCGCTACATTCAGATCAAGATCTGGGCCATGGCGAAGACGAAGCCAGCAGAGGCTGGCGGAGGCTGCTGATCGAACTCTTGATTTGATCGCCTCTTTTTGCCGTCTAGTATCTTCAGGAAGATACTCGATGAGTGATTTTGCTTGGGTCACGACTAGTGTGGTCCAGTCGCTAAGGCTAAGGTCGTCCACCGTGGTTTCGACCACATCAGCCCTCAGCATACCGGCCACCATCTTCAGTTTCTCGAAGATGTTTCCTTGAGCACTACTGCAGGTTGAGAGTGACGTGCTCAAATCTCTGTTCTCCCTGCGAACAGAGTCAATGGTCGCTTGGAGATTTGTCTTCTCTTGATCGAGCCGGCTTATTTGGTCATCTTCCGCTGCGACAAGAGGCCATTACAAACAGTTCATACGATGAAACAAATTTACTATAGTCAGAAGTATGCTTACAGGAGAGCTGTGACTGCAAATTCTGGAGTTCAGTCTCCAGGAACGAGATTTTGGAGGCTGCCCGGAACTCTTGGTCCTCCCAATCAGCGAGGCTCTTCATCAAATAAGCATTTTCTCTGTGACAGAAGAGATAATTATCAAGATGGGAATTTGCATTCGAACAAGTAAAGAAACGTCTTCCTTACCGCTGCAGGCGACCCGTTTCCTCTTCTGTGGCCTCGATGCTGTCCATCATAGCCATCGACATGGTCGCCATGCGGGTCATTTCCTATGACATGGAAGGAAATAAGTTTTGAAACACAGATGCTCTTATGCAAGCACAAAATTCATAAGGGGTATTCGACGTACCTCGACATACTCCTGGAATGAGTGCCTTCTCGGTTCAACCGAAGGTTGAATCGCTGGGTTCGCTTTATCCCCAGTAGGAGCAGCGGATGAATCTTCCCGCTGATCTTTATTCTTCGCTAGGGCTGCAGATTCCAATACATCTGATTGGACTTCTACAGACAACCTATCTATCACAGCCCGGAAGACCACCCTGGTCGAAGGGATGGAGCTTTGCTCCCCAGAGACCTCAGTAGCAGGGGAAGCTCCAACACTGGCCGAGGCCGCTGGAGGGCTGGGCACTGAGTCTCTGTGCCTAAGCAAATAGAAATGCCATCAGTTGGGATTTCTACAAACAACTACTGTAATCTAACCCTGTCCCGACAGGGGAGATTTCTTACCAAATCCCTCCAGTTTTGGGATTTTGAATATGGCTCCCCAAGGAAAAGGGGACAGTCATCGTCTATCCTGGTCTTCCTCTTCGTGAAGAGGACCCTGTCTTTTCCTCCCTGTGTGCTCAAACTCATAAGCATATACGTGAGGAATGAAAAAGACTCGAGCTGTGATAATCTTTACCTGGGTAACCTCCTCGGTCGGTAGGGATACGGCCATTGGACCAGGTGTTTCCTGGACCATAGGCATTAGGACTTCATCTGCGACCACGGGGTTGCTGGTGGTCGCGGTGTCCTGCTCTGTCATTTCCATCCCTGGCGCCAGGAGCGGAGTGCTCGCCGCCCCAGGGCTGGCAGCAGTCACTTCGTGGCGGACAGGGGGGATGTTTTCTTCCTCCTGCACGAGCATTGCTTAATGGATGTTCATAGACAGATAACGACCACCAAGACTGTGAGGAATATTACCGCAGTCACCCCTTCTGTCAGGGGGAGAGGTGTAGCAAATCCTGAAGCTTCCTGAGCTTCAGGTACTGGGATTTCACCCGCAACCACGGGGTTATCAGTGGTCACGAGGCCTGCTGCGGTCGTCTCTATCCTCGCGGGTGGAGACAAGACCCCGCTGGACGAGGAAGCGATCGTGTTCCTCTTGCGGCGGATCAGGGGGACGTCATCCTCCTCTTCCTCACTCCCTTTACCTTGTACGACGAAGAAGTGATTCCCGTTTGTACATGGGGTAACAGGGGATATTGAGTATCTTACCGCAGTTCTCTTTGTGGTAAGAGAAGTCTTTGGCGAGGAAGCCTCTCCCAGAATCCTCTTGGACTACTTGGGAGCAGTTTCCTTCGTCCCACCACTACTATAGAATTCATTATCACAGTCGGGTCAAAACAGTCATCACAGATGGTTCTGACCCGTCAGTGATATTCGAGTCAGTTATAATTGAGTACTATCACTGACGATTTTGAACCGTCTGTGATTTGTCCCATCACAGACAGTTATAAGATCAAAACCGTCTGTGATAATCATAATACACAGACTGTTATAACATCAGAACCATCTGTGATACTCTTAATACACAGACTGTTATAACATCAAAGCCGTCTGAGATACTCATACTACCACAGACGGTTATGACCTCAGAACCGTCAGTAATAATATGAGTATCACTGACGGTTCTGACCTCAAAACCATCTGGGATACTCACATTATCAAAAACGGTTATGACACCAGAACTGATAGTGTAGTAAGAGTATCACAGACGGCTTTGAAGTCAAAACCATCTATGATAGTGTCATTATCGACGACGGTTATAATCTCAGACGGTTTGTAAAATCAAAACCGTCTGTGCATATTAATATTATTTTTAATAAATTTCTTTTTTTTGTGGCATGCTAGACATGTCCTCTGTACAAATAGCATTTCATATATACAGTTCATTTCATACATGCACAGTACTCAAATATATACAGCCTCATACATGCACGCAACTTAGAAACATGTACAATAGCATTTCATATATACATCACAGAACTCAGAAATATGTGCAATTGAGAGCATTTCATATATACAGCACAGAACTCAGAAATATGTACAATTGAGATTGAACAAATAAATGTAATCGACAATTAAAGTCAGTATGTTAGATGTACAAATAAATGTAAGGCCGCACTAATAAGAACCTTGCGGGTCCCTAAACTTCCCCTTTGTTGATATGACCTCCGTAAGGAAAAACTCAGCGAGCATTCCTCGGACCATACCAATCTGCCGAGGTTCAAAACTTTCCGAAGGGAAGTCGACCCCTGCAGCAAGAGTTGGTCAAAAAAAATTAGCTCAATGCAGTTGTAAATTCTACCAAATCAATACAAAGGGGAGCAGTTGTATACCTCGGGGAAATCTGGGCGGTCAGGGGTGATGATAAGGTCATACATATGGCGCATCACGTAGAACCCACATGTATTGTCGTCCGGCTGCTGATGGCACTGCCAATTTACAAATCGAGAGTTAGCTGAGGACACGTTATAAAGTAAAACAGATGCCAGTTGAAATTTGTACCGAAAATTGTAACCACTGAAACTTATCGGCTCGCCGCTCGTGTTGTCGCCCTCCCTCGGCAAAGTAGTTTGTGAAAGCCCTACAGATAGTCAAAATTGACAGTTTGAGGATATTCAAAATTGACAATTTGAGGACAGTAAATCTAGATGCAAGACAGGTCCACATGAATATCATAACCTTTCGAATACATCTCGTGCGCCGCAATACTCGTACCCTTTCCTCTACAATGAATCAAGGTAGAATACCTTGTTCCTTTTCGGAATAAGTACTAGCAGGATCCAGTGGTAGCTACATGTTACACGTAAAGAATTAATAATTTAATCTAAGTTTGGGGGTGTGCATATGGAGACACTAATCTACGGGTGAAGTACTGATGAAAGCACTCACCTCTGGTTGTAGGGTACAAGTATGTACACCTTGTCGACCTGAGCAAGCAACCCTCTTTTGATGTAGTCGACAACGAAGTCTACGTCGGTCCTAAACATCACCTCAGCGACCATCTGGGGGTCCAAGAAACCAACAGGTTTGCGCTTAGATTTGGCAAAGCTGGTCATGCAGCTGCACGGAAGTAACCAATTAATAAATGACATATATCCGTATATGCACGAACAGGCGTAGGATAGTAGGATACTTACAGCACCCAAGACCGTAGGATTGACAATGTCGAGCGCATCTTTGTTGGCTAAATTGTGCAGGTCTTCGAAGGTCACCGAGTAGGTCCCAACGTCGTTATGAAACTCTGCCACGGTGTACTTGTCTGGTTTGTCCATGATGTGCGTCGGACGCTGCGTCCTGGTCTGGTTTATCCTCTTCATGTACCATGCATGCAGGCTCTGGCATGCTATCCCCATGGTAGAAATTGCGGCATTGGAGGCCATGGGCATCCCCAGAGCGAACGGCATGAGAGCTGGCGCACTCTTCTCGCTCTCTTTCGTCGGGCTCTTCTTTGCTTTGCCCCTACTAACCAGCTTCTTGAATGGCTGCCTCCTAGTCGGAGTCAGCTTCATCATCGAACCCGTTGGTTGGCTTCTCGGAGGGGTCGACTGGCTAGTAGGCCGAGTGTCGGTCTGTGATGTAACAACCTACGTATTAGGACACTAACTCCGAGGGCTATTATTACAGTATGAATTATGAAACTGGTGGGGGAATTACCTCATCTAGGATGATGTCTTTCCTGGGCCATTGCACGAACGTGTGCACCGCATCCCCGAGAGTGGTAATCTCATCGTTCGACGCCTTCTCCAATGGAAAACCCTTGCAATGGTCGGAGACACTGTCCACCTGGACCCGTGCAAAACCCTCATATAGAGGGACACCGTAGATTGTGGCCCCCGCCGTGCATGGTTGCGCCATCCCACTGGCAGCCTCAATCGGGAAGAGACCGGCCAGCACCAAAAGCTTGCAAGAGGCGGGTTCCTACAAACAGTTCGCATTAACATATTGAATTTTACCGCCTTTCACTTTCGAATGAATTAACATAGAAAAACGGTCATTACCGGCAGAAAGTCCACCGGATACTTTGGAGAGGGCTCCATCTGCGAAGACCCCAGCGCAGACGCGCAGCTACTACGGTGGACAAGAATGGGGTTCGGAAGTTCCGCTACTACAAGGGGGGTGCCCTGGGTCGCCTTTCTTAGCTCGTCATACATGGACCGCATCTCCACCAACTGCTGCAGGAGTGCTTTGTCCTGAGCAGCAAACTCCGATCGAATCTCCTCCTTGAGACGTTCATCGCGGGCTTTGTGGGATCTCTTTCTCCTCTTAGCTGCCTCCTCATCATCAAGGAAACCATCCCTCCAAGGCACAGTGGCACCGAGGCCGCGCATGCGGCCTGGATGCTCCTTGTTTCCGAGCGCCACTATGAGGATATCCCTGTCCCTCCTCGTGTTGAACCTCTGGATGCCGCCTGGGCACTCAGCATCACCTGCAAGAGGAGAACTTAGCAATACAACCAATTGCATGCGTGTTACGAGGATAGTAAGTGATCGTACAATCTTATCAACCGGTCGATCACTTCCCTGTCCGCAGGGTTATTCACAGAAACACTTCTGGAGGAGGTCATCATTGATCTTGCTCGGCACCAATTGCGGGCGCGCACGTCTGTTATGCCCGCATAAGGACCATCGATCGAAGCCTGCAAAGCCTCCTCGTCCTGCTTCCTCCACAATGCCTTCTTCCCCACATACCCACCGGTGCCTAGTCTGTGTGGGTGGGTATTCTTGGCCTGATTAGCCTGGCCCTTGGCACTAAGGTCTTGGAACTCAGGCTTTCCTTTCATCTCCACGAATTGCTGCCATGCCTCGGGAGTCACGAAAGGTAGTCATGGAAGGGGGTCTTCAACTCCTTTACATAGTGCCTGACAAGTTCGCTCTTGAAGTTCCTCCACGCCTTGTTTATTGACATAAGTGTCCTCCAGCGGACGGTGAACTGGTGATCCTCGGGAATGTGAAACACCGCCAGCACTTCTTCCCACAGCGCATCCTTGCATTCTGGGGGCACTTGACCCCAGTCGGAGGTGGTGATGGGCACCTGCTCCCTTGCCACTTTGCCGCATAGTGAGCGGTACTGACCGACAAATTTGTCCGGAGCTTCCGGCACTCCATTGTCGTCGAACTGTACGTGCTGCTTTTCCCACTTGTCGAGACGCGCGCATGTCGTCCGGCCTCGCCCCTTTCTCTTCTGCGACTGGGTCACGTTGGACGCGGCGACCTCCGACCCAGGCATCTCATCGCCAGCAAGGTCACTCTGACTCCCCGAGTGGTGCATTTCGTCACCAGACATATCAGTTCCTAACATAAATGAAAGAGAGAACAATTTAAGTAAATCTGAAACTAATAATTCTATAACAAAACCCATATACTTATAATTAACCAAGAATGACAGAAACGGTGGGGAGGCGACCGAGGTGATCGCGTCGGAAGGTGGGAGGGTGATGGAGGTGATCACGCTTGACGGTGGAAAGGCGACGAAGGTGATCGTGACAGACAGTGGGGAGGAGATGGAGGTGATCACCCCAGACTGTGGGGAAGCGATGGAGGTGATCGCGATGGATGGTGCGAAGGCGGAGAGAGCTAGGGCAAACAGTGGCTGGAAATGAGCGGGACAAAGCACGCCTTGAACTATGTACTGAGTGGAGATTATCACAGTTGGTCCTATATTCACAACCGTCTGTGATAATATTATCACAGACGGTTCTCAACTCAAAACCGTTTGTGATAATCTCCATAGTGATAATCTCTAGAGAGGTTATCACGGACGGTTTTGAGCTTCGAACCGTCTGTGATACTCATTTATCATAGACGGTTTTGACTTGAGAACCAACTGTGACTGTACGAATTCACATTAAGAACTCGAAGCTTCGGACACTGTTGGGAATATCACAGTCGGTCCTACATTCACAATCGTCTGTGATAATGTTATGACAGTTGGTTCTCAACTCAAAACTGTCTGTGATAATCTCCATAGTGATAATCGCTAGAGAGGTTATCACAGACTGTTTTCAGTTTATAACCGTCTGTGATACTCATTTATCACAGACGGTTTTGACTTGAGAACCGACTGTGACTGCATGAATTGATGTTAAGAACTAGAAGCGTCGGACACTGTTGGGAATATCACAGTCGGTTCTAGGTTCATACCCGTCTATGATAATTCATAACTGTCTGTGATAATCTCTCCAGTAACTCTGTAGCCCTACAACTCTTAATGGTCGAAAACTTGTTTTAAATGAACACTCAGATATTTCAAATGGAGTCTAAATGCTCCGTAAATTGGTTACAATGCAGATCCAAAAATTGGTTACAATGTGGAGCATGCTCAAATAAATTTAACATACAATGTGGAGCATGCTCAAATAAATGTTACATACAAATGGGGACTTTGACCGACAATTTCCACATACACAGCCATGTTATCCTCAACTTTCCACTTGCCACGCCCCTGTAAAGACGAGAATTAGAGGAGATATATAAGCTATACTGATGGAAACAAAGAGATAAGGATGTACGGTTGATTACCTTTAAAGTATAACCCTTCCTAGTGATCCATACACACATAACTGGTTTCATCGGTGTCTTTAGTATCAACCCATATGCCATCTCCAAATGGAGGCATCTCATCAAATTGATTGTATTCCTCCTTGTCTACGACATTTTCAACTCCAACAATCCTTCTCTTGCCATGAAGGACGACGTGCCACTTCTTATTGGCCGGGTCAATGACATAAATGACCTGAATGGCTTGCTTCGCAAGTATGAATGGCTCATCTTTATAAGCAACTCGATCGAGATCCACAGAAGTGAAACCGTAACTGTCAACCTTCACACCCTGTGGGATTTGGACCCATCGGCATCGAAACAGGGGAATCTTGAACAGTATGTAATTGAGCTCCCAAATTTCTTCAATGAACTCGTAGTATGAGTTCAATCCATGTACTACCCTTGTTGGGCCTGTCTCGGTGAACTCCTCATGGAAAGCTTCTACGCTCACTCCACTATTTTGCACAGTGCTCTTTCGATCTTGAGCTTTCGTGTAAAATGTGTACCCATTGATGTCGTATCCCTGTCATGTCTGTACAGTAAATGTGGGCCCTTTTGCCAACCATTTAAGGTTCTCACTTGCGGACTCTCCAGTGATTCACACTTTCATCCACGCGTTGAATTGGCTGTTATGTTGTCCCGTGATCCAAACCTCAGATCGGCAAGGATTGTCTTCTCATAGCATCTCCTTGTTCTCGTCGATGTACGAAGACACCTCCGTCATGTGTTGCAAGACCCAAAAATGAGCTTTCGAGTACATATCGAAATCAGTACTGATAGCTCTCCATCCAATAGTGCCAACACCATCAAGCCTCCCCTCGTGACGAGACACAGGAACTCCTATTGCTTCTACCTCGGCCATGTAATCGACGCAAAACTCAACAACCTCTTCCGCTGCATAACCTTCGACAATGCTACCCTCGGGCTGAGACCGATTCCTCACGTAGGCCTTAAGTACACCCATGTACCTCTTGAATGGATACATATAACGTAGGAACACGGGTCCACATATCTTGATTTCTCTGACAAGGTGGACGGTGATATGGACCATGATATCAAAAAACGACGGAGGAAAATACATCTCAAGCGGACAGAGAGTTCGAACCACCTCCCTCTGCAGAGAATCTAGTCCATGGGGATCAATGACCTTGCACGAAATTGCATTGAAGATATCACACAGCCTCGTGATCGTCTCTCTGACCTTATGCAGCAGAATACTCCGAATGGCAACAGGAAGCATTTGTGTCATCAACACGTGACAATCATGAGACTTCATACCCAGCAATTTCAAATCGCCCATGGACACAAGCTTTTTCATATTTACGGAGTAACCCGATGGAACTTTAACACCATAGAGACACTTACAGAGTTCTGTCCTCTCAGCCTTGCACAAAGTGTAGCATGCAGGGGGAGGTATATACCTCCTTTATCATCCTCCCTCGGTGCTAGCTCAGGCCTGATTTTCATTTCGATCATGTCACGCCGCACATTGACGCCATCCTTTGTCTTCCTCGGAATGTCCAGCAATAGGCCGATTACACTGTCCCAAACATTCTTCTCCACATGCATGACATCAATGCAATGACGAACCTCTAAATGCTCCCAATACGGTAATTCCCAAAATATCGATCTCTTCTTCCAAGTGTTCTTCGTGCAGGGTTTCAATTTACGACCCTTTCCAAACACAACGTCTATGTCCTTCATCCGTGAGTAAACTTCTTTCCCACACGTAGGCTTCGGGGCTGAACCATCTTCCCTGTGGCCGTCAAATTCCCCCTTCCTCTTACGATATGCGTCATTCTTCGGAAGAAACCTACAGTGACGCATGTACACTATTTTCCTGCAATTCTTCAGCCACACGCTCTCAGTCTCATCTTGGCAGTGGGGACAGGCTTTGGCTCGTTTCGTAGTACGGCCCGACAAATTTCCAAGGGCAGGGAAATCGTTGATAGTGCAGAATATCATAGCACGTAGGATGAAGGTCTCTCGTTTGTATGCGTCCCACACCTGCACCCGTCGGTTCCACATTATTAGGAGATCCTCTATCAATGGTGCTAGGTACACATCAATATCGTTTCCAGGTTGTTTTGGTCCTGAGATAAGTAGAGACATCATGATGTACTTGCGCTTCACACACAACCAAGCAGGAAGGTTGTAGATACACAAAAGAACCGGCCAAGTGCTATGCCGACTGCCCATATTACCAAAAGGATTAATTCCATCGGTAGTCAACCCGAACCTTATATTCCTCAATTCCGCTCCGAAGTTAACAAATTCCCTGTCGATGTTTCTCCAATGCGAAGAATCAGCTGGGTGTCTCAGCTTTCCATCCTTCTTCCGGTCTTCCGAGTGCCAACACAATAATTTTGCCTCTTTACGGTTTGCAAACAAACGCTGCAAGCGGGGAATGATGGGCAAATACCACAACACCTTAGCAGGAGGTCCTTGCTTTATCTCAGCGCAGTCACCGTCGTCAGTTCGATCCTTACGCTTATAGCGGGATGCGCCGCACACCGGACAAACATGCATATCCTTGTAGTCGTTACAGTAAAGGATGCAATCATTAGGGTATGCGTGTATCCTTTCTACTTCCATTCCCAAAGGACACAACAGCTTTTTTCTTGGTAGGTGTTTTTTGGCAACTCGTTTCTTTCTGGGAGCATATCCGCCAAAGATCTAACAGTACCGTGAAACTCTTGTCGGTCCAGCTGTTGCTTGCCTTCAATTTTAACAGTTCAAGCACAGAGGCCAACTTTGTGTACTTCGACTTGCAACCAGGGAACAACGGCTTTTCTGAGTCCTCAATCAAGCACTTGAATTTGCCAAACTCCCTTTCACTGTAATTTCCTTCCACATCACGCAACATGTCATCTAAATTGTCATCCTCTGGCATATCCTCATCGAAGTCGTTGTTGGGATCCGACATGTCCTGTTCATCAACCTGAGTGGCACTTGTTTCTGCAGTTGGCTCTTCTCCATGGTGGACCCAAGACGTGTACCCCTTTTTGAAACCACGTCGGATCAAGTGGGCGACAATTTGAGATGAGTTGGTGAACATCTTAAGATTCTGGCAGTCTAAGTAAGGACAGTACATATATGGTAAACCCTTCTTCGCCATGTCTTGCTCAGCAACCTTTTGAAAATATAAAACACCTTTCATGTATTCCTCACTCACTCAGTTGTCATTATCCATCCAGTCTCGATGGACCATCTGCAATTAATTAAATTCATACACATGCTAATTAGTAATACTCTATGTACGTTCAACACGCAATAAATTATAAATCTAGCTAGCTAGTGTTTGATGTGGAGTTTGCGGTATAACTAGTTAACTACTCTTGAACTGCAAGCAATTAGTTGGGGGCGTGGATAACACACATCATAGAGCAATTAAATAGCTACAGGTCAAAAATGAGTTACAAACAGGGTTTGCTACTGTAGCTTCCCCTCCCTCTCACTCTAATTTGGTCAATCAATGGAGATCGAATGAAGTAATGTGTATGCCTTAGGACCAAGTACCAACCTTGGATCTTCAAATTTGTTGCCCCCAAATGCTCCTCTTTCGAGATATTGCTCTTCCTTGCCCCAAATCTCTTCCAACTGGACAGTATGTCGAGCAAGATTGTGGGAGTAGCTCAAAACATCCGCAAAAAGACCTTTTATACCATACCAGGTTCAATACAGACGGTTCTATATTATACCGTCGGTAATATCGGTGCACTTTTTAAGAACAGAATATCATTGATGGGTTTCACTCTATTAAACCGTCCATAATATCGGTGCATTTGTGTAGAACTATGACAGAAATATCACATACTGTTTTGACATCTAAACCGTCGGTGATAATGAGAATATCACAGACGGTTCCGAGATCAAAACTATCCGCTTTACTATCACAGTCAGTTTTTACTTCAGAACCGTCTGTGATTATCACAGTCGGTTTTTACTTCAGAACCGTCTGTGATTATCACAGTCGGTTTTTACTTCAGAACCGTCTGTGATTATCACAGTCGGTTTTTACTTCAGAACCGTCTGTGATTATCACAGTTGATTTTTACTCAGAACCGTCTGTGATAATTATAAAATCAACACTCTGCTCTACTATCATAGACGGTGATGAGGTCTGAACCGTCTATAATATCTTGGATTGCTTGCAGTCGAAACGTTCGACTAGTTGAATTGTTCCACTTTTTTTTCATATTTGGTTCTATCTTATTTTCAATGTTAGTATTTAAAAAAATTAACGTTGAGACTATTTGGTTTTATCTTATTTTTCATATTTGTTGTATATATATGTCGACCTGTGGATGTTCAAAGAATGTTGAGAGTATTACAGTCGGTCCTGAAATTAAGACCGTCTATAATGTTACTATCAAAGACGGTTTTGAGTTAGAAACCGTCTTGATTGCAGCAGTATTTTCTTGTTAACATTTTCACACAGAACATCATTTGGTTATTATCAGTTACATAATCAATTGAAAAGCCAGATATATATGGAAAAGAAATTTCTTATTTCTTACAATCTTTGCATACATAAGGGATACAAGCGACCAAAGCGTCGACCTGATCCGAAAGTAATTTACAAAGTTCTCCTAGGGACGTATTGGCATCAGTAGGATCTACACTGGCCGACCCAATAGAACTAGCAATGATTCTAAGCCTATCTACATCATCTCTTAGCAAAGGAGTGCAGCTATTCCTTATTGTATTGGAGAGTTCTTGCTGCTGCCAAGCGTAATCTCTCTCCGACCAGAACCTGCACGCTTCTTCGCGAGAACCCTCATAGCACTCTACCAAGTGCAGAATGGCAGAAGACGTCCCCTCAGAAAGCTTCTCCAGCACCTCTATTTCTTCTTGGAGAGCTCTGCACAAGGCAGCTTTCTCCTCCTGCACATGCATGGGTTAGTTTTGAAAGACATAACGACCAGCAAGAGAGGGTGAAGATGATTTCCAAGCTTCGGAGTAGATTTGGACGTGGAAGTGTGCGCCTTACCCCAGAAAGTTGATCATCCAAGAAAAGCTGATGATACAAAGGTGTTGAAGAGGGGATATTGGAAGGATTGTTGTGGATCTCCAAAGGTGGAGTTGATGCAACTAGAGGGGTTGCAAGGGGCAATGTGGCAACACAGGCCTTAGCACCCTCTAGAGTCTTCGCTGCAGTTGCACTGGAGGATCTTTCATCATTTCTGAGTCTCTTCTTTGGAGGGAGCATTTCCTCAGGCACCTGTGGATTTCAAAATGCATTTGTTTCGAGGTAATCAAGTCATAAAAGAAAGATCTACATTAGAGTTTCAGAGAGGACTTACTTTCTGAAGACCCTGATCGAGTTCATTCCTTATCTCTTCCTCATCACTCTCAATTTCAATAACCTCATTGGAATCTCGACTCGCCATCAAGGTGGGAGTTGAGGAGGGAATAAAGACAGGGATTTATGAGCAGAATTCCTAAAAGACTTAGCCAAGAATTTGTAAGTCTTAAGGATTGAAGAGCCTCGCTATTTATAGAACCAGAAGGTGACGGTTCATATGCGCGGGTGCCTCGAGTTTTAAAAAGCGTACTACTGGTTTTCAAGGTCAATAAAGTCATGATAATTTCTCGGGAGATAAACTGCAACACGGCGGAACAGTGCCCACTTAAGAAGTTGAAGCGTCAGATTACATAATTCCAAGGCGACGCTTCATGTTCCCAGGCTAGTGCGCTGCGCAAACATCAGAACCCGAAATGACACAACACATCGTTGAGAATTTAGAGCATCGATCACTGTTGGGACTATCACAGTCGGTCCTTACATAAAAACCATCTGTAATGTTACTATCACAAACGGTTTTGAGTTAAAAATCATCCGTTATATTGAAAGAAGTTGAGAATTTGGAGCGTCGATCATTGTTGTGATTATCACAGTCGGTCCTTATATAAAAACCGTCTGTAATGTGACTATCACAGACTTTTTTTTACCTTAGAACCGTCTGTGATATTCAAAGCACATTGAGAAAGTTGACATAAGAACAAAGTATAAAGAAAGAGGGAAGATAGCATGCAGTCCAAGAACGTGTTGGAAAATTGGAAAGTCGACATAAGAACAAAGTTTTCATTAATTTTTTTCATCACTTACAAAAAAAGGTAAAAATACAGAATGCTAGGTCAAGGAGTGGTCTTAGCCCTGGCTGCATCTAGAATAAAGTCAGTTTGACTTGCAGCCAGGACGCAGGACTCCTCCAGCGACAAGTTGTCCTTCTTAGGATCAACTACTACCGCGTCAAGAAGGCCTGCGACCTCCCTCAGCTTTGCGATGGTATCCTTCATAGTCAAACCACAGCCAGCAATGGTCATATCCGCGGCTTTCTTCTCCTCGCGAAGACGCCTCGTCCTCACCCTAGCATTGTCACCATCCGTCTTCATGCGCTAAATGCGCTGGAAGAGATCGTCCAGGTCAAGCCATAGCCGAGTGTGCTTGAAGGAGCTTGTGCTCCTCCTGGAGGACCCTCAGCTTGGCTTTCACCTTGCCCGAGTCTTCCACGGCTCCCCTTCCCTGTGCAAATCAACAGGTCAAGAATGTACTGAACAAGGATTAACAATACAAGGGTAAGTCCAAAAGATTGAGAGTTCTTACCGGGGAGGGTGAGGCTGATGATGCCATCGAGGATGCCATTGGCGCAGAGAAGCTAAGAAGTAAAACAGTTTGAGAATTATAAAAACTTGTAAAGTAAATGACAATTATTCCACTGTCAAGTTATTTATAGAACTTCAAAAGTGACGCTTCGTGTTCGCCAAGGCACCGCGCGCGAAGATCGGAGACAGAAAGTATATATCACAGTCACAGTCGGTTCTAACAAAGAATTCGAAGCACCGCCAGCCGCGTGCAAAGTTTGAGATTTCACTTTTTTAGTCAGTTCTGACCTCAGAACCGTCTCTAATACTACACTATCACAGTCGGTTCTGAGTTCTGAACCGTCTGTGATATTCTAGTTATCACAGACGGTTCTCAGTTCAGAACCGATTGTATCTATCACAATCGGGTTTTAGGTCAAAATTGTCTGTGATACGTAGACCATTACAGACGGTTTTATGTTCAGAACCGTCTGGTTTCTATCAAAGTTGTTTTTGACATCAGAACCGACTGTGATAACTGAACATATTCTCCCGACAGGCCTTCACAGACGGTTTTCCATTGAACAGTTCATAACCATCTGTGATGTGCCGTCCTGGATATCTGTTTCTGTGGTAGTGTGCGCTTCGAAGAGATTGTCTTCACTCTCTTCGGAGCTGGTTTTCCCAGGAGACCAACGTCCCCAGTTGGACGCGTCGCCTCGCCGAACTTTCCCAGGAGCTGTATCATTCAAGTTGTTCTTGTTAATACGGGGGGAATGAATGATCTGCAGATAGAGATCATTGAGAAAGTCCATACCTTTCGGCGCTCCTGTCTGAGGTCATCACCGGCATTGATCAGGCTCTAGGGGCGAGGTGATCCCCTGGTTCCCTCCACGTCGGCACCATACGCCTTGAGGAGGTAATTTGTCCGCTTTTCGATTTCGGACCAACCCAGAGCTGTGTCACAAGTGGAAAAGTTAGCTAATACGACATTTCAGAGGAAATATATGTTTTTGTTGACTGGAGGACATACCGTTGTTGTAGTCCAAGGTGCTATCCGCCATGGACTGTATTTCCCAAGCTGGATGAGCCCTTTCACGCAAGGGGCTCACCCGATTCTTCACGAAGTCGCGGATGATATCGCGAGTAGTTAGTCCCTCCTGGACTAAGTGAAGGATTACTTGGGCCTGTTTCTTCTGCTCCGCGCTTAAAGCAGGAAGAGAATCCAATTCGCTGGATTTCTCTGGCCGGGAGTTTACGAACCACAACCCGCTCTCCGACGGAGGGGAGCAGTAAAACCATTTCTGGTACCACCCGTGAATGGAATCGCGCAGGGGTGGGAAGGGATACTCTCTCTTCTCCCTTATCCGGAAGTAAATACACCATGCCGAATAGTAGAAGCGCCGGAAGAGCTCCACGCTTGGGAGCACTCCGACGAAGGCTTCGCACAAGTGCTGGAAGATCGCCAGGATCAAGACAACATTAGGGTGGACATTCACCGACCCCAACCCGTAGTGCTCCAAGATTCCCTTCAGGAATCGGCTCTCGGGAAATCGGAACCCGCATCGCAGGTATTCCTCGAAAACCACCAATTCGCCCTCTTGGACAATTGTGGTTTCTTGGTCCTTCTCCGCGGGCCACCAGTTGATTAGCAGCCACGGAGGGAGGATCTCTTCTTTCTACAGTGCCACCAGGCTCTCCTCTGTGTGGTGAACCAATCGGCTCCAGTGCCACCAGGCTCTTCCTCCATCGATCAGGACCCTTTCGACTCTCACATTACTGATAATTGGGGTAATGACTAGAGGAAGCCTCAATGGTCAGGTAAACCCCGCAGGACAATCAGAGCGATCAAACGTCAGAGGTGTATCCGACCATCGGGGGTACTGGGGTTCACCAAGGGATGTCTCCATTTGGTTAACCTCTCGATAAAAGGCTTTAAATTGCCTTTTGGAAACAAAAGAGGAGGAACCTCCGAAAATAACATTAACATGATTACGAGGTACCTGGTAAGACACCTCTTCGTCCTCGTCGGCGTCTCTTAGCCCGCATGCTTGTTCCTTAGTCTGTAAGGTCGGCATCGGTCCAACCCCCTGGTAGAAGCCATCAACTGTTTCAACTAATACCTACAGTTCTTGTGGTCGTGGCCTGCGGAGTTGTGGAGTGGACACCATTTCTTGCCTTCCTGCGGGTTAGTCGACTTCTCTGGCTGGTCGGCACTACGACCACCAGAAGCAGTTTTATTTTTAAACGAAGGCTTGTTACCTTTGGTCGAAGCAGGCTTCTCTGCGACTGCGACCTCCCGGTACTGTCCAGAGCGATTCCTTTTTGACTTCTTCGATTTCCCACCTGATGAAGATTTTGGCTTCTTGCTTGAATCTTCCTTCCTAGCATCTTTAAGACCTGGTTGAGGCGGTAGGTTACCTTTATCGACCATCCAGTTCCATTCGACAGCCTCGGCTGCATCGGAATATCGATCAGCCATATCAAAGAGATCGGCCACTGATCGAGGACGATGGATGAGCAAATCTTCGGTGAATCTCCAATATCGAACGGCATGTTTAAATGCCCTAATAACGGAGCTATTAGATATGTTTGAGATGGTATTCCTCACCCCAACAAATCTCTTGACAAACTGACGAAGGGTTTCGGTCGAAGTTTGCCGTAGTCGATGGAGGTCGTCCTCTTTACCCTGCTTCTGATAACAATTTTGGAAATTGCTGAGGATAGCATCGCACAGCATTTCCCAATTATAGATTGAACCTTCGGGTTGATTAAACAACTAGGTTCTCACCGGTCCTTCGAGGACTGTTGGCAGGTAGTTGGCCATGACCCATTCATCGCCGCCTGCCGCTTGAATGGCAGTAATGTAGATTTGGAGGAACTCGGACGGGTTCTGAGTTCCATCAAACCTTTCTATGGCCCTTGGTCTGAACTTGTCTAGCCAAACGACCGCACGAAGGCCAGGCGAGAAAGCCTTACAACCAACGTAGGGACCGTGAACTGTCCTGCGGCTCTCGATCGGATCAGGGGCAACCTCACGCAATGGAGAAACCACTCGTGGCCCTAAACGAGAGTGGACAGGAACCTGATCCCTATCACGAGAATCCTGCGCCCATCTGGACTTGTCCTGCCGAGATGGTACAGGTGGGGGGTGACTCCGTCGACCAGAACCAAAGTGAGAGTGCTCTCGGTTGTGAGAACGTGTCGCCGACCGGGAAGAAGCCGTAGGGGTCGCCTCAGAACCCGTCCGAGTTCCTCTCCGCCAGGATTCTAGTGAAGGCCGGTTTCTGTGCATCCGTGACCGTAGGAGGAAAATTACGCATGACCTCCGCGATAGATCGAAGCCGGCCATGCGTACTTCTCCTAGGGGCACCAGGTGTTATCGTTTTTTCGTCCACCGGGAAACGCTTTGGGGGAAAAGAGGGTGTCTGGTTGCGTTTGCGACCACGCGATCGTCGAGATGAACTCAGAGCAGCATCATAATGAGCTTGCGCATCTTGAAGAGCCTCTAGGGCCGTTCTGCGTAGTCCGTTGTCTTGTTGCTCGAGATCTTGATCTTCCTTTTGTTTGTGTTCCTGTTCTTCCCTAGCAGCCTGTTGATCAAGAGTTTCTTCCGATAAGGCAGCAAACTATCTAGGGAAAGAGGTCACCGAGGGAGAAAACATCTCCGTTTGTTCTGAGTCAGACTCAAAATCAAAGAGATGATGGAGGTTATCAGGATCAAATCTCCCCGGGCTGATTTCCTGGTCAACATCATTCTTCCCCTCAGTAGAGTCATATGACGGAGCAGATTCACCGTCTAACGCATTAAGAACCTCGGTGGGTTCTGACCCTGTGTTAGTCGCCTCATGGTCGATAGACATGACATGGAGGGTTGATTCGACCTCTGGGACGTCCTCACCCCCGGTTTCTTCCATTGGAACAGGGTCACTAGGGGAAGGCATCGAAATGTGGGCATAGTCCTCGAGATTGAAGTCGTTCTTGGAATCATATGCCCCAGCCATGATTCAGCGAACCTCCGGGTGAAAATTAGAACGCCTTGAGAAAGGCCCCACGGTGGGCGCCAGCTGTCGACGATTCGGACTCGGGGTCCTTAGTCGAACTTATGCAAGATTTGTAGGTTGTGAGACCTTTCAGGGTGCCTGTAACACCCCAGTTTTTGACTATCTTTTCTGCTTACGAGTCAGCATATATTCTTTGGAATCCCTGTTGTCTCAACCCTATCTTGATGTTAGGTGTGCCACTACCTTAACCTAAAAGTTGGCTGCTAAACTTCATCCCAGATCATTTTCACATTTCAGTCCAAAAGTGTTTCAATTTAGTCCTTTTCAGAAGTTTCAAAAAACCTGAAAAGACTAAAAGTCCCAGATCATCTCCAAATCCAGATCTGATCAAGTGATTGCCTTTATTTCATTTTTCTGAACATTTTTCCCTTCTGGAAGAATTCCAGAATCTCAACCGAAACCTTAGTTTCAGCCTCGACGAAAGTTTCAAACCCTAATTACCCTGTTTACCCTAATTACCCTGTTTTCGACTTTTGTCAAAAAACACCAGATGTTATCGGATTTCACCATTTTTCCTGCTGGATGAGTCTAAGACATTTAGTAGCACTCATCTGCAAAATCAGAATTCAAATCAGCCCTTCAGATCTTCAGAATTGCAAATAGACCCAAATTCCCGAGCCAAAACCTTCACAGTTCAGTCCAAATTGTCACAATTCAGTCCAAAGTTCGCAACCAGGTCCCTGTGAAGTTTTCAACCAGCGCCCGCCTTTTTGCCGCGCCGTTGAACTCGCCGCCGGCGAAGTGCCTCGCGCTGCCACCTTCACGACCACGTAGCCACCAACCATGCACAGCTGTACCGCCACCGGGGAACGCTTCAACCGCACTGTGCCATGTTCTTCCCCGCGCGCGCGTGCCTGCTGCTGCTGCCAGAAGCCTCACGCCACATGGCCGCCATCCCGGAGATCGTCGCCACACCCCTGACAGAATCCTGTTTCCCCGCGATTCATCGCCTCTGGCAGAGCCCCGCCGTGTCCCGAAATACCTCGATGACCGCCCCAGTGCCAGAAGAAAATCCCTCCGGCGATTGCTGCTGCTCCCGAGAGCTTCACCCCGCGGCTATATAAAGGCCCCCTTGCTCAGCGTTTCTCTTCACACCACCCGCATTGTGAGCCTTAGCCTCCACCACCAGAGAGCAACCGAGTTCTCCAGCGCCGCCGCGAAGATCTTCTTCCCCGGCGAGCAATTCCTGAAGCTTACGGCGCCAGCTTCGCCCGAAGCTTTCCCCTCCAAACCAACGCCGCCAGTAAGCTCCTTTCATCCCCCTGTGTGTTTCATAGCCATTAATTGGTTCCCGGCGCACCTCAACGCCGGCAATCATCGGAAAACCGAAATCCCCTGTTCCCGTAATGCCGAATGATTTAGTCCGAATTAATCCTCGTGTCAGTGATAAGAATTGACCAGCGCACCCAATTGAGCAAGCCTGCAAACTTAGATTTCAAAATTGAGCAGCGATCATAGCCTTTCCGAAGTTTGTGCGCCACCAGTGAACTGGTCCTCGTCGCCAAGCTTCTTCGGCCATTCTCCGGCCGAATTAACCTTGCAATTAGACCCCTCACCTCACCCTCTCACTCCCTGAGCAGTGAATCGACCTCAAACCTTTTAAATCAGAAACGCCCAATTCAGGAGTCGTCTTCTCCAGCGCCGGTCGCCGGAATTTTCCCCCGGCCGATCTAGCCCCGTACACCTTATCCTTTAGATAGATCTCAACCCCCTGAGCAATTTTGTCTACTAGCCCGACTTCTGAATCGACCTGAATCAAAAGTTATGGTCATGCCAAGGTTGCTGTCCAGTGGCTCAGTTCATGTCCAGGCCACCGTGTTTGCTCACCGGATTTGGCCACCCTCCGGCCACTTTCAGCCTTTGAGCCTGTTGAAAGTTTTGTAGCTGTTATCAGTGCCTAAACCCCAGACAAAGTTGAGCATCAATTGGAGTCCTGAGTCAAAAGTTATGCAATGCCCTAGTTTCTGGCCATGTCTAACTCTATGTCAGTGCATGTCCACCTGTGGCATTGGATGATTTAGACTTGTTTCAATTGAGCAATTGAAATGCCACTTTGTCCAGTAAGTCCCTTGAGCCATGATCTACAACATTCCCTACTACCATATCTCCAGAAAACAGACCTAAAACCAATTTAGAGCAATGTCAAGCCATGAGCCGAATGTCAGCCCTTCGACATTCAAGTCCTTTTGAGCCCATCTCTTCGACCAGTGTCAAGTGACCTTGTCCAAACCCTTACCCCTGCATGCATGATGTATTTACGTATTATTTTCTAGTGCTTGTATGCTTATATAGTATGTATGTGTTGTTTGCACCCGCCGTGGAACCAGACGGTGAAGGAGCAGAGGAGATCCCCGAAGATTCATTTGAGCAGCTAGACCCGTCACTGCAAGGCAAGTCTCAAACCCTTGATCATGTCTAGCCTATTATTTTAAAATGAAGTATGTTATCTATTTTCAAGTATATGCATGCCTTAGATCCAAATAAGAACTATGTTTCAATAAAATGATTAGATATGACCTAAATGATTGTAAAGCCCCTTTTGATATTGAACATCCCTGCACCCTTGTTGCCCTAGAATATCATGCTTAGGCTATGCTATGTTAAAGACTATATGATAAATGTTGAATGGTCACATATGAGAAAAGCATGTTCAAAACCCTTTTTGTGAAAGAAAATGTGATTGGAATCGATAGTGAGGATGGTTTGATTGGATGGTGCTGTGTGCGCACTGGGAATGTGAAAGACTCCTCACTAGAGATTCATAAGGACTAGAACCTTGTGTTGTGCTTCTATGCGGCATGAAAAACGTACCAACCACTTGCCTGTTTATGGGACGGGCGCAACTTAGTAGCTTTCTTTAGTGTTAGTTTTTCCCTGCAATGGTTGTCGGTCCAGTTTCTTGCGAGAACTGGTGGGCCGCAGAAGGCCATGAGTGATGTGAGTTCAGAAAAATTATGAGAGGAAAAGGTGGAAAGAAGGAAGACGCCCTAAGCCAGATTAAGTCGTGCGCGGCTGTAATCAAGAGAGGCTATGTGTCTTGCAAGAACATAGACCCAGGCTAGGAAGTAAGGCAGTGGGGAGGACCCACAACGGTACTTGAGACTTAACTGTCTATTTACCGGGTAGGGAATAGTTAATGCTAGGACTGTAAACTGTTGTGTCACTTCGGCCTTGTCACATGCATAAAAGTCGCGTGGAGTTGGCCTGACTTGAAAGCTGAGTGATCGGTGGATTAAGGTGGTACACCTTTGCAAAGTTTAAAAAGTATCGGATACTCTGAGCTCCCAGGTCATGGAGTCTGCGCGCTATGAATTCTATTCACGTCGATGCAGCACAAGTAGCTTTTGGAAGGTTTTCTTTACAAAATCTGAGTAAAGTAGTGACTCATGAAAGACCGCCACACATAACATTTCTGAAAACCTAGCTTAGGATTTTACAAGTCTCGCTTTCGAAAATAAAGACCCTTTCTTCAAAGCTGTATGTGGAAATCTATTATATGCAGGTATAAAGCCAAAGAGCTATTCTTTGAGAAATTCTCCCTCATCTATATACACATGCATTGTTACTTGGGACTTGTTGAGCACCATGTGGACAATGTGCTCACCCTTGCTTTTACAAACAAATTTAGAAGAAGGATTCGTCGACCCCGAATCTTATGGTCTTGAACCCAATGTGGAACAAGAAGAACAAACTGAAGACCCATCTGGTTAAAGGGTTATGCACCAAGGTGGAGTTCGATGTGGAGAAGGCCCGTGCAACACCGCTGCTGCTGAAGAAGAAGACCAATGAAGTCCTTTTGTTTATTATTACTGTTTTATTTTGTGCCGACCTTTGTGTCGAAAACTCCTTAATTTGTATCAACATTTAAATGCGTCATTTTGGCGCTAAGTTATTGTAATGTTGGTCCTTGTGATCAGCACTTGTTTTTAATTACTCACATTTTTATATAATGCATCTTGTTATTGTGAGCTGCAATGTGCCTTTTCTGAGTGCAATCCACCTGGGCGATTGCCACTGGAATCCTCAAATGAGGGTCCCACAGTGCCCCTCCGGGAAGGTATGATGAATCAAAGATAACTAGAACACAGAGAGATTTATACAGGTTCGGGCCCTCGATGGTGGGAGTAATAGCCCTACGTCCTGTTAGGATTTTACTATATGTGGGAAGAAAGAGTTACAAAACTAGGGAAAGGATCTTCACAGGCGAAGATCTTTCCTGTATCTTTATACGAGACAATGCCTGGAAGGCTTGTGAAAGCTTTCTAACTTAGACTACTGTCTTCTGATTCTTTGGGTGTTTTGATTGCTTGATCGCTCGAACCGATGCTCGATCTAATGCACTGGCTTACCCTTTTATACTGGTCGAAAAGGTGCCAGGGCATAACGACATCGAACAGTTGCTCGGGTGCAGTTTTGGCAACTGCCCCTAACTCCCACGCAGGTTTAACACGTGTTATTGAGGAATAACCGCATGTATTAACCTCCTGACTGTTGTCTCCATACGTGGAAGGATCTTCGGGATACTCGGGATATCCCTGTTGTAGGGACAGAACAATCCCGCGTCTCCTGGTCAAAGGTGTTCTAACCGCGCATTGCTTGTTATTACCTGACCGCGCACCATCTGCAGTCTTCTGTTCGCATATGGCATATGAACTTCTGATCGCACACTGTCTATGGTCTGATCGCGTAAAGCCTGCGACCACATGCCTGTGCTTCTCGGAGTAACTTGAGTTCGCATCAACAGACACTTGTCTGGTTCGAATCTGTCCTGAACCAGTCGTGTATTTATTTGATCTAGCTCGGGTATCAATCCTCGTCACTTCGAGGAGGGTAATGTCTTGGGTACGCTGTTCAAGTTGATCAATCTGATCGAATCAATCTACCCGAACAGAACCAATGCGAATTTCCATAGGCAAGACAGCCTCAGCACCATATACTAGTTGAAAAGTTGTCTCACTTGTAGCACGACTACAAGTGATGCGTAGTGCCCATAGAACGGAGTAGAGTTCATCTACCCAAGCCCCCGAGCGCATCTTAAGGCGATCAAAAACACGTTTCTTGATGCCTTGTAATATCTGCCCATTGGCATGTTTAACGACACCATTGCTCTGTGGATGAGCTATAGAAGCAAAGCACACTTTGGTTCCAATGTCGTGACAATAGTCCGAAAGAGACCACTGACGAACTGGGAATCATTGTCGGTAATTAGGCGACTTGGAACACCAAACCGTATGACTATATTCTTATGAAAGAAATTTTTCACCGCAACGGCGGAACGTTGCGGACTGGTTCAGTCTCAATCCACTTAGTAAACATGTCAATGGCTACGAATAGGAACTTGTATCCATTGACCGCTTGGGGCATAGGGCCCACGATATCTATTCCCCAGACCACAAAAGGCCATGTTAGAGGAATAGTTTGTAAGGCATATGCAGGCTGATGAACTTGCCTTGCATGAAATTGACACTGTGGGCATGTCTTGACCAAATATTTGGCATCATCGAGTGCTGAAGGCCAGTAAAAGCCCTGTCGGAATGCTTTTCTGACCAGCATGCGATATGACGCGTGTGCACCACATACACCATCATGAATTTCTTTCAAGAGGGATTTTACCTTCCTATTGAGATATACAGCAAATGAATACTCCTTGAGTACCCTTTTTGTATAAAACTCATCTATGAGTTTATATAAGCGCGCTTTTTGAACTAACCGATCACTTTCAGTTTCATCCTTGGGCAAGGTCCCATGTTCGAGATAGATCCGCAATGGACGAGTCCAATCTCCTTCATGTCCAAGGTTGGTGACGTAAACTGCCACCGGGTCATCTTCGATCGAAGTCATGATCGAGGGATGTTCTAAGTGTTCAATGAACACTCCTGTTGGAGCGGATGTGCATGAGGACCCAATTTTTGATAATTGGTCTGCGAGTATGTTGTCCTTTCGCGGGATATATTGGACTTCTAAATGACTGAAGTGTTTTTCCAATTTCCTCACTTACCCTAGGTAATGAGCCATTGTCTCATCGGAGATGTTGAACTCCTTGTTTACCTAGTTTACAACTAGCTGTGAGTCTCCCCTCACCACTAATCGACGGACTCCGAGGAACCTAGCTGCCCGGAGCCCTGCAATAAGACCTTCATACTCTACTGCGTTGTTAGTCGCAACAAAGTGTAATTGAATGACATACTTGAGTTGGTCGCCCTGAGGTGTGATTAAGACCACTCCAGCCCCCGAGTGTCAAAATCTGCGAGAACCGTCAAAATACATCGTCCAATGGTCGGTGCATTGTAAATCCTTGGATTCTTGCGCAAGAGGGTCAGGATTAGTCCACTTGACCACAAAGTCTGCAAGAATTTGATATTTAACTGCTATGAGAGGGATGAAATGGATGTCAAACGCTCCAAGTTCCACTGTCCACTTTGCGATGCGACCAGATTTCTCTGGGTTCTGGATAATATCTCCCAATGGGAAGGACGAAGGCACAATAATTTTGTGCGCTTGAAAGTAGTGTCATAGCTTACGGGAAGCCATCAGAAGTGCATAAAATATCTTCTGGACCTCAGGGTAACATTCCTTTGGACCTTGAATTACCTCGCTTACGTAATATATTGGCTGTTGTACACCCCCTCTTTCTACGATCAAAACTGCACTGACCGCGTGAGGGCTGGCCGTCAAATAAAGGAGTAGTGGCTCCCCTAAATTTGGAGAGACTAATACTGGTAGACTAGATAAATAAGCTTTGATCTCCTGAAACGCCTTTTCGGCTTCATCCGACCAGGTAAAGCCATTGTGTTTGCGAAGAGCCTTAAAGAAAGGCAGTCCTCGTTCGCCTAGTCGTGAAACGACTAAGAGCCGCCATGCGACCTATTAGGCTCTGGATGTTCTTCATAGTCGAAGGAGATCTCATTTGTTCAATGGCCCTGATCTTTCTAGGATTAACCTCGATTCCTTGCGAACAAACAAGGAAACCCAAGAGTTTGCCAAAAGAAACACCGAAGGAACATTTTTCTGGGTTTAATTTTATTCCATGCTTGTTTAGATTACAAAAGGTTTCAACGAGGTCATCTAAATGATTCGAGCTTTTCAATCTTTTTACAACCAAATCATCGACGTAAGCTTCAAGATTACGCCCCATCTGGGAAACAAAGGTCTTTTGCATCAAGTGCTGGTATGTGGAACCAGCGTTCTTGAGACCAAATAGCATTCTGGCGTAGCAATAGGTGACAAATGGTGTGATGAAGGCAGTTTTCTCTTCATCTTCTTCTACCATGCTAATTTGATGGTATCCTAAGTAAGCATCCAGGAAGCTCATCAGTTCGCAACCCGTTGTAGAATCGACTAACTGATCGATGAGAGGAAGGGGAAACTCATCCTTCAGACAAGCACTGTTTAGGCTCCTATAATCAACGCACATGCGCCACTTACCATTTGATTTTAGGACAATGACCGGGTTTGTAAGCCACTCAGGATGAATGACTTCACGAATAAATCCTGCTTTCTGGAGTTTGTCCAACTCCAATCGGATGGCTTCTTGCAGATCGACAGCAAAGCGTCTGAGCTTTTGCTTTATTGGTCACTGTCCAGGTCGAATTGCTAACCTGTGCACAATTACCTCCCTTGGGACTCCAGGCATGTCGGATGGTTTCCACGCAAACACATCTGCATTAGCCAAGAGGAAAGTAACGAGCTCGAGTTCCTATTTGTCATCCAGGCCTGATCCAATCCGAATGGTTCTAGATGAATCATCTGGGTACAATGAAACTAGCTTTAACTTCTCATCTGGACGTGGGGCAACTGTGATCATATCCGAAGTCGTGGTCGTAATCTTAACGTCCCGGAGGGGAAGTTGATCCACTAACTCCAGGGATAACCGATCACAAGTTAGCGCCATGTTCCGAATACCTCAGACTGAGATAACGCCTTTGGGGCCTGGCAACTTGGCGCAATGATAAGCATAATGCGTTGCCGCCATGAACTTAGCGAGAGTTGGCCTGCCAAAAATAGCGTTATATGCCGAATCGCAATCAACTACGTCAAAGGTAATCAATTTTGTTCGGAAGTTGTCTAGCTCTCCCAATGTTATCGGTGGCACAACCTGTCCCATCGGCATCATTGAGGGACCAGGGATTATCCCATAAAATAGATGGATTATGGGTTTAATCTTCGAACGAGGAATTTTCATCTCGTCCAGTGCCTTGACCAATAAAATGTCCAAGGAACTGCCCCCGTCGATTAGAACTCTTTCAACTCGAGCATTGCTAATTATTGGGGTGATGACCAAAGGTAGTCTCAATGGTCGTGTTAGCCCAATAGGACAATCAGCTCAATCAAAAGTCAAAGGAGTTTCTGACCAACGGGGGTATTGAGGCTCACCGAGGGGAGCCTCTGCTTGATTTACCTCATGGTAAAAAGTTTTAAATTGACGCTTTGAAGCAAAAGAAGAGGAACCACCAAAAATAATATTGACATGGTTTTGGGGTACCTGGTAGGACATCTCTTCGTCTCCATCGGCGTCTCTAATCCCGCAGGGCTGATCTTTTTGCGGCAGGGTTGGCATCGGTCCAATCCCTTGGTAGAAGTCATCTAATTGCTTCAACCAATTCCGGCAGTTCTTGAGATCGTGTCCCAAAGAATTGTGGAACGGACACCACTTCTTGTTTCCCTGTGGGTTAGTTTGTTTTCCTGACTGGTCGCTATCGCGGCCACCAAAGGAGGTTTTATTTTTAAATGAAAACTTGTTACCTTTTCCTAGTGGTGGTTTCTCTACCACGGTGACCTCTCGGTATTGTCCAGTCCAATTTTTCTTTGACTTCTTTGATTTTCCGCCCGATGACGATTCCGGTTTCTTGCTAGAATCCTCCTTCTTATCATCCTTAAGACCTGGCTGAGGCAGTAAATTTCCTTTTTCCACCATCCTGTTCCATTCCATGGCTTCAGCCGCATCGGAATAGCAGTCAGCCATGTCAAAAAGATCGGCTACTGACCGAGGGGGGTGGATAAGCAGATATTCGATAAACCTCCGATATCGTACAACATGTTTAAATGCCCTAATAATGGAGTTGTAAGATATGTTCGAAATGGTATTCCTCACTCCAACGCATCTCTTGACAAACTGCTGAAGAATCTTAGTAGAGGTCTGGCGTAGACAATGAAGATCATCCTCCTTGCCAGGCTTCTGGTAATAATTTTGGAAATTGTTGACTATGGTGTCACACAACATTTCCCAGTTATAAATCGAACATTCTGGCTGATTGAACAACCAGGTTCTCGCTGGTCCCTCGAGGACCGTTGGCAAGTAATTTGCCATGACACGGTCATCTCCGCCTGCCTCTTGAATAGCAGTAATGTAAATCTGAAGAAACTCGGACGGGTTCTAAGTTCCATCAAATCTCTCAATCATTTCCGGTTTAAACTTGTCCGACCAGACCACCGCACGAAGGCCTGGCGAGAAAGCTTTACAACCAACATAGGAACTACGGAGGAACCTGCGACTTTCAACTTGATCACGAGCAACCTCACCCTGAGGAGATGCACCTCGCGGTCCCAGGTGAGAATGAATGGGTACGCGATCTCGATCACAGGAACTTCCGACTTGTCTGGCCTTGTCATGCCGAACTGATCCCGGTGGTAATCGATTATGCCTACCATGACTGGAGTGAGAATAATCTCTCTCATGGGAGAAAATCGTAGACCGGGATGACACTGTTGGAGTTGCGTCATATGCAACTTCATCGAGCGTATCCGCCAGGACTCTGGCAAAAGTCGGCGCGTCTTCAACATTAGGAGGGAGATTACGCAAAGAATCGGCGATAATACGAAGCCGATCATGTGTACTAGCTCCTCCTAGGTGCTCCAGGTGTCATCGTTTCTTCAACCACCAATGGATAAACCGGGGCTAAAGAAGGGCCTGTGACCATGCGGATGATGGGAGGAACTAGGAGCGGCATCATAACGAGATTGTGCAAGTTGCAAAGCCTCCTTTGCGGCCTACGGGCCTTGTTCTCTCATTTCTCACGGTCCTGATCCTCCTTTTGCTTTTGTTCTTGTTCCTTCTTTTGCCAGCGTTCTTGTTCCTCCCTAGCAATTCGCTGCTAAGGAGTTTCCTCCAATAAAGCAGCAAATTCTCGGGGGAACGAGGTCGCAGAAGGAGAAAACATCTATGTTTGTTCTGAATCGGATTAGAAATCAAAGAGAGATTGGAGGTTATCAGGGTCAAACCTCCCAGGACTAAGCTCTATGTTACCATCATCCACATCCTTTGAAGTGATGTGTTATGGCACATATTCGACCTCGGATGTCGCAGAACTCACATGAGCCATCTGATCTATCTTTTCCATCTCTTGGTCAATGGACATGACCTGAGTCGGAGAAGACGCATCCTCGGGATGTTCCTCCTCGCGATCCACCTCTTCCATAGGAATGGGATCGCTAGGTGAGGGCATCCGAATGTGGGCATATTCATCGAGATCGAAATCGTTCTCAGAATCATACGCCCCAGACATGACTTATTAGAACTCTCGATAAAAGAAAGCACACCTTGAGAAAGGCCCCACGGTGGGCGCCAGCTGTCGACGATTTGGACTCGGGGTCCTCTGTCGATCTTACACAGATTTGTGAGTTGTATGTGAGACCTTTCAAAGTGCTATCAGGTAAGTTAAGATAAGCAATGAAATAGAGACGCGAAGATTTATACAGGTTCGAGCCCTCGATGGTGGGAGTAATAGCCCTACGTCCTGTTGTGATTTCACTATGTATGAAAGAAAGGATTTTTACAGGAAAGAGAGATTATCACAGGTGATAATCTCTTGTTATACTTCTGTCTAAGAACTATATCTAAGTCTTCAAGAGCATCTATGGATGTTCACCATTCGTCTCTATGTGTTGTTGTTCTATATCAGCAATCCTCTTATACTAAATGAAAGGATGCCAATGCAAGGCAGTTCTGGACGGTTGCCATAGTGCAGTTCATGTAACAGCATCAATCTTCTTCTCCGGTTAAGCACTTGCAATTATAGATAACCGCACACATTAGCTTTCTGACGGTTGTCTTCCCACATGGAAGAAATTACCTTGACCCTGAGAACGTGTCCAGTAAAGGCTTGGACACCCCCAGGTTGTCTTGGTCACACAGAGCCAACGACCTTCTAATCGCATGCAGCCTGCAACCTTATGACCGCGTATAGCCTATGATCATAGACTGGCTCTATGTCCGCAACCTTCTGGTGCATAGGAAGCTGTCCGTCTACGACCATAGCAGCTGCTAGGACACATAGACATACATCACATCCGAACTTGACTTGAACACAATATATGTTAAATAAACTAGCTCGGGTGATAATCCTTGTCAAGCTTATCTAATGAGCAGAATTGGAAACAACTCCCATATAGCTCATCTGATTCTAACTCCTTATGTGCTACTGAGTCTGACCAACCAGCAGCGAATGTTATTGCCACTCTGCATGTTTCTGTAGAGTCCTTGCGCACTAGTCTCTCCGAATTTAGGTCAGAATTTGCATAATATAGGACTGTGATGGATTCCAGGATGAACCAACTCCAAGGCCACGTCAACAGCATCTACGACTATCATGTACATGCAGGACACATTTTTCTAGACGATACATTCCAGGCGCACGTACCCTTTACATGGACAACCTCCACACCCACGGACTTTCCCCACATCTCTTTCATCCACCTACATATCCATCCTATACATCACCACAGTTCTACCATTCTCCTCCACCGGCCTCCAATGAGTGATATCCAAGGTACGCAAGTATTTTCTTTTATTTTTCTTTTCTTTTTTGTTTCTTTTTGTTTTCCTTTTCAGGTTTTCACTTGTGACGCCTTGGACTGCACCATTGAAGCTACGTGGACTGCAACATCCTCTTTCACTACCTCATTCTCCATAACACCTACCAACTTGAACCACAACCACAAACGATAATCTGTATCTCTCTCCATACATTGAGGACAATGTCTGATTTAGCTTGGGGGTGTTCACTTAACCGTTTGCTTAGTTTGATTTAGCTTGGGGGATTTTCACTTCACCATATATTTAGTCTTCAGCAAATCATCATTTCACCACATTCCATCATAAACTGAAAAATAAAAAAAGATTCATCACTTGGAATGCTTGGTTTTGAAGATGATCTTTAATCAATTAGATGATTATTCTACCACATCTTCGCATATGATCCATTGAACTTAGCTTTCCTAAAAATTTCCATTGCTTATGTTCAGTTTTATCTTAAATTGACCATTAAAGCTTGAACTTATCTATTAAATTGTACTCGACTTCTTCCAAATTGAAGATTTCTAATAAAACCATTTTTTGGAATTAACTCTCTTGTGTTACTTTTTATACCTAGATTGCTAATTGCCCTTCTCTTTAAAAATAAAAAAAATGTGTAAGAGTAAAGTATTATCGACCCACTAGGGGGAGGCAGTGGTGAATCGTCGACCAATTGGGGAAGGGAAGATTTACTTAACTTATACACACACAAAAAAATTTCAGTAAAACGGTTGCTTAAGTTGCAGCTTTGTCTAATCTTGTATAACGTATATGTGATCCGCTGGGGGAGGCGGTGGTGAATCGTCGACCAGCTGGTGAAGGGAAGGTATACGGAGCATTGAGGTTGCTTATAGGGGCTCAGGAAACCGACAAAGCTGCCTTTCTGTAAGTGCATTTAAGTAAGCGCCTTCAGTTGTGTCTCCTCTTGCTGCGATGGAATGATTTAGTAAAAACATTCTGGCCAAGAGCACGAAAAAGTTGAAGAACAAAAAAAAGAGAATAAGTGTTTTAATTTTTCTTTAGAAAAGGGCAATCTAGCAACTGTGTATAGATCATAGCATAATGAGTGTTTTCTATGCATGGTTTATTCTAAATCTTATATGAAAGAAGATTGTTAAGACAATTTAATTCATTAAGCGCTCTCTTTTCTAAGGTTGAAATTTGATAATCTTAATATATGCATTTGGAAAGTTTAAATTGCTATGATCAATTGCCTCATATGCATAGATGTGTTGTGAATCTTCGGAAGATTGTTTATTGAAAATCAGATAAACCAAGGCATCCCAATTTTAGGAAAAACCATTCATATTCTTTTCTTGAGGACAAGCAAAATGTTAGCTTGGGGGAATTTGATAAGTGCTAACTTGGTAACACTTTTACCCTATGTTTAGCATCAAAAACATTCTTAAAACTCCTTTGATGCGACCTTTTATGTGAAAAATTTAATCATTTTCACAAATTGCTTTCACGGTTATGTTCATTATGTTTCAGGGATCAAACCCTCCAAATTTGAAGCAATTTCGACCACATTTGAGTCTCCAATGACCAAGAAACACAACTGAAGTACAAAAGAGTCCTGGTCGAAGTCGAATTGGCGGGTAAAAGATCAAATCCTTACAAAAACGGGCGCAAAAAGGATTTGTCCTTGAAAAGGACTCCTGCTCGAGAAGAAGACCTGGTCGCGGTCAAAGAAGAATCCCGCTCGGTCCCGGTCGTGACACGTGTCTGGCCGTCATTGCGCCACGTGTCCTGGTCGTGATCGATGCAGTTTTGGTCACCACGCGTGTGTGGTTGAGATTGCGCCATGTGTCCCGATTGTGTTCGAATTGGTTCCCTCAACGCAGTTTGGATTGGTTTTGATCCAAACTAGTCATTTTGGGCCAGATTTGACCAGGATTGGTCATAGATGGGCCGATTTGAAGCAGGTTTGATCCAAATTGGTCTTTTTGGCTGTTTTGATCCGGTTTTGACTCTCACTGGTCAAATTTGGTTGGTTTTAATCAGATTTGGTCGGTTTTGAGTCGTATTGGATCAAAACTTGTCGAATCTAGCCGGTTTTGACTCAGATTTATCTGTTCTCTCATCGTTTGAAGCCAAACTTTGTTGCCTGCACGTCAAGGAGTTAATTTTTGGACATGTTTTCCTATGTACTATACATAGAGAAGCCTTTGGCTCAACTATGCATGTTTTTTTGCTTTCTTAGATACTTTCTTTAGGTTTAGAAGCCATTAGGGCTTAGTTTAGAGCCCCCTGCTCTATTTTATTGCTTTTGTAACTCGGCAAGGATGGCAACTTCAATTTTCAAGCAATTGAGTAAGTTTTTATTTATTTCTTATTGTTATTTCTGCATTATTATGGATTTTAGTGAGTAGATCCCCTCTAGGGTTAGGGATGACCTAATCTTGAAGGTGTGATTCTTCCTCAATCTTTATTTCAAGTTTTGGAGTAATTTCCTGATGTTTTCTTCCTCCAAACCCTAATTCTTTGTTTCAACAATAGACGTAACAGTTGAGTCTTAATAAGAAATTAGGGGAGCTCTTGAATCCTTAGCACTTTGATGCGGGATCCTGAACAGGAGAGAGACTCTCGCCAAACGTGACAATGGAAGCGATCCTCTGACTGTTGACCCAGCGCCCCGAACTGAAAACTTAATTTGTCTTGAAAAACAATGGAAATTATTTTAGAATACTCGGACCTTGGATAGAATTATGTCGGATGGTTATGGAATTCCCGAAACCCTAGATTTTCATTCCAACTTGCAAACCCTAGATTGTTAGACTTAGTTGTAGAAAAACAACCATCCCAAAGATCGTTTAGACTTAATCAATGATCTATTAAGTTTGGAAGACGAATACACTTGTTCCTCAAGCGCTCAACATTCAACCGTTCACTTGCGGTTATTACTACACAATCGCGCTCAACCCTTTCGGAGCGATCAAGCAACGTAGCTGATGCTTCTTCATCCCAGCACAAGAGGAAGGCGCAACGATGTTGTGCCGTTTTGCCAAATGCACCAATCTTTCCTATGAGTTCAACTAGTTTGGGAGACCGATCGGAAAGAACGTTGGGTAGTACGTTGCCTACGTTGGCTTGTTGGTGAAATAAAGGGTGAAGATCACCGTCGAGAGCTGGAAGGACGTGAAGGCGAATGAGAGGGATAGGTTGTGGGCGGAAGTGAAGGTAAGATTAATCAAAATCCTTGAGCTCTTTTGTAATCACATTCCCTTGGCTTATCCTGAAGTTTAACTAACTCCTGCTTATATATATGCAATGTTTGAAAACAGGTCAAGTGGAACATCCCCAATGATGGACCCAAGATGGCTTGCTTGAAGGATTTGAACAACACATGGAAAATCTTCAAGAGCTTCCTCGTCAGTACCTTCCTCGCTGCAGGGAAATCTCCTTGCGAGAAGTATCCCTTCATAACAGAGGAGGTATGGGAGGAATTCACCCAGCAAAAGGGGACCCCTGAGTTCAAGGTATATATTATTCCTTTGCTTGGTTACACCCTATGGTCAATCGTATGTACTAACCAACAGTGCATTTTCTTGTTTCTGCATTGAAGGCCTTTAGCGAGAAGAATAAGGGAATCCAGAAGAGGAACGACCACCCGAACCGGCTTGGATCTCGGGGCTATGCAGGGAAGGAGGAGCAGTGAAGGAAGAAAGAGAAGGAAATTGCTCTCGTCGACTCCCCTAACTTGCCGATCTCTGAGATTCGTGATCCTCGGTGCAAGAGATGGTGGCGGCGGAGAGGGTCTATTTCTTCCAAGGGTCTGTGGAGTTCCCAAACCCTAAGGACATCGAGGTCATGCCACGAATGGTCAATTGGCTAACTTCATAAATTGTGTATGCACTATATTTTTCTCACAAAGTAGCTTTGAATGTAACAGATTTCTGGCAAGAAGGAAGTGAGCCAAGGGTTGTTAACTCCCCAAAGGGAGAACAACCTGCTCACCCGGGCTCTAGGAAATAAAGAGCGTCCCGGGCGGACGCAGACCATTGGAGTTTTTGTGTCGTGGAAGGACGACTTTGAAAAGTGTAGAGCACAGAGGAAGAAGGCCCGCTCTTCGATCGATAAGCAAGCAGATCTGGCCGAGAAGATATGTGCAGACATGACTGGATAGTTTGAGCACAGGTTCGCTCAGATGAGCGAACAGTACAAACGACTCAACAAAATTGTGCAATTGAAGGGTTTAGATCCAGTTGCCGAGGTCGACACTACCCCACTGGGTCGGCCAAGCAGTTGCTCTTCGAAGGTCCACATGGATCCGGTGGACCTGCTTGAGGTATTGCAAGCCTTGAACTATGTACTTAAGTTGATGCCACTCCCGTTCTGCCAAAATTGTTTCGCTAACCTGTTTTAATTGTTGGAAATTTGCAAAAGCCAGAGAGCTGTAGCCTAGTGGTTTACCTAGGTGATGATCCCATAGTGGTTGCACACGGGTTCGTATACCCATCTAGGGAGGATGTCTGGATCCACTACGTACCTCTAAAGAAGGGGTTTGCAAAGGTACAAGTGGACATGGGCCTCCCGGGCTACACCACTTTTCCATTGCCCATCCCAACGAAGGAAATCCGGACAATTGCAGAGGCATTAGGCTCCTACATACAGTGGCCCAAGAAGGGTCTTATAATACAGGAGGTAAATCCTACCCATTGTAGCTTACAACTTACTTAATATACTCAACTTGCAAAATCTAACATACATGTTCATAAATTGAAGTAGACAATGGATGCCAACGTACTTTCTGAGGGCCCTACCCCCAGCAAAGGGCCTGACCAAGCTCCTTCGGCCCTCATGCCTCTTCCGATGACCTCGACCCCAGCCAAAGGATGCACGCCTCCTCGGAAAGCCCCTTCACCATCAAATGAAGCCGTCGACACCACACCCCAACCTTCGAAGGTATACACTCGCTCCCCGGCCAAAGGCAAGGGCAAAGGCAAGGGGAAACAAAGCCAGCTGGATACATTCAAGAATGGGTTCCCACTCATATCGAAGTCCCTTCTGCACAGCATGGATCACACAACTAGAAGACTCCACGAGTGGTACCTGACCCAGTCCCGGCGCCACTTGAACTTCTTAGTTTCCTTTAGGCCTGGACATTTCTACCGTGAGGCCGAGAGCATATCCGTGGCCCACGAGGATTTGTTTGACCTCTTTAAATGGGGGGAACTTGATATGTCCATCATACGTGACGGTGATTTGCGTATACCTTTTATTGGTCGAATGAGACCATGAAAAGAGAAACAAATAAACCTCCTTCCTAGGGCTGTAAGATATTCCAGGAAGAGACAATGAGAAAGTCTAAGGTATTCTAGACTTAATCCAATTCTTACAGATGTTTACCTTGTAAGAAGGATCACTAATCTTTATGATCGTAACACTTATTATCCAAAAAGTCCATGGTCGAAAGGATTCTATTACCTACAACCACTCTGGTCGTAGAGATGAGGTCGTAGCCAATACACGACCAAATGAACACTATTTTACCTTATCGGTGAACCAAAGCCTGGAGGTGTTTTTAAGTAAAGGGTTGGTCAAGAACTTCTCTACCGACCACAGTCTCAAGGACCAACGGTGAGGTGACTATGTCTATTCGACCAGACTAGATGGTTATGTTTATTCAACCATACTTGTTGGTTATGACAATTTGACCATACCCAACGGTCATGCTTATTCGACCACCACCATTGGATACCATGACTCTCTATTCCCCATAAATATCATAATTCCCGGGAATAGTAACCGTCAAGAGGATGAATACGCAGGCAATCATAAACACACAGCCACTCGTAATTGCACATCAATGACCGGAGCACGTCTTCCGCCCGGCGACACTTCAACTCTGTAACCAACGACCCTTCAACTCTGTAACCAACGACCTTCAACAAGCTATAAAAGGAGGAGATCGAGGATGGAGGGGGAGAGAGAAGCGAATTCAAAGAACGGAGCCTCACACAGTTTAGAGAATAGGAGATTAGTTTTTAGTTCATTCGAGAACATCTCTTTGTCTTCTCTGTAACCCTTTACACTCTTAGTGAAACCACAACAGGAGGAGGGCTATTACTCAACCTTGAGGGCCCAAACTTATATAATTCCCGTGTCTCCAGTGCATCTATATTTGCAATTCTTCCCTTAGGTGCTTGTTAGCAGTGCTTCCCTTTTTGAATCTTTGATCTTGTGTAAGTTCGGCTTGGAATTTTGTTCCAATCAT
Organism: Pharus latifolius; assembly: GCA_019359835.1. Classification (NCBI taxonomy): domain Eukaryota; kingdom Viridiplantae; phylum Streptophyta; class Magnoliopsida; order Poales; family Poaceae; genus Pharus; species Pharus latifolius. The sequence goes on from CM033320.1 coordinate 16,968,869, forward strand.
CAACAATATGAACTGGAGTCATGTGAGTTTGCTGAGTCTATATATTGTTGTAGTTCATTTAAAAATCTAATCACTTTCTATGCAATACTAATGTCATCCTTTGCATGCAGGTGCATGTACAGATTGGCGTAGATGAGGGCATGTGACAAGGTGGGTTTCCTCGACCCAGAGTGTCGTGCTATTGCGAATACCCCGGCAGGTTTTGTTGACAATCCTAGTGAAGAAAACGCGACGCGGGTTGACCGGGTGACCGGTCCTCCCCCGCCGGACAAACACAACAAGTGACACGAGGGTTTATACAGGTTCGGGTCCCGGTGGGGGCCCTAGTCCTGTCGGCATGCTCCCGACCGGAGTCGGCTGGGGAGGCTCTCTCAGGGAGAGGCTTCCGGAGCACACCTGTGAGTTTGGCTATTCTAACAATAATGAGCAACTTGTCCTTACAACAGGGGGTACAAGGGCTATTTATAGCCCCAAAAGAAGCAGAAAAGACTAAACTACCCCGGACGCTACCGTCGGATCGAGGGGTAGCAATGTCCTTCTCCTGGCCAGATGCCTCGGATGCTTGACAGGTGCCCGCTGATTCCCGAGGCGCTTGCCATACGACCCGCACGTGACCAAGGCGCTCGTCACGCGACCCGCACGTGACACGGAACCAAGGCCTCCTATCCCCGGAAGGACGACAGCGCCCGGGACAGGCACCAGGGGCAGGCACCGGAGGCCACGTCCCCGGAAGAAAGTCGGCGCCCGGGGCAGGCACCGGAGGCCACGTCCCCGGACGAAAGGCGGCGCCCGGGGCAGGCGCCGGAGGCCACGTCCGCGGACGAATGGTGGCGCCCGGGGCAGGCACCGGAGCCCAGGTCCCCGGGCCAAAGGCGGCGCCCGAGGCAGGCACAGGAGGCCAGGTCCCCGGGCAAAAGATGGCGCCCGGGGCAGGCACCGAAGGCTAGGTCCCCGGGCCAAAGGCGGCACCCGGGGCAGGCACCGGAGGCCACGTCCCCGGGCAAAAGGCGGCGCCCGGGGCAGGCACCGGAGGCCACGTCCCCGGAAGAATGGCGGTGCCCAGGGCAGGCACCGGAGGCCAGGTCCCCGGGCCAAAGGCGGCGCCCAAGGCAGGCACCGGAGGCCACGTCCCAGGACGAACGGCGGCGTGACTTACCTGGACTTAGTCTCGCGGAGATTTCCTGTCGCGCCACGAAACTGGGACTATGACTACTCCCGTGGAGACCTGGCTTGCTATAGCTAGTCCCATACAAGCATACCCTTGACTTCCCAAGATAAGTCAAGCACAGAAGTATATTCACATTGCAGCAGAAAAACTTACAAAATATACTTAAGCAGTGTGGCCTACTGGCCTTGATATTACATAAAAATATTACAATACCTTCGCGGCATTCAAGGTTTAGTTAAAGAAAAATAAAACTTCTACACAGCGGATGATGGGTGTCCCTTCCATAGTAAGAAGTTGATGGCAGAACAACACATCAGGGATTTGGTGGATCTGGCTCTCCTTCTTCTTGGTCTATGAAGTTCTCCACGCCTTCCTCTTGATCTTGGTACGCTCCATCTTCTGGGTTGTAAGTTGCAAGGGTGAGTACTTACGTACTCAGCAAGTTATAGGTAAGAGTAGATACATATAGTAGTGTTGTTATGAACCTAGACTAGTCAAGATTTATGGTTGTTTATAAAATAATCTTTTCTTTCATGTCTCATCTCATCTCATGACATGGCAGCACTTTTCATAACATAACATCACTATTTTTGTTTACTAAATTATAGTACTACCGCGACACGTCGACACACGACAGCCCACGACAGCACTCCTTATCATGACAACACATGTCATTTGGGTAATCTTGATTTAACAGCTTTTATTTAGAAAATATACTTGTGTCACACCCCGTGGATTTAATCCACCGCAACAGACTCCTATAAACCCGGGAGCTCGAAGTATTCGAATACGTTTTTAAACTCTGCAGAGAGGTACCAATTTACCCGCAAGATATTCCACTTTCAAGCCTTTCCTATCATAACATAATGATTGGACCCCTGTCTCACTTCATATTGTGAGTGGCAAGGTGGAGATAACAAGAACTTTTGTTATGTATCACTCACAATTCACCCCTGACCCTGTGGCTCTCCGCGAACCACAGTTGTGGTAGGTTGTATCCTAACCTCCACCCCTACGCATATTTCCATTACTGGATCAGCGTGCAAGATCACCTTCAGTGATATGTGTGGGAGCCATTCTCCGTGTTTACCGTGCATCACTACACAATTCCAGCAGGGGTGTCATGTGCGATCCGCATAAGTACTTGTTCAGGCCTGTCCCATACCAGGCTTGCGGTTAGCACGTTGTTCATGCCACTAGACGCACAACACAAGGTTCTAGTCCTTATATGCTAGTGACCAGACCATCCACAACCCTGCACCTTCCGTGCCTGCTATCCTTTGCAGTTTAGCACCTCCAGTGCTACAACCATCCATACCATTTTTCTGGTCATGGCTAGGGGTTTTATTTCATGAATATATATAAGTACATTTATAATAGTTCATGGCTCACTATTTGATCTTTTCACATTTCACAAGCATCCAGCTTGTACTGCCAAAATATATCTCAACCATTCTTTCACATGCAGTATTACTTATATTCAAGGTCATATCATAGCAATTCATAAAATATGGGTTTAATGAATCCTTTATCTTCCAAGTCTTCCAATTGACTCTTGAGCTCTTCTAATTCAGGAACTGACATCCTGTAGGGTCGTTTTGCTATGGGCGCTGCTCCTGGTTTAAGCTCAATAGAGAACTCTATGTCTCTATCGGGTGGCATCCCTGAAAGTTCTTCTGGAAATACATCGGAATATAGCTGTACTATAGGTACTTGTTCCAGACATATCTTCTGTATTGCTTGAACAATCCTAGCGGTTCCTTGGTTGATGATCCTTCCGCATAGAATAAAACTTTCTCCCCTTGACTACTGACAAGGCTTAGGGTTTTCTCTTCACAGTCTACTAGACCTTTATGTTGGGACAACCAATCCATGCCCAATATAATGTCTAAACCTTGCAGTTCTAGAACTAGCAGATTTGCCTCGAATTCTACCCCTTCTATACTGAAGGTTATATTCGGGCAGATTAAGTTGACAGATAGTCTAGCCCCTAGAGTTTGTATAATCATGGGGTACTCTAATGGTGCTATATACATTTCAATCTCAGATGCAAATGTTTTTGACATAAAGGAATTTGTAGCACCAGGATCAAACAATATTAAGGTAGATACAGACTGAATCAGAAATCTACCTAGAAGAATGTCGGTGGCGTTTCCCACTTATTGGATGGAGGTGTAGTTTAACTTTCCTCTTGGAGTCGCCATTGGTGTTCTACCTCTTCCTCTTCCTCGATTGGCCATGCTTCCTCCTCTTCCTGGTGGAGTTCCTCTAAACTTCTGTGGTTGTGACACCGGTACTCTGGGTGCTTCTGGCTGTGTTCCAGCCTGTGACTTGGCGATAGGTGATGGAAGTCGAATCCAAGGACAAAATTCTCTACGATGTCCACGCTGTCCGCAGTGGAAACAGTGGATGTTCATGTGAGGGCAGTCCTTTTGAAGATGATTTCCTCTGCAGTTTGGGCACAATGCCATTGTTGGTCTGGGAGTCTGATATGGTGGTCGAAAATTGGAGGCGATAGGGGCTTTTCCTCTGGTTGGGATTGTTTGTGGCCGCGCTTGCTGGAGCATCTTCCGCTTCCGACTTTCTTCTCCCATATTCCTCTTCTCTTCTATCTTTGAAACCCTGTTCACTAGTGTTTGGAATTCAGTGAACTCATGGGAGGCGATTTGATACTGCAAGTAGTGTTGAAGTCCTTCTGCAAAACGTTCTATTTTCTTCTCTTCGGTATCAACATCTCCAGGTGCATACCGGGCTAAGTGAGTAAACTGGTGTAGATACTCGGTGATCGTCTTGCTTCCTTGAATTCGATTACGGAATTCCCAACGTTTAGCAGCTATGACGTCGGTAGGTACGTGGAATTTCCGAAATTGTTCCTTGAATTCCGTCCAAGAAATGCTATCTTTGTCAAGATGAGCCTCATGGTAGTTCATCCACCATGCGGCTGCAGCTCCTGCTAATTGGTGAGATCCAAACAAAACTTTCTCTCGGTCGCTGCATCGGACCGTGTCCAGTTTCCTCTCGATATCCCTTAACCAATCATCAGCAATCATGGGATCGGTTGCACTAGAGAATGTTGGTGGACAGGTCTTTTGAAAATCTGTTAGTCTGGCACCTGCAGTAGTTCCTTCTGCGGCTCCAATAGGCATTCTCTGAACTATCTAAGCCAGTAGTTGAGTATGAGCTGCTTGGGCTTCTTGACGATTTTTCTCCATGGATAGGAGAATTTCCTGAATACTGGGTTGTTCACTTTGGGGAGGATTGGAGCTTTGAGATCCTGGCTGAAACAAAGGGTCTCTTGTCATAGTATCTTCTTCCTGCGGAGTCTGCTCCCTGTCTTCTCTACCGCTTCGGGATCTCCTTCTTGTATCAACCATGACCGATCTAACTAACTAGGGCCAACTAAAACAACAGTGCAGAAAATAATGCAAACTATTTTAATGCATGAAATACTTAGGCTACTAGCCATAATACACAAGTTAACCATTGCATAAGAAACAGCGAATCACAAAGCTATCAAGAGCATCACCAGCTCTATCTATACCACCCCCCTAAGACACTCTGAAATGACAGAACGCACTCTCACACTCTTACCAAATTTTAGAAAACCCACAAGATTTTGAAATAAGGGTTTTTTTTAGGAGCTACCAAGCTCATTATTTTTCTCAAAATAAAGTTTTCAACAAATAATTTTTAAATAAATTATGTCTTCATGGCGTAACCAATTTCTAAAGGTGTCATGCTGCTCTGATACCAAACTTTTTGTCGATTTTAAATTCTAGCATCTAGGATGAGATTTTGGAATCTGGACAGAAGGGTAAATAGTATCAAATAGCATTTAGAAAAGATTTGCTGAAGAAATCCTGAATTTGGAGTTAATATGAAGATTTTGGCCTTTTTGAGTTTCCAGATATCAGATAAAGGACTAAATTGCGATATAATTTGGACTGATATGTGAACAAGGCTTAGATGATATGATTTGGCTGCCAACTTTCTAGATTAAGGTATTGGCATACCCATGATCATAGTCCAAGAGTAATCTGATCTGAATTAGGTCAAGATTTAGCTAAATCTGAGTTCAGAGTAATTAGGGTAATTAGAATTTCTGTTTTCGAAAACAGAAAAGAATTGATAGATCTGGGAGTTAGAGATGGATTTGAATCTGGCTTCTGAAGACTTTTATGTTCAGAGTAACTAATAGATCACATCCGAATAATCTGATCTTGATTTGGGTTCACAAGATAGATTTTGAGATTTTAGGGTTTGAGATAGATTAGGGTTGAACTGATCTTGTTACTGCTACAGATCCATGGTATCATGCATGCATGGTGTTCATGAAAAAGGAAAGTTTTTACCCCTAAACTCAGGGTGTTACATTTCCCCCCAACAGCAGCCCCCCATGCCCTCCGGGGACGATGCTCGAGTCCCCGATGGGTATGGTACATGTCACCGGGAAAATCTCTGGGCCAAGCTACCGGAGCCGTGACGCTTCGATTCCCGTGTCGCGCGCTTATGACCGCGCCGTTTAACCATAAATGCGCTCGCGGTTTGAACCAGTGCCTCGATTTTCGCGCCCGTCCCTTCGTTTCCCTCGCGCGGTTTGAATTTCAACGGCGCAGATGTACCGCGAAGTGCCACGTGGCGCCCATCTGGGCCACACTTCACCTCTATAAATAGGGCCTCGGGGGGCCCGGAGAGCTCATTACAAACTTTTCAAACTCCAGCGCCCTTAGCTCTCCCGGTAGCCCCCTCCCAGTAGTTAGCGCCCGAAAGCTTAGCCTCCGGAACCTTAGCCTCTGGAACCGTTAGGTGTCTCCAGTTCCCGGAAGCTTTAGCCACCAGAAAAAACCTAATGGCGCCCAAGGGTTGAGCGAAGACCACGGAGGTGCCCCCGGAGGAAGTCGCTCCGGACTTCCTCTGGGCCTCTGAGTTCACGGCCGGGGACTTAGAGTCCCTGGTCGACCGGGGAGTCATCGAGGACGGGGACATCCGGATCCCCGTGAAGAAGGATGGAGCCCCCCGCCCCAGGCCCGGAGAGGTTGTGGCCTTCAAGGCCTTCCTCGAGGCGGGGCTCCGGCTCCCAGTGCACTCATTGCTCCGGGAGTTCTTGAAGGAATACGGGGTGGCTCTGAACCACCTCACACCGAACGCCATCGTCCGGATGGGCCTATTTATATGGCTCTTCGAGACGGCGACCGGACGGGAGCCCACGCTGCGAGCCTTCCGGTACTTCTACGCGCCGGCGGCGAGGAGCTCCCACATGGTGAAGGGGGGACCCAAGTCCCCCTTCGGCTCGGTGATGGTGCAGATGCTACCGTCCCGGGTAGCCGATTACCCAGTCGTGGCCTCCCGGGACCACTGGGGCGACTGGATCCGGACGTGGTTCTACCTCCGGGTCCGGGACGACGAGGTGGTGTACGCCCCGGAGGCCCCCACCTACAACCGGTCGTCCACGCCGAAGCCCCCGGTGTGGACGGACGGGGAGCTGGAGCTCTTCGGGAAGGTCATCATCTCCCGGGGCACCCACTCCATGCGGGACGCCGCCGAGGAGATGATGCTCTTGAGGATCTCCCCCTTCTCGCGCGGGAGAAGAGGGATCGGGATGTGCCCGGAGCAACGGCTCCCGGTGAAACTGGTGACCCGACGTAAGTCTTCGTTTACCTGGCTCATTAGATTTACAAATTTTTTCAAAATTTTTCTAACTCTTACCTTTCGCAGTCTGGCCGTACCCGGCAGGATGGGAGAAGGCAGAGAACCTCCTGGGGAGGTACTTCACCGATGAGCACAAGCGCATCGTGCGCGTCGTGGGGGAGGGCCCTCCCCGGAACCTGGTAGCCGAGGCCTTCGAGCTAAAGCTACCGGAGAGGAAGCCCCTCCCTACCCCCGGATCGCACAAGCGGGGGAAGGAAGCTGCCGGGGGCTCTGAGCCTAAGAAGGCCAGAGTTCAAAAAGCCCCCGGCCCATCGACAACGCCGGCCTCGACGCCGGCGAAGGCCCAGGACGAGACCCCCGGGACCGGTCGCGCCTGGGCGCCGGCCCGGAAGGAAGCGACGCCCCATCCCCCGGAGAGCCTCGCCGATGCCCGGGGGAAGGGACCGGCCGCGGGCGGGGCGGCGCCCGATTCGACGGACTACGCCCCCTCGCCGCCTTTGGTGGTGGCCCTCCTGGCGCCCCCAACACCTTTGGAGCCGGAGAGGCCGGAGGTGAGGTTCACAGAGGCCTCGCCTCCGCTGGTGGAGTGGCCGGTAGACAAGGGGGGGAGCCCCTCGGTCTATGAGGTCCCTCCGGAAGTGGAGGTGCCGGGGGCCCTGCAGCCTGGGAAGGGGAAAGGGATGATGGTTCCTCCCCGGGGAGGGACCCCCTCCGAGAGCTCTTCGGCCACTTCCTCGGAGGCCACCTCCTCGGCGACAAAGACGCCGACCACCGCCACCCCGGCCCACATTATGCTGGGCGCTCAGGTCCGGGGGCCCCTCATCGGCCGCGACTGGACCGGCGTCGGGCGGGAGACCCCCTGCTTTCCGCGGGGGAGGTCGACCGCTATGCGGAGGGCCTGCAGACCCGGAAGGTCCAGGCCTATGTCTCGGAGGGGACGCTCTGTGAGCGTTTTGGGGAGCTTCAGTCTCTCCAAATCCAGGTACTTACCCGAACCGGTGGATGCTTTCTTTCGGCCCCCTAAAGTAGAATTTTTTCTAACTCTTGAGTTTGTAGGGGGCGGCCATTACCTGGGGCCTTGAACAGCGCATCGGTCGGCTGCTGAAGGACACGGAGGAGAGGGCCGCCTCCTTCCTGGGGTAGCGGGATGAAGCCCTCCAGGAGCTGGCCTGGGTCTGGGCCCAAGTCCATGTCTCCGAGGCCGTCAACGACCACCTCCGGCAGGAGGCCAAGGCAAAGGAGGAGGCCTTCCGGGAGCTCGAGGGCTCAAGTGTCCGGGCGGTGATGGACACGGCCCACTCTGTCCACTCGGCCCTCGAGGGACTTGGCGTGAGCCTAGGCTCCGGGAGCAGCTCGGAGGTGCCCCCGGCCACACTCACGGAGGCTGTGCGTTTTCTTAACGCACAAGTCTCCGTGATCCCGGAGGCCGCAGATGCCCGGGCACGAGGCCGGGCAATCCCCGTGGTTGCGGCTGCGGCCGGGCTCATGGAGCACCGGGGGGTGGGCGCCAGGGCGATCGGGGGCCGCATCCCCTGGAGCTTCCCCGAGTTTTTCGAGCCCTCGCGCTGGGAGGTGGAGCAGCTCGCCGGGGGCTTCTACAACCAGATCGTCCGGGTGAGGTTCCCGGCACCGGCGCCTCCGAGAGCGGATGCCCCAGCCCCGGCCCCGGCGGAAGGCCCCTGTCGCGCCCCGAGACTGGGACTACGACTACTCCTGTAGAGACCTAGCTCGCTGCAGCTAGTCCCTTATATGCATAGCATACACATACCCTTGACTTCCCAGGATAAGTCAAGCACAGGAGTATATCACATTGCAACCAAGTAACTTACAAAATAGTTAAGCAGTGTGGCCTGCTGGCCTTGATATTACATAAGGAGATTACAATGCCTTCACGGCATACATGGTTTAGCAAAATAACATCTACACAGCAGAAGGTAGGTGACCCACCCACAAAGAGAAGTGGACGGCAGAACAACACACATCAGGGAAATGACGGGACTGACGCTCCTCCTTCTGGATCCATGAAGTACTCCACGCCTTCACCTTGATTGTTGATTGCTCTGTCTATTGATTTGTAGGTTGCAAGAGTGAGCACTTACGTACTCAGCAAGTCATAGGTAAGAGTAGATACATATAGTAGTGATGACATGAACCTAGACTAATCAAGAATTATGGATATTTGTAAAATAATCTTTTCCTTTCTTATCTCATCTTATGGCAGCACTTTTCATAATATAACATCATCATTCATGTTCACTAGATTATAGCACTACCGCGACACGTCGACACACGACAGCCCACGGCAGCACTCCTTATCATGACAACACATGTCATTTGGGTAATCTTGATTTAAACATATTTTATTTAGAAAATAGTACTTGTGTCACACCCCGTGGATTTAATCCACCGCAGCAGACTCCTATAAACCCGGGAGCTCGGAGTATTCGAATACATTTTTAACTCTGCAGAGAGGTACCAATTTACCCGCAAGATATTCCACTTTCAAGCCCATCCTATCATAACAAAATGATTAGACCCCTCCTCACAACCATGTGTGAGTGGCAAGGTGGAGATAACAAGAACTTTTGTTATGCATCACTTACAATTCACCCCTGACCCTGTGGCTCTCAGCGAAACACAGTTGTGGTAGGCTGTATCATAACCTCCACCCCACCTCATTTTCCCATTACTGGGTCAAATATCAGATCACCTTCAGTGATAGTAGGAGTCAGCCTCCAAGTCAATCATCACAACACATCTCATGCAGGGGTTTCATGTACGATCCACATAAGTACTTGTTCAGGCCTGTCCCATACCAGGCTTGCGGTTAGCACGTTGTTCATGCCACTAGACGCACAACACAAGGTTCTAGTCCTTATATGCCAGTGACCAGACCAACCACAACCCTGCACCTTCAGTGCCTGCATTCCTTTGCAGTCTAGCACCTCCAGTGCTACAGCCATCCACACCATTTTTCTAGTCACGGCTAGGGGTTTTATTTCATGAATATAAGTATATAAATACATATAATAGTTCATGGCTCAAAACTTGTTTATCTTATTTCACATTTCACAGATAACCAGTCTAGTAGTGCCAATTGATAAATCAACCATTCTCAATCTTTCATATGCAATATTGCCTATATTCAAGGTTATGTTTTAGCAACATTTAAAATATAGGTTCAAGATGACCAAGGATATGACTTGCCTTCCGCGTCGTGAAAGACAGCAGTTGATGTCGGGTCAGCAGTGAAGTCCTCGAACTCTAGCTCCGACTCTGAGCAAAGATCAAACAAGCAACCAAGAATCACAACCTTTTTAATACATTATTATACTACATGCAATAATGCAAAGATGAATGTCTTGATGATTCTGAAATAATTGGATTTAGGTACCATAGAAGCTGATTAGGGCTAAATCATAGAATTAGGGCTGAAAATGAGTGCTAGGAACTTCTAGGGTTCCAGGATATAGGAATTGACATTAAGTCCGCAGCTGGTTTGCCCAAAATCGATGAATGTCTTTAGGTCGACATTCGGTTCAAGGCATTGACATAGGGTTAATGAATGGTAGAAGGATTATCTCAACTTGTGGCAGTAGAATGAAATGTAGATTACAACTCCACAAGTCTAATGGACAAAGTTATTTTCAATTTACATAACTGGAAGGAGGTGAAATGAGCTAATGCCACTGACTGACATGCTCTGACATAGGGCTGACAATGTCATAATCTAGGGCTAAGCATAAAATACAGTTCAAGGGCTCAAGTCAAGTTGTGATAGAAGAAGAAATTGTGGATCACAACCTCAGGAGTCTAAGGGACAAAGTCATGCTCAAAATACACATCTGGAAGGAAGTGAAATTGGCTAATGCCACTGACTGGCATAGCCTGGCATTGCACTGACATAGCTAGAAACTAGGGTTTGCCACAACTTTTGATCTAGGGCTCCATTTGATGCACCACTTTGTCTGGGATGTAGGCCTCAGTAACAGGAACAATTCATTCAACTGGACCTAGGGCAGGAGGTGGCCGGAAAGTGATGAAAACCGGCGATGAACTCGGTGGCTGAAATTTCAATTCACAGCACTGGACAGGAATTAGGGCATAGCTATATCTTCTGATTTAGGCCGAATTGGAAGTCGAGCTAGTAGGCAAAGTTGCTTAGGAGATCAAGGCGCATCTGGTGGACAAGGTTTCTGGAGCTGGATCGGCCGGGAATGGTTTTCCGGTGGCCGGCGCCGGAGAAGAAGACACTGATATTGGGGGTTTTGGCTACACGATGTTTGAACTCGATTCCTTGCTTGGAGAGCATCTAGAAGGTATAAGAAAGCTTCTGGCACGATTGAATTGGCTGGAGAATCACCGGAGAAGGCTGGCGACGTTCGCCGGCGGCTGGTGAAGCTCGGGCTAGCGAAAAACTCCAGTTCTTGGTCAATTTCACCATTCAACTTCACAGGCTTGCTTAAAATAGCTCACTGATCATTTTTGTCTATTGAATCGAAGGCTAATTCGGGCTAATTTGACTTGTGCAACTGGAACAGGGCATTTCACTGATTTCAGCAATTTCCGGCGATCACCGGCGATGAAGTGCATAAGAGTTCAATTAAATACTACAGCACGATGAGATAGGTAGGAGAAACTCACTGATGCTGTCAATTTGAGGATTGAGGCTGCGGTTAAGGCTGTCACCGTGAAGCTCCTCGATGGCTCGCCGGAGAAGACGACGACAGCAAGGGAATTTGAGAATTTGGTTAAGCTCTGATGAAGTGAAGATTGCACAAGGTGTTGATTGCTTAAATAGACTAGAGGGCGAAGCTTGCAAGGATTAAACAGCAATGAATTGGCGTCAGTGACTTGCCGGACACAGATGCAACAACGGCGAGCGGTAACGTGATGGCGCACAGGCGGTGCAAAGCTGATTAAGCTGTCGGCTTCATCGGGACTCAACAATGTCGGGTGGTGCAAGGCGGTGGCAACACAAGCTGGCAAGGCAAAGCAACGTGGTGCCGTGTTGCTGACAAAAGCTGCTGTTGGTCGCGCGCGGAAGCAATTGCTGTTCAACGTTGCTGCCACGGCGAAAGCTAAGACACGGACGCGTGCGCATCAGCAACAGCAAGCATGTACGAGCACAAATGCAAGCGGGGCTTGGCCGGCGGCGGGCGTGCACGGCGCAAAGATCACGGCGAGCTCTGGTCGTGCGTACAGTAGCTGCTGCTCTGGTCGAAATAGGGGCTGATTTGCAATATTTGACTTTTGATTTCGGGCTGAATTTTAAATCTGATGATTTGGAAGGTTAAATCTGAAATTGATTGCATTAATCTGGTAGGCTTGATTCAACATATGACTTGGCACAAATAGAAGATAAAATTTGAGACATTTGGATGATTTTTGATATGAACTGAAAACAGAGTAGATTAGGGTAAAATAAGTCTGAAACTTATTGTAACACCCTGAGTTTAGGGGTAAAAACTTTCTTTTCATGAACACCATGTATGCATGATACCATGTATCTGTAATAGTAGCCAGATTAGTATCTATCTCAAACCCTAAAATCTCAAAATTTTCCCTGTGAATCCAAATCAAGATCAGATTACTCAGATATGATCTATCAGTTACTCTGAACATAAAAGTCTTCAGAAGCTAGATTCAATTCCATCTCTAACTTTCAAATTTATTAATTTCTTTCTGTTTTCGAAAATAGAAATTCTAATTACTATTCTAATTACCCTAATTACTCTGAATTCAGATTTAGCTAAATCTTGACCTATGTCAGACCAGATTACTATTGGACTATGATCATGGGTATGCCAATACCTTAATCCAGAAAGTTGGTAGCCAAATCATATCATCTAAGTCTTTTTCACATATCAGTCCAAATTATTTCGCAAATCAGTCCTTTATCTGATATCTGGAAACCCGAAAAGGCTAAAATCTTTAGATTAACTCCAAATTCAGAGTTTCTTCAGCAAATATTTTCCAAATGCTATTTGATACAAATTTCCCTTCTGTCCAGATTACAAAATCTCATCCTAGATGCCAGAACTCGAAATCGACAAAACTCAGAACTTATTTTACCCTAAAGTACCCTATTTTCAGTTTATATCGAAAAACATCAAATCATGCCAGATTTTACCAAATCTCTCGCTAGACGAGTATAAGGTATAAGTTTATACTCAGCTGTGAAATCAGATTGCATATTACCCCTCTCTAAATCAGAAATTACAATTCAGTCCACAGCCAATTTTCAGAATTTGCAAATCAGTCCAAATGGTTGTTTCGATCATCAGCCACCAGCTGCTGCGACCAGGGAAGCTGCAATTTGACCAGTGCTTGCCATCGACCTCGACCACAGTCGGCACAGTGCACAGTGTGGCTTCGATCACGACCTCGGCTAGCGTTGAACAGTGCCGTGCCTTGCGACCGCGACCACGCCGTGTTTCGCCGCTGATCAGCGCCGCTCAAGCCCGAGTTGTTTGCAACCGTGTTTGCATGTACACACGTGTTTGCACCTCAGTTGTTGCCGTGGCCATCTCTACCCAGCTCACCAGCTGCTGCACGCCAGAGAGGAGCTTCGCTGTTCGCCGTTGCTGCAACTCGAAGCTTCCTACTTCACCAGCGCAAGCAAGCAGTGAACTTTGTTGTACCTTGCTTCGCCCATAAATAGCAACCCCAGAGCAACCTATTCACCTTTAGCAAAGCTCTCCAAAGCTCTTAAGCAATTAAGCATAAACAGTACTTTTCCTTGCTGCAATCGTCTTCTCCGGCGAGCTCAACACGAAGGCTCACGGTGCCAGCACACCTCACTGCACCAATCCCAAAATTGATAGCACCAGTAGGTATATCTCATCTCCCTTATTATGTGTTAGCAATCAATTGAGCTCCGGTGATCTCTAGCACCGGCGATCACCGAAGTTCTCTAATGCCCTGTTCCAGCAATTGCATTTATTCCAGTTCGAAGTAGTTTCTGTGATAGTAGAATAAAATGATCAGTGGACTAACCCTAGTAAGCCTGTGCATCGAGATTTCAAAATTAACTACAATTGGAAATTTTCCCCTTTTTCGCGCGCCACCGGTGACCGGCTCACGTCGCCAGGCCGCACCACCATTTCTCCGGCCAAATTGATGTAACCAGAAGTTTCACCTCAGCTCCCTACTGCTCTCACAGCGAGTAATTGAACTCTAAGGCCGTGAATCAGTTTCGCCCAATTTAGCCGCCTTCTCCTCCGGCCACAGTGTTGATCTTCTCACCGGCGTCGTTTTAGGCCAATCCCTTTGATCCAAACTATCTGAAGCTATCCAGGAACTCAACTGTGCCTTCAATTTGGAGCTTATTTCACTACATCGCTCTGTTGCCGTTGAAGCCGTCTTCTTCTCCGGCGCAGCTCGTCGCCGTTCACTGCCGTGCCATCTCCAGTCGAGCCCAATGCTTCAAACAGTATTATTTAGCCCTAGCTAGCTCCAGCAATGCCAAGTTTCAGCAGCACAGCACCAGATTGCAATTTGAATGTTTTACCTTTCACTGCCGCGCCGCCAGTGTGCCGCCCGGTCATCGCCGGCCATCACCGTCGATGCCACCTTGTCCAGAATCTTCGCCCTGATTCCCTGAACATTTTCCTCCATTAGCTCCACCCCTGAATCTACACAGAAATGCTAGTTATTGCTATGCCAAGATATTGTCCAGTGACTTCACTGTGCCGTGTCGCCACCGTACTTCTCTACTGATTTTCATCATCATCCAGCCATCTTCAACCTTAGAACCTATTGAATCATTTGTTCTTGTTACTGAGGCCTACCTCCTAGACAAAGTGGTGCATCAATAGGAGCTCTAGATCAAAAGTTATGGCAAGCCCTAGTTTCTGGCCATGCCAGTTCAATGCCAGACTATGTCAGTCAGTGGCATTAGCCCATTTCACTTCCTTCCAGATGTGTATTTTGAGCATGACTTTGTCCCTTAGACTCCTGAGGTTGTGATCTACAATTTCTTCTTCTATCACAACTTGATTTGAGCCCTTGAACTGCATTTTATGCTTAGCCCTAGATTATGACATTGTCAGCCCTATGTCAAAGCATGTTAGTCAGTGGCATTAACTCATTTCACCTCTTTCCAGTTATGCAAATTGAAAATAACTTTGTCCATTAGACTTGTGGAGTTGTAATCTACATTTCATTCTACTGCCACAAGTTGAGATAATCCTTCTACCATTCATTAACCCTATGTCGATGCCTTGAACCGAATGTCGACCTAAAGACATTCATCGATTTTGGGCAAACTAGCCGCGGACTTAATGTCAATTCCCATATCCTAGAACCCTAGAAGTTCCTAGCACTCTTTTTCAGTCCTAATTCTATGATTTAACCCTAATCAGCTTCTATGGTACCTAAATCTAATCATTTCAGAATCATTAAGACATTCATCTTTGCATTATTGCATATAGTATAGTAATGTATTGAAAAGATTGAAATTCTTGGTTGTTTGTTTGATTGGAGAGTAGATCAAGAGCCAGAGTTCGAGGACTTCACTGCTGACCAGACGTCAACTGCTGTCTCTTACGACGCGGAAGGCAAGTCATATCCTTGGTCATCTTGAACCTATATTTTAAATGTTGCTAAAACATGACCTTGAATATAGGCAATATTGCATGTGAATGATTGAGAATGGTTGATTTATCAATTGGCAGTACTAGACTGGTTATCTGTGAAATGTGAAATAAACAAGTTTTGAGCCATGAACTATTATATGTATTTATATACTTATATTCATGAAATAAAACCCTTAGCCGTGACCAGAAAAATGGTGTGGATGGCTGTAGCACTGGAGGTGCTAGACTGCAAAGGAATGCAGGCACTGAAGGTGCAGGGTTGTGGATGGTCTGGTCACTGGCATATAAGGACTAGAACCTTGTGTTGTGCGTCTAGTGGCATGAACAACGTGCTAACCGCAAGCCTGGTATGGGACAGGCCTGAACAAGTACTTATGTGGATCGTACATGAAACCCCTGCATGAGATGTGTTGTGATGATTGATTTGGAGGCTGACTCCCACTATCACTGAAGGTGATCTGGTATTTGACCCAGCAATGGGGACATGAGGTAGGGTGGGGGTATAGCCCGCCACAACTGTGTTTCGCGAGAGATCCACAGGGTCAGGGGTGAATTGTAAGTGATGCATAACAAAAGTTCTTGTTATCTCCACCTTGCCACTCACACATGGTTGTGAGGAGGGGTCTAGTCATGTTGATAGGATGGGCTTGAAAGTGGAATATCTTGCGGGTAAATTGGTACCTCTCTGCAGAGTTAAAAATGTATTCGAATACTCCGAGCTCCCGGGTTTTATAGGAGTCTGCTGCGGTGGATTAAATCCACGGGGTGTGACACAAGTACTATTTTCTAAATAAAATATGTTTAAATCAAGATTACCCAAATGACATGTGTTGTCATGATAAGGAGTGCTACCGTGGGCTGTCGTGTGTCGACGTGTCGCAGTAGTGCTATAATCTAGTGAATATGAATGATGATGTTACTTTATGAAAAGTGCTGCCATAAGATGAGATAAGAAAGGAAAAGATTATTTTACAAATATCCATAATTCTTGACTAGTCTAGGTTCATATCATCACTACTATAGGTATCTACTCTTACCTATGACTTGCTGAGTACGTAAGTGCTCACTCTTGCAACCTACAAATCAATAGACGGAGCGATCAACAATCAAGATGAAGGCGTGGAGAACTTATTGGATCCAGAAGGAGGAGCGTCAGTCCCGTCATTTCCCTGATGTGTGTTGTTCTGCTGTCCACTTCTCTTTTGTGGGTGGGTCACCTATCTTCTGCTGTGTAGATGATATTTTGCTAAACCATGTATGCCGTGAAGGCATTGTAATCTCCTATGTAATATCAAGGCCAGCAGGCCACACTGCTTAACTATTTTGTAAGTTACTCTGTTGCAATGTGAATATACTCCTGTGCTTGACTTATCCTGGGACGTCAAGGGTATGTGTATGCTATGCATATATGGGACTAGCTGCAGCGAGCTAGGTCTCTACAGGAGTAGTCGTAGTCCCAGTTTCGGGGCGCGACACTTATTGATCTCGAATTCTGGGATTTAGGGTTTGATTTTGAGATACTCATAAAAGAAGAATTTGTGTTGAAAAGCATTTGGAAGGTGTTCCCTGAATTAGATTTGAATTTGAAGATGATTTGCAACATTTTGCCTTTCTGGCTTTTAGAAAAATCTGGAAGAAGGACTGATCTGCGAATCTGGAGTTTTGGAAGGTTTAAAGTGAATTTGATTTCACTGATATAGCAGATTATATTCAACAGAATATTTGGCAAGAACATTTAATAAAATTTGGCACATTTGAATAGTCTTTGATAGAGACTGAAAATAGGGTATTTTTAGGGTAATTGAATCTGAGCTTTAATTGATTTCGAATTATGGTAATTAGGATGAGATCTTGAAATCTGCACAGAAGAAGAACTTGTTTCAAATAGCATCTAGAAAAGATTTGCCGAAGAAATTCTGAATTTGGAGTTAATCTGGAGATTTTAACCTTTCTAGGTTTTCAGATATCAGATAAGGACTATATTGCGATAATTCTTGGACTGATTTGTGAAAAGAGTCTAGATGGTAGAATCTGGCTGTCAACTTTTTAGTTTAAGGTATTGACATACTCATGATCATATTCCAGAAATAATCTGGTCTGAACTTGGTCAAGATTTTGATTAAATCTGTATTTCTGGAACTTAGGGTATTTAGGTAATATAATGTATTTCTGTTTTCGAAAACAGAAGAAGTTGATAAATCTGGAATTTAGAGATAGAATTGGATCTAGGTTCTGAAGACTTTTAAGTTCAGAGTAACTGATAGATCACATCTGAACAATCTGATCTTGATTTGAGGTCACAGGATAGATTTTGGAGATTTTAGGGTTTAGGATAGATACTGATCTGGCTATTACTACAGATACAAGCATGCATGCTATTGATGAAAAAGGAAGTTTTCACCCCTAAGTCAGGATGTTACAGCCCCCGGGGGGAGGATGCCAATGACAAAGTATGAGCCTCCCCCCAGGTCTTAGATAGGACCCTTTTTGCTTTCTTAGAATTTTGTTCACGGTAGCTTCTTAGAAGAAGCCCTGGACACTTGTAAAAAGACATTTTGAAATGCAATGGAAATTGAAAATTTTTCTAAGTCTTGAATGAATACATTGTTACCAGGATTCCCGGGAGGTTAAACCCGAGCGAAGGTCCGGAAGAGGTTCCTCGGGGACGAGGCCTTTTAGCCCCAGCAGGTGCCCCCCGGGGGACACCCAAGCCGCTTTGATCTTGCTAAGTCTCATATCCAGGGAGCGCAGCGGGGACGCTATCTGATCCGGGAGGATCTCCAAGTCCTGATCACATACGGATTCGCGACCAAGTCCTGATCGCATACGGCTTTGCGACCTTAACCGTGTTCGGAAAGGTTTCGCGACCATGGATTGGTTCGCTACCAGGAAAAGGAATTCGTTCCCTGTTCGGAATTGTAATCCTATATATATAACTAAGCTTATCTGTTTAGGATTAGTTAAGTTAGTTATATGAGTCTAATACATTTAGGATTACTAAGTCTGATACGTACTCATACGATTGGACTATAAATACCTTGTAATAGGTCTAGTTTAAATCATCGAAGAGTCATAGAACCTATTTGAGTTTTAGACACTTATAGTTCCTTCGACGTAGGCAAGTGTGCCTAACGTTCGACGTGTAAAGCCCTCTTTGAAATAAAGAGTTGTGCAATTACTTTGGGTTTCGGTATTTCTGAGTAAGATCCCGTTATTCCGCATATTAGAATCTGGGCGAGCCTAGTGCAAAAACCAAGACTAGGTCTCAAACGGATCACTATCCGGGAGCCTATCCGATTGAGATGGCATCCGGAGTGGCACTTGGATAATTTCGACAATCATCGCGCCGAATTATCCCCTCCGCGTCCCGGGTCCCGGATGATCCCCCCTCTTCGGATACTTCCACCGACGGGCTATGAGTATTGGCCCGAGTACGTGCTCCGGGAAGCTCAGTGCCGCATACGCGCGTTGTACCGGGACCTGGCCCGGGAGCTAGCGGAGGGCCTCCGGGACTATTAGGCGTAGGAGCCTTAGGACGTAGAGAATTTCTTGGTTATCGCCCGGGTTGTACCGTTTCCAATGCCCACCAGAGGGGGAAGATGTCCTCCGGTTGAATGATTAATGAATCTGTGTTTGCTTCTTGTTGCTTTGAGAATCTTCTCTTGATAAGATAGAGCTAAGTTTGCTCGTTTTTCTTGGATGGTCTGGATGACTTCTTTTGATAACAATGAACTAAGTTTGCTCGTGGATGGTCCGGATGACACCCGGGGGTTCCTTATCCCCCCCCCCCCCCCCCCCCGCCCACAGCGGGCCGGAGGGTAGCTCCGCGCGCTGTGGGGGTGACAAAGCCCCTGGGGTGAAGATGAAGACCTGTGGCATAAGAATTTTTCCAAGTCAGAAAATTCTAAAACGAGGTTTCCGAGGATAAGCTCTCCGGGAGACAATCGTCCGGTCGCCGTGAGAACGGGGAGCCGGGAATAAGGTCTGCGGGGAAGAAACATTCGAGCAAACCCGATGAAATTTCCGGAGGTGAACTTTCCGGGAGACAATCGTCCGGTCACCGTGAGAACGGTGAGCCGGGAATAGGGTCTCTGGGAAAGAAATATCCAAGAAATCCGTAATTTTTCCGAGAGACAATCGTTCGGTCGCCGTGAGAACGAGGAGCCGGGAATAAGGTCTCCGGAGAAGAATATCCAAGAAATTCGTCCCACTGGGGGGACCATCGACTCCCGGAGGAGGATGTACCCGATGACGGGTCTGAGTATTTGGGTAGGGGACTAGTCTCCCAAAGTGACTCGTTACCACGGTCCCTGAGGACCGGGTTGCCGCTTACACCCTCAGTCCACGAGGGGTGATTGTAAGCCGCCCTGCAGGAGGGACTTGTTGGGTCATGAGAGCCCACTTCCTCACGGGGAGGGCATCCTCGCGGGGAGGGCATCGCCGTTAGAGGAGGTAATGTAAAGGATCTGCAATGAGACAGTTGAAGAGAAGAATCCAGTTGTATTGATAATGAGACAAAATGCAACGCCTCCCCCCGCGAAGTCGCGAAAGGGGAGGGAAAGGTAATTACAATGTCCCCCCTCTCCCTCTGGCGCAATCGCTCCGAGGGAGGGGACAGTGAGTACGAGATCCCCCTTCCCCTCCGACGTAATCGCTCCGCGGGAGGGGACGGGCCTGTGTAGGCTAGACCTAAAACTTGCTAAGTAAACGCAAGTTCCACGTGTGCTTCAGCTCCTGCTCTTGGAGGTTGAAGAGCTTGTAAGCACCGAGCCCAGGAGCGCGGAGATCCTGTAGGGGCCCTCCCATTTGAGGGAGAGCTTGCCCTGGGCTTGAGGGTCCGTGACACGCTTGAGGACAAAGTCCCCGAGGTGAAAAGCCCTCTCGCGCACACGCTGGTTGTATGCACTCACCATCTCGCGCTCGTAGATGGCGTCGCAGAGCAGCGCTCGGTCGCGTTCCTCCTCCACGAGATCGATCTCCAGCCGATGGTTGGCCTCATTGGCTTGGTACGCTGCGGTTGTAGCTCCGTCTAGGAGCTCGACTCGCAACGACCGGAAGCCAATCTCCGGGGGGAGGACTGCCTCCGCCCCGTAGACTAGGGAGAAGGGAGTACGTCCCATCACCCAGCTCGGGGTCGTGTGCACGGAGCAGAGGATGCTAGGGAGCTCCTCTGCCCATGCACCCCGCTTAGAAGCGGCCTGCTCGAGTCGCCGGCGCAACCCCTGTAGGATCACGCCGTTGACCCTCTCGACAGCCCCATTGCTCTGGGGATGGGCCACTGAGGCAAAGTGGATGACGAGCCCCAGGCCTTCACAGAATTCCCAGAAATAAGCCGAGTCGAATTGGGTCCCGTTATCAACAGTGATTTCCCGGGGGACACCAAAACGACGAACGACGTTTTTCCAGAAAAACCGCTGGACGGCCCGGGACGTGATGCTGGCCAAGGGTTCTGCCTCTACCCACTTTGTAAAGTAGTCGACCGCAACCACCGCATACTTGTATCCTCCGGGCGCTGGGGGGAAGGGTCCTAAAAGGTCCATCCCCCAGCGCGTGAAGGGCCAAGTGATGGGGATAGTTTGCAGCACTACGGGGGGGGAGGTTCGAACCCTTGGCCATCTTCTGACAAACCTCGCACGCGGAGACAAGGTCTCGCGCGTCACGCATGACCGTGGGCCAATAGAAGCCCTGCCGGAGAGCCTTGGCTGCTATGGCACGCGGGGCCAGGTGAGAGCCACAGCTCCCCACGTGGATATCTTCAAGAAGTTGGAGTCCCTCCGGCCATGGGAGGCAACGGAGGAGGGCGGAAGCCCCCTGCTTGTAGAGCTTTCCCTCCAGCAGGAGGTATGCCCGGGCTTTGGCCCGGAGGTGCTTGGCCTCAGTCTCGTTAGGAGGGTCCCCCTCCCCCTTGATGAAGGAGATGAGGGGGTCCATCCATGATGGAGTCCAGGTGATCTCGGCAACCTCCGGGACGTGAGGCTCGTCGCCCGTGTCCGGGGAGGCCACCGAGGGCTTCGCGATGATCTCCAGGTGACGAGGATTGTCACCCGGGTCACTTCTAATAAACTTTTGGTTCAAGACAGGTTCGAACCAGACATGTATCTGGCAATGCGAATTCAAGCTATTCTGAGAGGCATCGCCATGAGGTCGCAAGCTTTACGCGATCAGGTCGCGGGCTTCGTGCGATCAGGCCGACAGCTTTGCGCGGTCAGAAGTTCGTATGCTATACGCGAACTGGATATCCGGGATGTTGCGCGGTCAGCTCACATTCGGCGGTCAGAACATTCTCGACCAGGGTGCTTGGAGTTCATTCGGTTATCCATATAACAGGATATTCCAAGCATCCCGAGGATTCCTCCACGTTGAAGACCAACCGTCAGAGGTTAATATATGCGGTTATTCGTGATTAACACGTGTTAATAACCTCCGTGGAAGTTAACAGCAGTTCTCCAAAAAACCGCATCCAACCGTTTGATGCAGTTTCTTCATATGGCACCCTTTCGACCAATATAAAAGGGTGGCATAGAGGTCCGAGGAGGAGGACATCCAATCCATTTGGAAGAACAAGACCCCTGATACAAGTGAGACATAACACATCTCAACTACGAAAAACAGCCAAGTCTACGGCCCAAATTAGATAGTTTCTACAAGCCTCCCTGGCTTCATTCTGTACATTTACATAGGAAAAAATCCTTCGCTTGTGAAGGAGTTTTTCTGCTATCTTTGTAACCTTTTGTCACCTATAGTGAAATCCTAACAGGACGTAGGGCTATTACTCCCACCATCGAGGGCCCGAACCTGTATAAATCTCCCTGTGCTCCTGTTCACCATTTTTCTACATACCTTCCCGGAGGGTCATCTTGAAGGGTCTCACCATTACAAATTTTGCATAAGTTCGGCTGAGGACTCCGAGTCCGAATCGTCGACACCAGGAAGGCCCCTTTGGGGAGCGATTCCCGGGCGTTGGCTGCCCGGGCCAAGGTGTCGGCCCGGTCATTGTCCCTTCTCGGGATATGCCGGGCCTCGAAGCCATCGAAGTGCCTCTCCATCTTTCGCACCTCCTGCAAATAAAGACTCAAGTTTGCGTCATGGCACAGGTAAGACTTGTCCATTTGGCAAACTACGAGCTGAGAGTCTCCCTTCACTAGAAGGCGCCGGATCCCCAGGGAGCGTGCAAGACGCAACCCGAGGAGCAAAGCCTCGTACTCGGTGACATTGTTGGTTGCGGGGAACTCAAGCCGCGCCGCGTACTCGAGTTCCTTCCCCTCGAGGCTCCGGAGGACTACTCCCGCACCTGCCCCAGCGAGACACAGCGACCAGTCGAACATGACTGTCCAATGGTCACTGCGTCGGGGCGGCGCAGGGAGGTCTTCGTCCCTGGGCCCGGAGGCAGGAGTCCACTCCGCCACGAAGTCGGCGAGGACCTGTGACTTGATGGCGGAGCGGCCTGTGAGGGACAGGGAGAAGGGGGCGAGCTCGACCCCCCACTTCCCGATCT
This sequence comes from Pharus latifolius, assembly GCA_019359835.1. Lineage (NCBI taxonomy): Eukaryota > Viridiplantae > Streptophyta > Magnoliopsida > Poales > Poaceae > Pharus > Pharus latifolius. The sequence continues at coordinate 16,991,781 of CM033320.1, forward strand.
GGCCGGTGGCCTCTTTGTTCCACAGCACCTCCCCCAGGGGGAGGGACGACGGGATGGTGATGGGGTGTCCCAGGAAGTAGTGGCAAAGCTTCCGGGACGCCATCAGGAGGGCGTAGCAGATCTTCTCCATCTCCGTATACCGGGTTTTGGCCCCTTGGAGGGCCTCACTCATGTAGTACACGGGACGCTGCTGTCCCCCTTGCTCCTTCACCAATACCGCGCTGACGGCGACCGGGGTCACGGCAAGGTAGAGGAGAAAGGGCTCTTCTGGAGACGGATTCACGAGCATTGGAGGGCTCGGGAGGTGCTTCTTGAGGTCATCAAAGGCCTCCTGGGCCTCGGGGGTCCAGCGGAACCCCTCGAGCCCCCAGAGGATCTTGAAGAATTGGAGGCCTCGTTCCCCCGACCGCGAGACGAAGCGGCTCAGCGCGGCTAAGCGGCCGGCGAGCCGCTGGACTTCCTTAACGGAGCGCGGCGGGGGCATGTCTAGGAACGCCCGGATTTTTTCCAAATTTGCCTCTATGCCCCGTTGGGACACGAGGAAACCCAGGAGCTTCCCCCCGCACACGCTGAAGGAACACTTCTCTGGGTTGAGCTTCAACCCATATGCGTGGAGATTGCGGAAGGTCTCCGCCAGGTCGTCGACGTGGGCGGCTGCGCAGGGACTTTTGACGACCGGGTCGTCTACGTAGACTTCGACGTTGCGGCCGACTTGATCTTTGAAGACCAGCGTCGTGAGGCACGGGAAGGTCGCTCCCGTGTTCTTTAGCCCGAAGGGCATGTGGACGTAGCAGAAGGTTCCGAGGGGAGTTACGAAACTCGTCTTTTCCTCATCCCCTTCCGCTATCCGGACTTGATGGTAGCCCGAGTAGGTGTCCAGGAAGCTCATCAGCTCACACCCCGCGGTAGAGTCGACCAGTTGGTCAATCCGCGGGAGTGGGAAGTTGTCCTTGGGGCAGGCATGGTTGAGGTCGGTGAAGTCCACGCACATCCGCCACTTGCCATTTGACTTCTTCACAAGGACGGGGTTCGCGAGCCACTCGGGGTGCAGGACCTCCCGAATGAACCCCGCCTCTCGGAGTCGGGCGATCTCCCCCTTGATCGCCTCTTGGCGTTCAAGGGAGAGTTTCCTTAGCTTCTGTTTGATAGGGGGTGACCGGGGGTCACCGCGAGCTTGTGCTCAATGACCTCCCGGGCGACGCCCCGCATGTCCGAGGGCTTCCACACGAAAACGTCGGAGTTTTCACGCAGGAAAGAGCAAGTTGCGCTGCATGCTCCTCGGGGAGCTCCACCCCGATCCGGACGGTTTTGTCCCCGTCGTCCGGGGACAGCAGGACCCTCTGGAGGCCCCCTTCCGGACGCGGATTGGGGAGGGGCCTCCCGGGAGGTATTGCCACGACGTCTGGTTCCGGGGGAGAGACCTCCCCCCAGGGCGCCTTAATGATGTTGACGCTTCTGATTGTGGTAGTGGCGCACTCGTATAGAGCGCGGGCCATGTCTTGGTCTCCCCGGACGCTGATCACGCCGTGTGACCCAAGGATCTTCATGCAGAGGTAGTTTTGGTGGGTGGCAGCCCCTAGGCGGTTGATCGTGGTCCTCCCCATGATCGCGTTGTAGGAGGAGGGGAGGTCCACCACGTCGAATCGGACCATCTCGGTCTGGTAGTTCTCCGAGGTGCCAAACGTCATGGGGAGATCCACCTTCCCCACAGGGTGGATCGCCTTCCCCGGGACGAATCCTTGCAAGGGGCCCGCCGCGGGCTGCAGAAGCTTCTCATCCACCTGCATCTCCCTGAAGGCCTTCAGGTAGAGGACGTCGACGGAGCTTCCGCTGTCCACGAGGATGCGGGCCAGGTGGCAGTTGTAGATGGTGGCAGAGATGATGAGTGCGTCATCGTGGGGGAAGCGAACCCCGCGCACGTCTTCCGCCGTGAAGCTGAGGGGGATGTCCGACCACTTGGGTGGCGGAGACGTGTGCAGCACCCCCACTACCTTGACTTCGCGCGCGTACTCCTTACGCTGGCGCTTAGAGTCCCGCCCGGAGGCGGACCCTCTCACGATGACGTTGATACGACGCTGGGAAGTTTGGAAGGAGAGAGTTTCTGACGGCTCTCCCTCCTGCGTCTGCCCCTGCTGACCCCCCGCGGGAGCAAGAAGGGCCGGTACAGCTGACCGAGGGGGCAAGGAGGCCGGAGTCCGCCCCCCTGCCCATGCTGGTCGAGGAAAGCCGCAAAGTGTTGCAGCAGCTAGTGGCACTCTCGGGTAGCGTGGGTACTGGACCCGTGGAAGGTGCACCACGGTCCTTCCCTGCTTCTCCCCACGGGGCCTTCCCGACCGCGGGAAGACTGTCCTCCCCCATGGCCTTTCAGCTTGGGGAAGGGCCGGTTGCCCCTCAGGGGGTGGCGCGAGCCGCCTCCGCCCTCGAGGACAAAGGTGTCCCGAGGCCGTGGCTCATTACGGCCCCCCTGCCTGGGGTGTTTGAGGGGGTCCCTAGCCCCCCGATCAGTGGGGGCGGGGGCCCCCTGGGTCTTCTTCCAGAGGTCGTCCTCCTCTGCTCGAGTGTACTTTTCAAGTACGTTGAGAGCTCGTCAGCGGAGGAGGGGCAGCTCCGGGAGAGCCTCCGGTGGAGCTCCCCCGGGAGGATCCCGCTTTTGCACACTTCGATGACCGTAGAGTCGGGGACGTGAGCCACTTTGCCCTTCACTTGGGCGAAGCGCTTGAAGAAGCTCCGGATTGTCTCCCCCTTCCTCTGACGGACGGTGTACAGCTGCGAAGAGTCCAGGGGAGAACGTAGTTCCCCTAGAAGTTCGCGTAGAACTCACGCTTGAGCTGTGCGAAAGACTTGATGGAGCCGGCCATCAAGTTGTAGAACCAGGACTGGGCGATCCCGGTGAGGTAGAGGGGGAAGACGTTGCACTGCACCGTCTCGTCCCCCCCGGCCGCCGAGATGGCTGTGGAAAATACCTGCACAAATTCGTAAGGGTCGGCCTCACCGTTATAGTGCTCGATGTGCGGCGGGCGATAAGGCCGCGGCCACCGAATGCTCCGAAGTCTGCGGCATAGGGGCTGATTAGCCCCCTGCACTTCCCGAGGAGAGTCCCGGTCGCTGTCCCCTTTGACGGGGGACACGCCCTCGTTATCGGAGTTGGGAAGCGGTCCGAGAGGTCCACCAGAGTGGAGATGGCGACGCTTTTCTTCCGGACCGGGGCTGAGTTCCCGGACGTCCGGGCTCTCCCCCGGAGATGTTGGCTCCTCGGCGGGTCTCTTCCCTCGACCGGTGCGAGATCGATGCTCTCCGCGCCCGCGGCCGGGGGAAGTTCTTCCCCGCACTTGGCCGTATGCATTCGCTCGACCTCCTCCTGAGAGAAACGGGCCTGGTTCGACGGGGGCACCCTCGGGGGCGGCCCCGGGGGAGGAGGGAGCTCATGCACTGTAGCTGCCGGCCCGGAAGCTATCGGGGCCGGCCGGGGGGAGCCCCCTGCGGAGATCCCCTGGACCGGAAAGGGGGAAGCCCGCAGCGACGTTCTGCACCAAAGTGGAGGGAGCCCCCGTGGCGACGACCGGAACCAGAAAGGGGGAAGCCCCTGTAATATCCGGAACCGACGAGGTGGGAGCCCCCGCGGCGACGTCCGGAACCGGGGAGCCGATGCGTGGGGAGGTCCGCCGAGGCACGGGAGCTGCTCTGTCGACCGCCCCCGGTGAGGTAAACGCGACGCGAGGGGCGGGACTGGCTCCCGGCGCAGGGAAAAACCCCAGGCATGAAATGGGCCCCCGGCCCCAGGAATGGGCCCGGAACGGGGTATCCCCCTGGTGCCACAAAGGGCCCGGGCATGAAGTAGCCCCCCGGCACCGGGAAGGACCCGGGCTCCGGGAAGGGTCCGGACGTATGACCCGCAGGGGGAGGATACCCCCCGATGGGGTCATATGGGGCGGCCGAACCTCCGGAGACCAGAGGCATTGCCGGGTGACCCATAAACGGGGGCATAGCCCCCGGGTATGGATACAGCGCATATGTGGGGGCCGGTGGCCGCACCAACACCCGAAGCAGCTCATCCATAGAGTGCTGGGCGCGGAGCTGGCCCTCCACTAAAGCCTCGAGCAGGGCGTCTCGGGGAACCGAGGGAGCTGTCGGGGGGAGACTGGTCTCGGCCGAGGCTCCCGTGGTCACTGGGAGCAACCTGGAGGTCGAACCACCTAAGTTAAGAGGGAAGGTGGGAGACGGTACCTGGGTCTGGCCGCCTCCGGGCGGAAGCGCTGGGACGGTCGTGTCTCGGACGGGCGGCACCGGGTCTCCGAGACCGGCGTCACTGGGAAGGGCGCGGGCCCTTGTTCTTGGGGGAGCCACAGCATCTTGTCACGAGTCCCCACGGTCGGCACCAACTGTCATGGTATTGCGAATACCCCGGCAGGTTTTGTGGACGATCCTAGCGAAGAAAACGCGACGCGGGTTGACCAGGTGTCCGGTCCTCCCCCGCCGGACAAACACAACAAGTGACACGAGGGTTTATACAGGTTCGGGTCCCGGTGGGGGCCCTAGTCCTGTCGGCGTGCTCCCGACCGGAGTCGGCTGGGGAGGCTCTCTCGGGGAGAGGCTTCCGGAGCACACATGTGAGTTTGGCTATTCTAACAATAATAAGCAACTTGTCCTTACAACAGGGGGTACAAGGGCTATTTATAGACCCAAAAGAAGCAGAAAAGACTAAACTATCCCAGACGCTACCGTCGGATCGAGGGGTAGCAACGTCCTTCTCCCGGCCAGATGCCTCGGATGCTTGACAGGTGGCCGCTGATTCCCGAGGCGCTTGCCATACGACCCTCACGTGACCAAGGCGCTCGTCACGCGACCAGCACGTGACACAGAACCAAGGCCTCCTATCCCTGGAAGGACGACAGCGCCCGGGGCAGGCACCGGAGGTCACGTCCCCAGACAAAAGGCGGCGCCCGGGGCAGGCACCGGAGGCCACGTCCCCGGACGAAGGGCGGCGCCCGGGGCAGGCACCGGCGGCCACGTCCCCGGGCCAAAGGCGGTGCCCAGGGCAGGCACCGGAGGCCACGTCCCCGAGCAAAAGGCGGCGCCCGGGACAGGCACCGGAGGCCACGTCCCCGGGCCAAAGGCGGCGCCCGGGGCAGGCACCGGAGGCCACGTCCCCAGATGAACGGCGGCGTGACTTACCTGGACTTAGTCTCGCGGAGATTTCCCCCCAACACAGAGAAAATAAGCCTCACGATGCTAAAGCAGGACCCAACACAAGCGAAACAATACATATCAAGGGCACTGGTGGCGCAGCAGGACCGGGAGTTCATTCTTTCGTCATACCACCAAAAGTTAGTGTATTTTCTACTAATTTAACTCATTCTTGTATGTTACGCCTAACATATGAATAAAATGGTTCTCTTTTATGTACAATGTAGGGGCCACTGGGTCCTCGTCATGATTTGCCCATGGAGGAATGAGGTGTACTACCTCGATTCGATGCGTGATAGGTAATGCATGTTTACACCCTCACGTGGCACATGAATGCGTAAGTAACATGGTTGATTTAAATTTTGATCTCATGATAACATGTTAACCGATAATGCTAAATTAAATGTAGGGCTTTCAAAAATGATGTTCCCGCTGGAGAAAGGTATGACGCGTCGAAGGGCACAACAATTTCTTGAAAAGAATATGAGGTAATTAATAAGGATGGAACTACTCATGAGTCTTTCAATTTATGCTTAATGAGTTCTTTCGAGTTTGACAACAATAGCTAACATGTCTTCACATATGCAATTATCTCAGTGCTATCATTAGCCACAATCGTGGGAATGTGGGTTTTATGTGATGAGGTTTATGTATGACTTGATCAGGACAGACTTTGCCCAATTCTCTAAGGTAAGCATTTTTCCTAACTCAAATTTGAACATTGGATGTGACATTCGAAACTAGGAAATTAATTACTAACTCTTCATACATGCATGCAGAGCACCATGTCCAAAGACAAATATAAGCTGTCTCAGATAAAGGAGCTATGACAAATTTGGGCTCAATATGTGATCGATGAAGTGGCTATCAACAATCAGCCATGACTTTTGTAACATACATTGGATGTGTGAATTGGTGTATTTGTGTATTTGTATTAGTGTATTTGTGAATAAATTAAATCTATGAATAAATTCAATCTGTTGAATGTGTGAATAAATTCAATCTGTGTATTTGTGTATCTCTGTATTGGTGTATTTGTGAATGCACCTTTTTTGTATCTATAGTTTCTTGTAACGATTCAACAGCACAGAAAGTTAGAAGAGAACAATTATTCTAATGGTTCATTCATCTCAATAGTTAGGATAGTTTACTATATTCTAACAGTTATGATTAAGAACTGATAGAATAATATAAGATAATCTGACGATTACTAATTAAGAACCGATATAACAATATAACATATTCTAACGATTATTAATGAACCGTTAGAATATAATAATCTATTCTAACGGTTCACTAATAAAAACTGTTAGAATATAGTATGATATTCTAATGGTTATTAAGAATGAACCGTTAGAATATAATAAGCTATACTAACAGTTCACTAATAAGAACTGTTAGAACATAGTTGTTCTACTGACAGTTTCGAACCGTTAGAAAGTGCTAGACTTGTTCTATCATGCTGACCACTAACGGTTGGAGAACCGTTAGTACAGACGTTTTGGAACTGTTAATACTCCACATTTTTGTAGTAATGTTTCAAAGTTTTGAATGACCACTCCTCTCACAACTCCCCTATTTAGGCCATAAGTGTAAGTGACTAAACTTATTGAAGTCCAAATGTCTCAAATTCGAAGTCCTGAATGAGAACAACCACCATAAGGGATAGAAATCAATACTCAGTAATTTATTGACCAAGTTCAATTGCTTGATCATGTAGTTGGCGTGTTAATATGCCCATAGTTGTTTAGCACAATTGATTATATATTTATTCTACATGTGGCCACTATCACATCCCCCCTTTCGAGTCAAATCTCAATTGCCTCTTTTTCATCTTTCCATTCATAACCTTTCACATGTGATGATAGTATTTAAAAGTATAATCTTTTTTGTTTTATCAAATCGTTTATCACTATACTACTATATTCTAATCAATCACACACAATTATTCTAATAATATACTAAAATACATACAAAAAGCAGAAATGAAAGTATGAGATGAAGAAATGCAAGTTTGAGTGCAAATGCAGTTGATTGGCACAATTTAGGGTTAAAACGAACTAAAACAAGTAGATTTTCTACAGAAACAGTGTTCAAACAGCCTCGGATTTGGACCAAACTTCAGTGATAAGCTAATATTACTAAAGAATACATGGTGACGCAAGGGGGTTTGCAATTTGGCCCCTGAAAAATTGGTTTTGACATAGACATGCCCTCTGTTGGCATTTGGAGCGCGCACGGCACGGCGCTGACACGCGCTGGCACTGCACTGGCCGTGACCGTGCTGGCACAGGCGCGTGTGCATAGACAGAGGCATGCGCCCGCGCGCTAGAGCCAGTTTGCGCCTAGACTAACCACTGACTTGCGTTTCTGGGGAGTTGGGACAAGCTTAGAAGGCACTGCCGTCGCCGGAGCGGCCCGGCGGCGAGGTTTCAGAGGCGGCGCGGCGCTGCAAGAAACAACTACGAGAAAAACTACACCATGGCCACCAATTTGCGCACCAGAGAGTGTTGGTGAAGAGCTGGCCGACGACGAGCCCGCCGGAGGGGCTAGCAATGGCGCGACAGCTGGAAATAGGGAGGTGGCGTCGGGTTCGCCGCGGACAGCCCAAACATGGCAACGCCTCAGCGATCCAGTGACCGAACCTAGTTAAATACTTATTGGACACGGTTAAACCGAGAGGAATCGGCCGGCGGCGACCGGAGCTCTGAGAATTAGAGCTCAATGTTCCCGACGACGCGTACAGAAGCTCGAACAGAGAACTTCGCCGACAAAGCACGGTGGCACTTGAAACTTAACAGATATGCAATTAGAGCTAAGGCGAGGAGGGTGACACGGTCGGTTTCTCCGGCGCACGGCTACGGCGGCCGAACAGCGATGCCTTAATTTCTTTTTAAACGGCAACTATGGCGGGAACGGTGCCCGGCGATGATCTGGCCACGACGGCTGGCCATGGACCACCAGGGTGGTATGAGGAGGCAACGCCGGACACAGCTGGAGCGTGCTCTGGCAGTGTCTGGCTATGTCTGGGCGCGCTCTGGCTTTGTCTTGTAGTGTCTGAGGCTGACAAGGGGTGTTTACAGGCTACAAGAAGGCAAATTTGTACGTCTTGCTCGCGTCAAAGTTCTTAAAATAGCTTTTAACCTTTTACTGGGAGGTTGGAATGGATTTACAACAGAATTTTCAGTATTTTGATTGAATTTTCCATACTTATAACTCGGCATGAGGTGGCCATTGAGGTGGAAAGTTCGTGCAATCTGGCCAGAAACTTTGTGAGGGTATAATGATCATTTTACTGTAGTTCTAGTAATTTTCTCATAGTTAAATAATTTTACTCTAAAAGAGTCCAAAATTACATGCAAAAGACTTTTTTTTAATTTGTAAAAACTTGTGGACTGCAGGGGAAAATGGGATTTTTTTTAAAAAAAGGGTATTTTAGTCAATTTACTATTCATTTAGTAAAATTTTGAGGGCATTTTGGTAATTTTTCAAATATGCAATCATGACTTTCTTATTTAATTCTAAAACTTTTATTAAGTTTTGAGGACTTCTTTGTAAATAGCCTTTTTAAAATTTTTTCTTCAGTTTGAGGACCATTTTATAACCTTATTTATAAGATTTTTCATTACATGGACTTATTTGTAATTTAGCTCTTTCATTTTAATTGCAACAAGATTTCTTTTTGTATTTTAAAAAATTTACTAAAGGACCTTGACAAGGATTGTTAGCGGTTCCAATCATCGACAGCCCTAGTTGTAATTATTCTTTTTACAAAAAGGTCTCCAATTTGCAAAACACTAAGAATTTGTTTAAACTCAGATTTTTATAATTTTTACAAGCTTTTAGAAATTTTTCGTTGCACACAATTTAGTTAGGGTTTAAAACTATATTCCATCATTTCATGTGATTTAGGTTTTTGACTCAATTAGAAATAGATTAAAGGACTTATTTGAGGCTTGTTCATGATTTTTACATTGCATAAAACAAATATTGATGGCCTCTATAAAATCATGCGATGGGATGCAGATGGAAATTTTAATTAAAAGCTTTTCAGAGAATGAAAATTGAGGATGTGACACCAGTGTCACGGATCCCCACCAAATCTGCACAATGGCGTCGTCACCCAATCCCCAGTGGGATCCCTACTTTGCTGCCACCCCTACAACACCAGTGTCACTGATCCCCACCGAATTTGCACATCAGTGTCATCGTCCACTCCTTGGTGACTTCGCCGCTTAATGGTGACCATGGGCTTCATTGCCACTGTTGTGGTGGCCTTCTTGTCATGGGTGCCATCCTTCGTTGATGTTTAGGCCATATTCACCGACTGTGCCTTGGTTGACGCAAAGTTTTATCTTGCGCTTGGGGTGATCTTGATCTTTTGTAGCTTCTAGGCCCCTAAAGAGTGTTTTAGTAATTAATGACAATTACAAATGCTATACTAACGATACCTGCTAAGTTGTGTCAAGAAGAAACTCAAAAGACAGGTTAATGAAAGGCAAAGAAATAGCCTCATGATGAAGAAAGGACATTGATCAAAGAGGCAAAGGTACGAAATAGCTTGTTTTTCCATTTTATCGGTCTAAGGTGATTAGAGAAGAATTTTGACCGAATTTTTGGATAGTCGCCGTACTATTAAGAGGAGCATGTGGTGCATCACGAAATACTTCATCTATGTGCCACAAATCATAAAATCAATTTGCATTGCACACTAGAATGTCACATACTTTGAAAAAGCTTGTTTCAACTCTTTTCTGTCAAACACTGTCTCAGTCAGTCTGACCGTTTGTTATACCGGTCTGACCGAATAGACGGACTGACCGAGTAGGGTTTCGGACTGACTGATGTTATGTCAAAGTGTAGGTTATTCCTCTTAAAGGTCGGTCTGTCCGTAGTTAAAAACTTAGGTCAGTCTCCTGGTACTTCATGACCTATCTTTCTGATTTATTGTGTTATGACGGTCTGACCGTTTGTTAGACCGGTCTGACCGAGAAATCGGTCTGACCGTGCTTTTGAACTACAGTCTGACCGTATGGCCGGTCTGTCCGTAATTTTCGGCCTGACCGTATAAAGTGTTCAGAAACTATGTCGTCTCTGGATAGTTTCACAGTCTGACCGAAATTGGCTCCGGTCTGACCGTGAGTATACTTGACAAGGGCAGGTGAACATTTATTGCACCTGTTTAATGTCGTTGCAATTGCGGCGGTCTGATCGGGCTTATACCTGCGGTCTGACCGCCAAGTCTTCTTTTTCTCCCAACGGCCTGTAACGGCTATATTTATTGTGGGGGGTATATATACTCCCATGCACGGTCCTGTTTATAACTTTTGGCATAATTTGAACATTGTCATCATCCTTGAGAGCTTAAGCAAGTTTCATACACTCTAGGGTTCTATTTCTCGAATTTGTGAGAGTGTGCATTTGAGATCTTCTAGTACATTGCATTTAGATCACTAAATCAATCTTGTGGCACTAGAAGAAGGTTAAGTGATCATCACCGGCTTGTTACTCTTGGAGTTTGCCGGCTCCTAGACGGTTAGGAGGAAGGTTTTGGAGAGCTCTTCGGGGAAGATTGTGAAGAAGCCTCAAAACATCTTGTGAAGGGTTGAGCACGCCTTGCCGGAGCGGTAAAGTGCATCATTAGTGAAATCGAGGTTTGGATAACTCATCACACTAATCTGGCTCAAGATCTAGGTCACTTCTCGAGAGAAGGTTGACTAGATAGAGGAGCGGTTAGAGATTTGAGTTTGCCTCAACGTGGAGTAGGGGTGATCGGCAAATCACCGAGATCACGGGATATATCCTTGCGTTAAATTTGTTCATTATTCATCTTGTGTTAGTTATTTGCTCTCATTTACTATTAATTGTTTGATTAATTGTTAATTTATTAAAATCGCCTATTCACTCACCCCTCTAGTCAATATCCTAGATCCCTTTCAATTTGTATCAGAGCTTGGACTCCATATTTAGAGGATTTAACCATCCTAGAGTAGGATAAAGATGGCTAGTGAGGGTCGGATCAATATTGGCAAACCACCACTCTTTGATGGATCTAATTATACTTATTGGAAAACTAGAATGATGGTTTATCTTAAAGTCATGGGTGGAAAATTTTGGAAAGTGGTGGATGAGAGCTTTGCAATTCTTGATGATGATGACATGACTAACCTAGATAGAGATAATGCCTTAGCAAATGCTCAAGCCATGAATGTTCTTTATAGTGCTCTAAATCTAGGTGAATTTAATAGAATTTGTAAACTTGAAACGGCTCATGATATTTGGAGAAATCTTATGGATATTCATGAAGGAACCTCGATGGTCAAGGATGCAAAATTATTTATCCATAAGGGCCAATTTGAAAAGTTTGCTATGTTGCCCAATGAAGATGTATAGGAGATGTTTAACCGATTAAATAACATAGTAAATGAGTTAAAATGGCTTGGTATGGATGTCACAAATGTGAAATTTTGTCATAAGTTTCTTAGAGCTTTACCTTCAAAATATGATACAATTGTAACCTTACTTGTGTGTTCGAACTTTAAGAGTGTGACTCCGTTGGAAGTCTTGAGTGAGATTCTCACTCATGACATATTCAAGAAATCTCAAGAAGAAGTGAAAGATGAGGCTTCCGACTCCAAGAAGAAGAACATAGCACTAAAAGTTCAAGCCTACAAAAGGGAAGACAATGAAGAAGAAAGTGATGAGAAATACACCGATGAGGAAATGTCTCTCTTTGTGAGAAGGTCCAAGCGGTTCATGAAGAAGAGATATCAAGGAAAGTCCTTCAAGAAAGGACAATCATCCAAGAGGAACCCATTTGAAGAAAGAAGATGCTTTGATTGCGGTGAAAAGGGTCACATCTCCGCACAATGCAAAAACAAGGAAGAAGAAAAATCGGTGAAGAAGAAGAAGTACGAAAAGGAAGGAGAAAGCAAGAAGAAGGTTTTCAAGAAATATTACAAGAAGAAGAAGGATGGACAAGCTTGCTTCATTGAATGGGATTCGGATGCTTCAAGTTCCGATTCTGAAGATGAAGATGAAGCATCACCCAAAGGACTCACCGGGGTAGCTATCAAGGAAGCTCCATCTCTATTCTCCACTCCTCTTTGCCTCATGGCTAAGGGAGAATCGAAGGTATCATGTGATGAAGATGAATATTCATATGATGACCTAGTTGAGATGATCACCGGTTTTGATGACTATGTGAGTAAAGAAAAAGAAAAATTCAAGGAATTGAAGAAGAGATACAAAAATCTTCAAAATTTCTATGAGGAGCTAAACACATCTCATGAGAGTCTCAAAGAAACTCATGAGATGCTTAAGGAAACTCATGACTCACTAATTACTCATAAAGCCAACAAAACGGGTAATGACATAGGCATCACTTGCAATATTTTGAATAACTTGCCCATGATGTCTATTTCTAGCATATCTACATCTTGTGAAGATTTAACTAAATTCCCATCTAGACCTAAAATTGATGATCATGTGCTTAGTCTTGAAAACAATGAACTTAAAGAAAAAATTGAAAAACTAACAAATGATCTAGCTAAATGCTATGTAGGAGAATCAAAATTAAGACATCTTCTAGATAGTCAAAGGTTCTCCTTAAGAAAAGAAGGACTAGGCTACATTCTTAAAAAGGGAAAACATGCATTTGTTCCATCTAAAACCGTATTTATAAAAGAAAAGGGATATTGCAACAAATGTAAAAGTTTAGGTCACATTGAGAAAAATTGTCATGCTAGTAAAAGTAATTCATCTCTTGTATTCAACTCTTGCTATGTTTTAAAGAAAATGAACAATGGCGATATTAAAGCCAAATTTGTTGGAACCCCGATCATTGGTGCCAAAAAGAGAGCCATTTGGGTCCCAAAATCCTTGGTAACTAACCTCCAAGAACCCAAAAAGACTTGGGTACCTAAAAGGACCTAACTTTGTTTTGTAGGTAAATTACAAGGCCGGAGGACAACATTGGGTGCTCGATAGTGGATGCACTCAACATATGACCGGTAATCACAACATGTTCTCCTCTCTAAATAACGAAGGTGCGGAATATGACAAGATCACATTTGGAGACAATAGCAAAGGAAAGGTAAAAGGTTTAGATAAAATTGCCATCTCAAACAACCTCTCCATATCTAATGTATTGCTTGTTGAATCTCTAAATTTCAACCTCTTATCCGTAGCTCAACTTTGTGATCTTGGACTTATATGTGCATTTTATCCAAAAGAAGTGATTATCACTAATATTGATGATAATAAGTTGATTTTCAAAGGTTTTAGACATGGCAACCTCTATTTAGTTGATTTCGATTCAAATGATGCTAATCTTGGTACATGCTTGTTCACTAAATCATCTAAAGGTTGGCTATGGCATAGAAGGCTTGGGCATGTTGGAATGAAACTACTAAATAGACTAGTTAAACATGATTTAGTTGTAGGACTAAAAGATGTAAAGTTTGAAAAAGGTAAATTATGTAGTGCTTGCCAAGCCGGAAAACAAGTTGCAAACTCACATCCAACTAAAAGCACAATGTCAACTTCTAGTCCACTTGAATTATTGATGAGGACATCACTCCTATGCATACGCCCGAGACTCCTCCAGTTGTGATGCAAGGACCCATCACAAGAGCACGAGCACGGCAATTGAATCAACAGGTGAGCTCGTTCCTAAGTGCCCGTGTATATACTTGTGAGGATAGTATGCTACCTAATGATATTATTGATTATATTGTACTTAGGAACTTTGGAGAGGATCATGAAGGCCTTGGGAACCAGCAAGGGTCAAGAGGGAGGCAAGGAGGGCGTCCAAGTCAAGTTGGAGTCCCAATTCATCTCGGAGTCGGAGTCCCAATTCATCTCGGAGTAGACTACCTCGGCCACCAGGAGCAGTGTTCACTAAAATCGTCGCCCAGGTCACAAATGGACTCCGATTTCAATGATCCACATATGTATCGAAAGCTAAGGAGATAACCTTTCCAATGGCACGGGTTTCAGGTCAATTGGACTGCTGAGTCGACGGGAATTCGCGTTACAAGTTGGTGGACAGAATCTGTCCCAGGGTGCTGCGTCACCAATTTGGGCCTTTGGCCCATGTATCGTGTTGGAGTCCATCACGGACACGTCTAGGGTTTCTAGGACGTCCCTTAGCCCTTATATTCAGTAGCCTCCGCTAGGGTTTGGTTTGGGTTTTGCTTAGATCAATTCTGTCTTTGAACAGTATCGCCGTTCATCGGTTTGTGAGACCCCAACTCGTGAGCTTCATCCTCAATTGCAAATTCAGTTGCATCTTTCTCGTTCTTGCTTGTGTTCTCGATTCGCATGCAGGGATAAGCCTTCTTGGCGAGGTCAATCGTGTTTGTGCATGGTTGATAACCAACGGAGCCGTGGTGTAGCGATTGCTGGGTTCGGATCGGTTCTGATCGGAAGCCGGATCGTCAACGTCGAGTCTCCACCAATCGACTTACCTCTACCTGTCGGAAGATCGGGCCACCGTGCGCATCAAGCGGCGGCTGGTTCGTGATACCGTGACAAGCTTGAGTGTAGCGATTGCCGAATTGAACCTGAACTGATCAGAAGAAAGGTGGAGCTTGGAAGGCAAAGTATAGTAGCAAGGATTAGCAAATTTCGAAAACAGTTAGCAAAGCTGAATAAAGATTCAAAGTTCTTGTCACAGTTGCTGGCCTAAGCGTGCTCCTAGAACTAGTTCAACCTAGCAAGGGATATATCACAGCACAAAGGACTCAAAGGATGCAAGCAATTCTGATTTTCTACTTCTCTTTCTCTTCTCTCTGTTTTTTTTTTCTTTGCCGGTTTGGCTCTTTCTCTCCTCTTATTTTTTTTTTCACTTCTTTTTTTTTAACACAAATATATACCTCTTAACTCAGAGGAGAAACAAAAATCTCACAATTTGAAGCAACAAACGACAGGAAACCGATGCCCGAAAGAATTGACAAAACAGGATAGCAAACTTCCGGGCGTCGAAACTCGGTCTTAGAAGCTTTTTTTGAGGGTCAAAAAAAATGCACAGGTCTAAAGACTTGTGGAATTTTCAGATGCGCGTCGTCGTCCCCTTCGAAACAAAAAAAAGTAGACCCAAATCGGAGTTCGTATGCAAAAGTTATGCCAGTTTTAGTGAACACTGCACAATCTGGAATTGCTCGCGAATTCAGATCTTTCTCCCGATTAGGCTAGAATAGGATTAGGTTTGCGGGTGAAAAAGGATGGCCAGCGGTGCAGGGCAATTGACACAAGGCGGCTCGCGACCTCAAACCAGCAACAAGACGATGACTATGGATCAATACTCAACAATACGATACTGAAAACGAAATTGCAAAGCTCAAAGGGTTGTAGGACAGCGGAATTGATGATGAACTTTTTTTGTGGGGCAAATTTTCTGGACTCTAGGACGATGGCAAAACAAAACTAAAGGGGATACAATGATACCTGACGGGAAACCGAGGCTCTGATACCACTTGATGCGCACGGTGGCCCGATCTTCCGACAGGTAGAGGTAAGTCGATTGGTGGAGACTCGACGTTGACGATCCGGCTTCCGATCAGAACCGATCCGAACCCAGCAATCGCTACACCACGGCTCCGTTGGTTATCAACCATGCACAAACACGATTGACCTCGCCAAGAAGGCTTATCCCTGCATGCGAATCGAGAACACAAGCAAGAACGAGAAAGATGCAACTGAATTTGCAATTGAGGATGAAGCTCACGAGTTGGGGTCTCACAAACCGATGAACGGCGATACTGTTCAAAGACAGAATTGATCTAAGCAAAACCCAAACCAAACCCTAGCGGCGGCTACTGAATATAAGGGCTAAGGGACGTCCTAGAAACCCTAGACGTGTCCGTGATGGACTCCAACACGATACATGGGCCAAAGGCCCAAATTGGTGACGCAGCACCCTGGGACAGATTCTGTCCGCCAACTTGTAACGCGAGTTCCCATCGACTCAGCAGTCCAATTGACCTGAAACCGGTGCCATTGGAAAGGTTATCTCCTTAGCTTTCGATACATATGTGGATCATTGAAATCAGAGTCCGTTTGTGGCCTGGGCGACGATTTTAGTGAACACTGCTCCTGGTGGCCGAGGTAGTCTACTCCGAGATGAATTGGGACTCCGACTCCGAGATGAATTGGGACTCCAACTTGACTTGGACGCCCTCCTTGCCTCCCTCTTGGCCCTTGCTGGTTCCCAAGGCCTTCATGATCCTCTCCAAAGTTCCTAAGTACAATATAATCAATAATATCATTAGGTAGCATACTAATTATTGCATATGGATTTATTTGGACCAACTACTTTTGTGAGCATTGGCGGCAATAGTTATTGTCTTGTCGTTGTAGATGATTTTTCTAGATATACATGGATATTGTTTTTACATGATAAGTCAATTGTGTTTAACACTTTCAAAAGTTTTGCTCAAAGGGCCGAAAATGAATTTAGTTTCAAGATCAAGAAAGTGAGAAGTGACAATGGCTCCGAATTCAAGAATACCAAGGTTGAAAATTGGTGTGATGATAAAGGTATCAAACATGAGTTTTCGGCCAAGTATACACCGGAGCAAAATGGAGTAGTCGAACGAAAGAACCGGACATTGATAGACATGGCAAGATCTATGCTTTCGGAGTACAATGTTTCGGACACCTTTTGGGCCGAAGCAATCAACACCGCGTGCCATGCATCAAATCGTCTTTATTGTCATCGACTACTAAAGAAAACTCCTTATGAGCTTCTCATTGGAAGAAAGCCAAACATTTCCTACTTCCGAGTATTTGGATGTAAGTGCTATATCTTGCGAAAAGGTTCACGCTTATCTAAATTTCAAAGTAAATGTGATGTAGGATTTTTATTAGGATACTCATCAAATAGCAAAGCATATCGTGTCTACAACCAAAACTCCGGTTTGGTTGAAGAGACACATGATGTTGAATTTGATGAGACTAACGGCTCTCAAGAGGAGCAAGACAACTTGGATGATGTAGGTAATGAAGGGTTGAGAGTGGCAATGAAGAACATGACCATTGGGGATATCAAGCCGAAAGAAGATAGTGATCAAGATGAAGATCCATCCACTCAAGCTATCCCCTCTTCATCAACTCCTCAACATGGAGATCAAATAGTTGAAGTGGTCAATGTGGAAGACTCCTCTCAACAACAACCGGAAGTACCTTCTACCTCTACTTCACAAAACCCGGTTGATCATCCAAGAATTCATCACTCAATTTCAAAAGATCACACCGTCGATCAAATTGTTGGTGACTTGCGTAAGGGTGTCCAAACTCGTTCTCGTCTTCCTTCATTTTGTGAGAATTACTCTTTTGTTTCCTCTTTTGAGCCCACACTAGTAGATGAAGCATTAAAAGATCCGGATTGGGTAAATGCTATGCATGAAGAATTAAACAACTTCACCCGCAACAATGTTTGGGAATTAGTAGAAGAACCAAATCCGGATGAGCACAATGTCATTGGAACCAAATGGATTTTCAAGAATAAACAAGATGCAAACGGAGTGGTAGTAAGAAACAAGGCAAGATTGGTGGCTCAAGGATACACTCAAGTCGAAGGTTTGGACTTCGGTGAAACCTTTGCTCCTGTAGCTAGACTTGAGGCTATTAGAATATTGCTTGCTTTTGCTTCATCTCATAATATTAGACTTTATCAAATGGATGTCAAAAGTGCTTTTTTAAATGAAAAAATTGATGAATTAGTATTTGTTAAACAACCTCCCGGATTTGAAGATCCTACAAAGCCGAATCATGTGTATAAACTCTCTAAGGCACTCTATCGTCTTAAACAAGCACCTCATGCTTGGTATGAAAGACTTAGAGACTTCTTAATTTCAAAAGGCTTTAAAATTGGGAAAGTTGATACCACTTTATTTACTAAGAAAATTGGAAGTGATTTCTTTGTATGTCAAATTTATGTTGATGACATCATATTTGGATCTACTAACCAAGATTTTTGCGAGGAATTTGGTAATATGATGTCCAGGGAATTTGAGATGTCTTTGATAGGTGAACTAAGTTTCTTCCTCGGACTACAAGTTAAACAACTCAAAGAAGGAACTTTCATCAGTCAAAGCAAATATGTGAAGGACCTACTCAAGAAGTTCGGACTTGAAGAAGCAAAGCCAATCAAGACACCAATGGCCACAAACGGTCACCTTGTCTCTGACGAAGGAGGTAAACCGGTAGACTCAAAACTTTATATATCTATGATTGGTAGTTTATTGTATCTTACTGCTTCTAGGCCCGATATTATGTTTAGTGTTTGTATGTGTGCAATATTTCAAGCCTCTCCTAAAGAAAGTCATTTAATGGCCGTTAAGCGCATTTTGAGGTATCTAAAATATTCATCTAGTATAGAGTTGTGGTATCCAAAAGGTGCTAAATTCGAATTAATTGGATATTGTGATTCCGACTATGCGGGATGTAAAGTGGATAGAAAAAGCACCTCTGGTAGTTGTCAACTATTAGGAAGATCTCTAGTATCTTGGTCCTCCAAGAAACAAAACTCTGTAGCTTTATCAACCGCCGAAGCGGAATATGTTTCCGTGGGTAGTTGTTGTGCACAATTGCTTTGGATGAGGCAAACATTGTTGGATTATGGAATAAAATTTGAAAAAGTGCCTCTATGTGATAATGAGAGTGCGGTGAAAATAGCCACAAATCCAGTTCAACACTCTCGGACCAAACATATAGATATCCGACACCACTTCCTTAGAGATCATGTTAGCAAAGGTGATGTAGTGGTGGATAATGTGAGAACCGAAGATCAATTAGCGGATATATTCACTAAGCCCTTAGATGAAAGTCGTTTTTGCAAACTCCGAAATGAGCTTAACGTCATTGATATATCAAATGTGGCTTGAAATGTTGAACTCATATTGCTTGTGCTTAAAGTATCACTTGATTGCTTGAACTTCCTCTCTTAGAGCTTTTTAGACTCCTTTATCGGCAATTGAGTAAAGTGAACCAAAAATATGGTGAGTTATAAGATAAATACTTCCCCTTTGGTGATATTATCTGTATCTCACTTATAATTATCTTATATATATATATCACCCTATCCAAATCTCTTATGAGCATCAAATCAATCAAAAATCCTCCAAGATTTTTAGTCCTTCCAGCAGTCGGACCGATCCAATTGCGGTCTGACCGAATGTATCTCCAAAGAGCATCTTAAAATCCATGCTTCCAGCGGTCTGACCGGAATCTTGCCCACAGTCTGACCGAACTTTCATGACCAGAGACCTTTTTATCCCGAATCTCTGTCCTTTTCACCCTCTTCCCACTTGTCTCTTTCACGTGCGCCTCATTTTTTTTGGATTCTTCCTCTCCGGTCAAACTCTCGCAAAGCTCGGACAAACCGTGGTTCAAGATCACCTTCAAACCATGTCGTCTAGGTATTTTACTCAGATTCTTCTTCGTTATCAATTTCTTTTACTGTTCATCTTGAGGTTTAGGGCAAATGTGATGAATCTAGTCCAAATCTGGTCATTTCTTGAAATTGATTCATCCCATTGATGCTATAAGTATTTTCACACGTATTTGTGTCCAAATTGTGCCCTAAATTCTAGTAAATCTCAGGATTCATGTCAAACCCTAACTCTACGGTTGCGCCGGTCTGACCGCCCGTGTTTTGGTCTGACTGACTGCAACAGCAGAGCCAGGATTTGCAGTTCTGTTGTCTTCTCTATTCTCGTCATGCTTTCCTGTTTCCTAGTATCTTACCTTTGCATTACTTCCAAATCTTATAGTGGTCGAGGTATTCAAGCCACTGCCTCTATCCGGACCAATAAGAAGAAATTGGCTAAGCGGCCAAAAAGGGCTCTACCCTCGAGTAGCAGTGACAGTCACGATGATGATTGGGTGCACTTGCCCGGAGACTCGGAAACAGAACAGTCGTCTCATCGTGGCGGATCTTCTCATGTGGCCATGGACATCGAGAGCGAGGACGATGAAATAAATGTCCACGCTTATCTAGGCCCGAAAAAGAACTGGACGTCAAGTGACTGTACAAAGGCTAGGACGACCTATGCCTACAATCATGAGAATGACGCCTCTACTCCTCACTTCCACACGATGACACAGCAGGATGCCTTCTACGGACATTTGATCCACAAGAATATCTTCGAACACAAGTGGATCGAATGGGCATATGTGGTAAATCAGCCTGTCATGGCTCCTTTGGTGCAGATTTTCAAGGATATTGGGCTCCATGACTTTGTGGAGCACAAATACCCATGAAACGCCACTGCCATCAGACAGTTTTATGCTACGATCGAGATCAGATGGGCGGACCAGAAGATCATGTGGATGACAGGCTCTAGGAGGTATGAGGCCACCTTTGAGGAGTTTGCTGCGGCAAACAAGATAAACTATGAGGAAATGAAGGAGGGGATCAATATGAAGGATGAGGACTACCTCCATGAGGATGACTGGCTCCAGTTTTATGAGCAGCCAGGAGGTGGATAGCGGATTGTACCTGGCACCGTTACAGGTCTCAAAGTCCTCCCTGCTGTGGTCAACAAAATCATCCGAGCCACGATCCATCCAAAGAGTGGAAATCGAGAAGCGGTCTGGGATTACTATTGGAACTTCATCGACCACATCCTCAAGAGTCATCGAATCAACATTGTCTCTTTTATCTTGAAGACAATTGAGGATGTCTCGGTAACCACTCTGCCGAACCTATACTATGCTCCATTTATAATGTCTTTGCTGTTCCAGAAGACGAAGTTCCCTCGCGGATCTTGTGATATCAGACATCTCGGCTATAAGCCGTTTAGTGTCAACCCACGCGTCTTGGCTTGAGGCCATGGAGCACAGCATCAGCAGCAGCAGCAGCCGGCTCAGCCTATGCCTCCTCCTCCTCCGCCTCAGGCACAGCAGGCAGCTCAGTCTAGCCAAGCCCCCGCCTGGTTTACACAGTTCCAGCAGCAGTTCCATCAGCCGATGATGGATCAGTTCGCTACTCTTCTCCAGGGGCTTGAGCTCGCTCGCTCGGACTTGGCGGCTTTGAATGATCAGTTCCAAACCTTCTCGTCACGCCAGGATCAGTTCGAGCAGTGCTTCGACGCCTTCTCCGCTCACTTCTACACCCGTTTCCCTCAGAAGACTCCTCACCATCCTCCAGATGATGATGCTCCCGCCGATTCTTATCTTTTATGGCAATTGATGCCAAAGAGGGAGAGAGAAGAGTGTAGGGGAGAGAGAAGAGTGTAGGAAAGAACTTTAGATGTTGAAAGAACTTTTTGCTTTAAAGCTTTTAACTTCTCGTGGATGTTATGGTATTATGTTGGATGACACTTTTGTGAGATTGTTACTTCATAACATATGGGTTGTGTTTATGTTATTTTCATATGTTCACATGACTTTTGTGATGTTGACATCATGTGTTGAATTGAATGTTTTATTTATGATCTATGTGATGTTGTAAATACTCTTGTGATACCTATTCTTTTAGAATGAATTGAGATATCCTCTTACACTCATGCTTGAACTCCACCAAAATGCAAAATTCTCATATTCATACATTCAGGGGGAGTGTGTCTTTCGCTACTATGCTTATTGTAAAATTCCTTTTATGCTCAAAATTCATTCATCCACTCTTTATGTTGTCATCAATTACCAAAAAGGGGGAGATTGTAGCTTCTAGGCCCCTAAAGAGTGTTTTAGTAATTAATGATAATTACAAATGCTATACTAACGATACCTGCTAAGTTGTGTCAAGAAGAAACTCAAAAGACAGGTTAATGAAAGGCAAAGAAAGAGCCTCATAATGAAGAAAGGACATTGATCAAAGAGGCAAAGATACGAAATAACTTGTTTTTCCATTTTACCGGTCTAAGGTGATTAGAGAAGAATTTTGACCGGATTTTTGGATAGTCGCCGTACTATGAAGAGGAGCATGTGGTGCATCACGAAATACTTCATCTATGTGCCACAAATCATAAAATCAACTTGCATTGCACACTAGAAGGTCACATACTTTGAAAAAGCTTGTTTCAACTCTTTTCTGTCAAACACTGTCTCAGTCGGTCTGACCGTTTGTTATACCGGTCTGACCGAATAGATGGACTGACCGAGTAGGGTTTCGGACTGACTGACATTATGTCAAAGTGTAGGTTATTCCTCTTAAAGGTCGGTCTGTCCGTAGGTAAAAACCTAGGTCAGTCTCCTGGTACTTCACGACCTATCTTTCTGATTTATTGTGTTATGACGGTCTGACCGAGAAATCAGTCTGACCGTGCTTTTGAATTACGGTCTGACCGTATGGCCGGTCTGTCCATAATTTTCGGCCTGACCGTATAAAGTGTCCAGAAACTATGTTGTCTCTAGACAGTTTCACGGTCTGATCGAAATTGGCTCCGGTCTGACCGTGAGTATACCTGACAAGGGCAGGTGAGCATTTATTGCACCTGTTTAATGCCGTTATAATTGCGGCGGTCTGACCGGGCTTATACCTGCGGTCTGACCGCCAAGTGTTCTTTTTCTCCCAACGGCCTGTAATGGCTATATTTATTGTGGGGGGTATATATACTCCCATGCACGGTCCTGTTTACAACTTTTGGCATAATTTGAACATTGTCATCATCCTTGAGAGCTTAAGCAAGTTTCATACACTCTAGGGTTCTATTTCTCGAATTTGTGAGAGTGTGCATTTGAGATCTTCTAGTGCATTACATTTAGATCACTAAATCAATCTTGTGGCTCTAGAAGAAGGTTAAGTGATCATCACCGGCTTGTTACTCTTGGAGTTTGCCGGCTCCTAGACGGCTAGGAGGAAGATTTTGGAGAGCTCTTCGAGGAAGATTGTGAAGAAGCCTCAAAACATCTTGTGAAGGGTTGAGCACGCCTTGCCGGAGCGGTAAAGTGCATCATTAGTGAAATCGAGGTTTGGATAACTCATCACACTAATCCGGCTCGAGATCTAGGTCACTTCTCGAGAGAAGGTTGACTAGATAGAGGAACGGTTAGAGATTTGAGTTTGCCTCAACGTGGAGTAGGGGTGATCGGCAAATCACCGAGACCACGGGATATATCCTTGTGTTAAAATTGTTCATTATTCATCTTGTGTTAGTTATTTGCTCTCATTTACTATTAATTGTTTGATTAATTGTTAATTTATTAAAATCGCCTATTCACCCCCCCTCTAGTCGATATCCTAGATCCCTTTCACCCTTGACACTAGCTTTACCTTGAAATTGATGCCCACCTTCACTACCACCGAAACATACATACAGGACGGTATATCATATACGGTTATGAACTTTTCAATGGAAAACCGTCTGTGAAGGCCTGTCGAAAGAAAATGTTAAGTTATCACAGACGGTTTTGAGATCAGAACCGACTGTGATAGTCTGACAGACGGTTTTGACCTCGGAACCATCTGTGATATTCTAATTATCACAGACGGTTCTGAGTTCAAAACCGTCTGTGATAGTACTGGACTATCACAGTCGATTCTGACCTCAAAACCATCTGTGCTAGTATGGTATTACAGACCATTCTGAACTTCCAACAGTTAGTGTTGGTAGCTTCCATGGTAGCTCTATTACAGACGGTTTTGACATGAAAACCGTCAGTAATAGTTTGTTATTACAGATAGTAATGATGCTAAAACCATCTGTATTGAGCCCGCAGGCTACAAAAAGATCTTTCAATCATTGTTTCGAGCTAGCTGTACAATCTTACTCCACATACTGTCTAGTTGGAAGAGATCTGAAGGCAAGGAAGAGCAATATCTCAAAAGGGGAGCATTAGGGGATAAAAATTTGAAGATCCAAGGTTGGTATTTGCTCCTAATGTATACATTACTTAATTTCATCATCATCATCTCCATTGATTGATCAAAGAGGGAGAGGGAGGGGAAGCTAGAGTAGCAAATCCTAGTTATAACTCTCATTTGTCCCACCTCTAGCTATTCGCTGAATGTGATTTAGATAGCATATTATACTTTGGCTCATTTGGGATCTTCTTGGATGCACTGCTTGGCTGAATGTGATTTCAGCCCATAATTTTCATATGGAGTGTTGTTTGTACAAATGTTGTACACGAAACACTTAGATCAAATCAAAACAAAACGCATGCGTGTTTTTAGTTTTACCACATTCCCAATATTTCAAAAAATTTTAGCTTGTCAAGGTCGATAAAAAATCACTCCTTAGGCAAATTTGAGTGAACCTTCAAAATCTTTGGTCAAAGTTTTACCACATGGGACTCTTAAGGTTGTAACCTATTTTCGGAGCATTTTGACTTCATTTGCAATATTTGAGTGTTCAAGTTTCTCTTTTCCGATATTATGAAACCTACAGCACAAAATTGTTTCCAACTTCAAATTTCTTCACCAAAATCATTCAAACTTGATTTCGCTACACTCCAAATATGTCTCTTGAGGTTTCCATCAAGTTTTGGAGCATTGAAATTTCAGTATTCAGAGTTTTAGAGTTTCAAGTTGTAAAGCACTATCACAGACGGTTCTGAACTTAGAACTGTCTGTGATAGCGCTTTACAATCTGAATCACACTCATTGAGACGATTCTGTAGTCAGAACCATCTGTGATAATCTCTCTATAAAATTTAAGGCGGGTTTCGTCCAACTCATTTCCACACTTTGCAAATTTTCACTTCACTTACCCTAGCTCTCCGGCGGCTGCGCGCACTACCTCTCTCCGGCCTCCCACTGTCCGGTGCAACCACCTCCGGCGCCTCCCCACCTCCGGCGCCTCCTCCTCCAGCTACTCCTCCCAACCTCCGGCGCCTCCTCCCGGCCACCACTGACCCAGCCTCCCTACCTCCGACGTCTCAGGTGCCCCTCCTCCCTCTCCCTCTCCTCCTCCTCTCGTATGGTAGCAACTGATACAATTTCGTATGCTAGGTTTGCGTACTACAATTCATGTGGTGGAGACTTTGAGTACAGTTTGTTACTTTTAGTTTTAGTTGAATTATCAAA
Source organism: Pharus latifolius (assembly GCA_019359835.1). NCBI lineage: Eukaryota > Viridiplantae > Streptophyta > Magnoliopsida > Poales > Poaceae > Pharus > Pharus latifolius. The sequence continues at coordinate 17,016,940 of CM033320.1, forward strand.
AGGTTGAGTTCAACGAATAAGTGCTGCATTAGATCTTAATAAAACTTCTTTTTCTTTTCCTTGATTACAGATTGTTGTGGTCATTACATTGCACTTGTTGAATTGAGCTATAAGCGGATCTTCTGTAGATTGTCCTCTAATTCTTCGATTGCTCCCTTAGCCATTATGCTTACCTTGCTTTTTGATACATCTTGAGTTCATATGCTAGTATATAGTTCTTGATACAATTGTGTATGTTAGCAACTGATATGTCCGGTGACGAAATGAATGGTCGGGGAGTCAGAGCGACCTCTCTGGTGATGAGATGCCTGGGCCGAACATCGCCCCGTCTACCGTGGCCCGGCCGTAGAAGAGAAAGGGGTGAGGCCAGACGACATGCGCGCGTCTCGACAGGCCGGAAAAGTAGCATATAGAGTTTGACGACAACAGGCTGCCGGAAGCTCCGTAAAAACTAGTCGGTCAGTACCGCTCACTATGCGGCAAAGTGGCAAGAGAGTGGGTGCACATCACCACCTCTAACTGGCGTGAAGTGCCCCGAGAGTGCAAGGCAGAGCTGTGGGAAGAAGTGCAGGCAGCATTTCACATTCCCGAGGATCGCCAACTCACCATCCGCCAGGCGGCACTGATGGCAATAAATAAGACTTGGAAGACCTTCAAGAGCCATCTTGTCAACCAATATATGAAGGAGTCGAAGACCCCCTTCAATGACTACCCTTTCGTGACTCTCGAGGCATGGCAGCAGTTCATGAAGGTGAAAGGCACGGCCGATTTTCAGGTGCTTAGTGAGAAGGGCAAGGCTATCCAGGCAAAGAATACCCACCCACACATGTAGGTACCACTGGATTCTGCTGGTGCTTATTCCGAAAGGGAACAAGGTGTTCTACCTTGATTCAATGCAAAGGAAAGGGTACGAGTATGGCGCTGCACGAGATGTAGACGAAAGGTCAACATGTTTTATGATATCCATGTGGACCCATGTTGCATCTAGATTTACAGTCTTTAAAGTGTCAATTTCGACTATCTGCAGAGCTTTCACGAACTACGTTGCCGAGGGAGGGCAGCACCACAAGCGGCGAGCCGATAAGTTTTAGTGGATACAAGTTCCGATACAAATTTCAACTAGCATCTATTTTACTTTATAACATCTCCCCAGCTAACTCTCAATCTGTACGTTGGCAGTGCCATAAACAACCAGACAACATGACATTTGGCTTCTACGTGATGCACCACATGTACGACCTCATCACCCCTTACCGGCCAAATTTCCCCGAGGTATACAACTGCCGCCCTTTGTATCGATTTGGCAAATATTACAACTGCATTAAACTAATTTTTTTGGTAGAAACTCTTGCTGTAGAGGGTTGACCTCCCTTTGGAAAGCTTTGACCTTGCGCAGATTGGTTTAGTCCGAGGGATGCTCGCTTCGTTTTTCATGGAGGATGTCATAGCACCTAAGGGACTGTTTAGGGACCTACGCGATTTGTATTAATGCGGTCCTTACTAACTGAGACTAGCACACTAATACATATCTAACATACTGACTTTAATTGTCGATTACTTTAATTTGTTCAATCTCAATTTTACATATTTCTGAAATGTTGCATGAAACTTACAATTTGATCGATTTATTGTTTTATGTGTATGTGTCCAAAATGACGAGATTGTGTATGTCTTAAAAGCTGAGTTCTGTGTATATATGAAATGAAATGCTGAGTTGTATATATGAAATGCTATTGTACAGAGAGCATGGCCACAAAAACAGACCAATCTTTAAAAAAAATTAATATGCACAGACGATTTTGAACTGAAAACCATCTGTGATAAGGAGACTATTACAGATGATTTTGAGTTCAAAATCGTTTGTATTACTCATACTATCACAGACGGTTATAAAAACCATTTATGATAGTCTCCTTATCACAAACGATTTTCATCTCAAAACCTTCTGTAATAGGCAATATCATAGATGGTTCAGAACCGTCTGTGATAGTACTCAAACTATCACTGACTCGAATATCACTGACGGTTCAGAACCATCTGTAATGACTGTTTTCAACTGACTATGATAATGTATTATGTAGTAGTGCTTGGGCTTCGCTGCCCCTTTAACAGGCTCAGAAAGGGTGTGTTTTAGTAATAACCGCAAGTGAACGGCTATTCATTGAGCACTTTATAGTCAAATCTATAGGGAACAAGCGGAAACTCAATTTTGGATTGAAATTACTAAACTAAATCAAATGAGAGTTGTTTGTTGAGAGCTACAAGTAAAACTACTAAAACTAGGGTCTAAAATTCAGAAGAAGAAAACCTAGAGTTTCGAGAATTCCATAATTTCTGGGCCCAATTTATAGAAAAGGTCAGTAGATTAACAAATTAATTTCTACGATTTCATATGAGACAAATTAAGTTTTCGGCTCCAAATTCAATCAATAGTCATAGAAGATTGCACGTGCTGCTCTAACTTAGCTAGGTGAAAACAATAGCCGTATGTTGCCACAGCATATTACTACTGATTGTCTCATGGAGTTTAATACAACTCGACTACAACTCCTCCAAAGAAAATTCGCATAAAAACGAGTCCAAATCACATAAAATGACACGACACAGTTTAAAACAAACCTGAGCACAACCTCTGGCACGGGCATGCTCACGGTGGGCATGAGCAAGCTGGGGCACAGGCTAGAGCATGGTCATGCCCTAGCCCGTGCTCCCCTCTAGTCCTTGCGCTTTGGTTCGTTTAATTGCACCTTCATTTCTCGGAGTTCATTTCAACTTCATCCTTTATCGAAATTGCTTCAAATTTGATATACTCAATTTCCGAAACATAACAAACACACTCTTAAAGAGGATTATCGATATTTTGAAAAAGCACAGAAAATGATGAGTCAGATGAAATTTCAAAACCAAAACAACTGCAAACTTGGGGCAAAATTGTATATGAGTATTGCACTTATCAAAATCCCCTAAACTAGCATTTTGCTTGTCCTCAAGCAAAGGATGAGAAATTATGCTAAAAACTGTTGGACAAACAGGAGTTAAGATCAAGAAGTTCATTTATGAATTAATATTAGCACCGAAAACATATCATGAAGTATATGGCAATCGATCCTGGAAATTTAAATCTAAATGCAACTATATAAAGTACTAATTTTTGGGCTTAGAAAAAAAATCTAAACCTCTCATTACGATGTCCGACCGAAGGGTTTGAAATAAATTACCCACTGATTTGATCAATCTCGATGCCACCAATTATACCAAATCCACCAAACTGCCCTTAAAAAAATAAAAATAAAATCAATACATTTTTAATTATTCTCCAACATTTTCATGCATTTGGCTAGAATATTGAATTGGATCATTCCTTCACTGCCAGCAGAAGCATAGTTGAAGATGTTTGCTTGAACGCACTTATAGATAGGCAATTTTGTCAGTTTTTTGAGTCTCTATAAGCAACCTCGTAGTTTAGTGCACCTTCCCTTGTTAGTTAGTCGATGATTAATCACTGCTTCCCCAGTGAGTCGCATGCACTTCATATAAGAGACTAGTCAAAGCCGCAACTTAAGCAACTATTTTTTATTTTTATTTTTTTGTTTTTTCGATGGAAGCCAAGTACACCTTTCCTTACCAGCTGATCGATGATTCATCACCACCTCCCCCTAGAAGGTCGCATATATTTTGCTTACATTTTTTTCCTCAAAGAGAGGGCAACTAATTTCAAAAGTATAACTAGAAATAAGTAAATAACAGATAGTCAAATTCAGGTAAGAATTTGTTAAAAATCCTAAGTGCGGATAAAATAATGATTATATCTAGAAAGTAAGCATCTATTTAATGGCTAAAAATTAGATAGCAATGTAAATAGGCATTTAGACTTTAAATAAACAAGATTGATTAAAACATAGTAAGATTGATTAAAACATAGTAAAAGATATACTAGTGAAAACTAAATTCATCCAAAAAAATCACTCCCTCAAATTAGCTACTCTTGTCATCATTTTATTTATTTATTTATTTACTTTTTGAGAAAAAAAACCAACATCTAAGGCAACATGGAAGAGGTGTAGCATGTGATTTTGTAGACTTAAAGTGGGAGATCCTGAAAAAGTAAGAGAAAAAAAAACAAAGCAAAAGAAAGAAGAAATAAGAAAGAAAAATAAAAAAAGGAAAAAGAATGCAGTGATGAATCATAATTAGATCATCCCTCGTGTGATTGTCACAAGGGTTCCCAATTGTGGTTTTGAATGTTTGGTGCAATGGTTAACCGAGCCTGTTATCTAGCAATTCGAATATTTCAGTATTCATCAAAACTAGGTTTAATCGGCTAGGAGGTGCAATATTGATTAGATCATCGATTGAGTATCCTAATGCCTTACAATGCAGTGTTAATATATCGATCAATTTGCTAAATTGTTCATCAGTCATATTGGCTTTTACAAGTATAGGATTGTGTTTAGTATCATCAAAAAGCACATATTTCATCAAGGAAGGAAGGAATGTGAGAAGTAGTACTTTGTTCGTGCAAGAATTGTCAGAAATTGTTACCATTAAGGCTCGCTTGGGAGATGATGATGTGTTCATAATAGCACTATCGTCCTTGTTATTGATTGTCTCTGTGTTGTCTTCAAGAGCATTATTTTTTATTGCTTTACCCTGTAATACAGTCTCAAGAGGGTCTATTCTACATGCAGTTTCCTCATACATAGGGCAGTTAGCAATTTAAACAATATTTCTCAGCGCCTATGCGAAAAGCAATTCTTCCCTCTCTTATGTTGATTATTGCACCCACTATACGAAGTATTGGTCATCCCAAAATAATTGGTATAATAATATTCTCATCCATATCTAAGACAACAAAATCGATAAAGATATAAAATTTACTGACTTGAAGAGATACATCTTCAAGCATCCCTTCAAGATGCTTGATGGAATGATCCGCAAGTTGTAGCACCATCTTAGTTTTCTTGATGTCACCCATGGACAGGCATCATACGATCGCTAGAGACATCATACTAATGCTGGCACCCAAATTGCATAGCTCGCTTGAATTTCATTGTTCCAATCATGCATGCGATGAAGAAGCTTCTATGATCCTTCAGCTTTGTCAACATCCTATTTTGAATCAAAGCACTACATTCTTCAGTCAAAACAACTGTTTCTAAATTATCCAAATCCCTTTTGTTTGTAAAAATATTTTTTAAGAATTTTTCATACGAAGGAATTTGAGTGATAAGATCAATGAAAGGCATTGTTACATTCAAGTTTTTTAGGATATCAAGAAATTTCTCATACTGCTTATCAAAATTAGACCAGAGATAATGTCTAAGAAAAAGCAGAACTAGTTTATAAACACATGTTACCTTATTGTTACCTTATTTCATTTTCTTTAGTTGTTTGTCCTTATCGATATTGTTAGCTAATTGAGGTGGATAATTGTGCTTAGGTTTAGCTGTCGGTGTTGAATCCTTGCTAGGTGTCTTCGTTGGCTCCAGTATCACCTTCTTGCTCTGTAGAGTCCCTGCATCACTCAATTCAATAGTATAAACATAAGATATATCATTAACATGTTCGGATTCATAAGAGTTGATAGGTTGAGAAGAAGATGATTAGAATTCTTAGGTATGGGATTGGCCAATTGCACAACCTAAGTCTCGAGCATGCAAACATGCGTAGACATGGAGTCAATTTTTTCTGGTTTAGCGCAGCCTTTTCCTTCTCCTGATTTGCTACAAAAACTTCTAGCATGTGCTCGACGTTGGATTATTCGGGTTGGTGCTGTTGTTGATGAGGCGGTCGGTACGGTTGTTGTTGTTGTTGAGGAGGTGGCCTTGGCCTTAGTAATTGAACTCTTGGTGATATGACTACTGTTGTGAGGGAAATTGTTGCTACTGATGGTTCAATCCTATCCACGAAAGGTTTGGATGGTTGTTCCATCCAGAGTTATAAGTATTTAAACATGAATTACCTTGTCGTGGTTTCATTCCCTTAAAAGAATGAGCTTGTTGCATAGGTTGGCTAAATTAGCATTCATGCCGTTGATGGCCTTGCATGCTACACAATTCACAAATATGAGCAATGGTATTAACAAAAGATGTACATGTAGCAAGTTGTTCAAGATTTTTTAGTTTATCGGATAAAAAAGAAACTGGCTTAGCTAATTGAGCCATCACACTTACCTTCAAATTGTTTGTTGTGCAAATTGCAGCACGTTTGGTCCCCATTGAGTGTAATTTTGTGTCATACCTTCTATTAGTTCGTACACTTCATCTAAGCTTTTGTTCATGAGTGCGCCACCAGCCGCGGCATCAACAGCCATCCATGTCGAGTAATTCAAACTGTTATAAAATGTTCGAACTACAAGCCACCTCTCCAGGCTGTGGTGTGGGTACAACCTCAAAAGCTCCTTGTATCGCTCTCATGCTTCATATAGTGATTCCCCTCCATACTGAGTAAAAGAAACAATCTGGTTTCGAATATGTGCAGTTTTAGAGGGGGAAACTTACTGAAAAAATACGTGAGAGTTCATCCCATGTTGCTATTAAGGTGGACAATAGAGTATACAACCACACCCTCGTAGTCATAGCGCATCCTACGAAACTCCATTAATTTTAGAAGTATCAAAATACTCAAGAAAAACATGAAGATGCAGGGATGGATCCGTAGAAGAATATCCATTGACTTGATTTTGTTGAACCAAGCTAAGGAGTGCAGGCGTAATTTCAAAATTATTTGTATCAATTACCGACCTTAAAATACTTGACTGCAACCCTGTAGTGAGTGGTGCTGCATAATCCTTTAATTTCTTTTGTTCACCCATCTTTGGTAGTTCGGCTTCCTCCAGTGTTTGATGCCAATCTGGCTCGTCTTTGGTCATATCGGATTTGTCGGGCGGATCTACTTGTTCGCTGAACGAAGGTTGATGCATGCACTTCTAACCTATAGGAGTTAGTTGTGCACAAAAAGAAAAAATAGAAGAAAGAGAGAGAAGCTAGACTAATTTGATTCAGTAATATTGCAATCCAAAAAGAATTTATCATTGTTCCCTACAGCGAAGCCAAAAAAACTTGACACGCCCAAGTTTTAGTAATAACCGCATGCAAGTGAATAGTTTTTCGAGCACTTGAGGGTCAAATTCATAGGGAACAACTGAAAACTCAATTTTGAATCAAAATTACTAAACTAAATCAAATGAGTGTTGTTTGTTAAGAGTTATAACTAAAACTACAAAAACTAGGGTTTAAAATTATGAAGAAAATCTAGAGTTTCGAGAATTCCATAACTTTTGACCGCAATTTATAGCAAAGGTCAATTGATTGACAAACTAATTTCTAAGATTTCAAAAGAGACAAATTAAGTTTTTGACTCCAAATCCAATCAAGAGTCACAGAGGATCGCACCTGCTGCTCTAGCTCAGTTAGGTGAGAAATCTCTTCCAAATCCTATATTTAGTGTTAGAATGCAATGGTCACATGTTGGTCTAATATACGAATATTGATCATCTCATGGAGTATGAATGATACCATGGATAAAGCACAAAATCCAGGATTTAGAGCATAAAATCAGGAAATGTGCAAATATTACTTAATTTTAAACCATAAGAACAAAAAATGTGAGAGCTAAAATCGCGCCCTCTGGATTAGGTCAACCCTAACTTTAGAGGGAAAACTACTTGCTAATAGCCAGGCAAAATAGTAAATATACAAGAAATAGGGAAAACATACCAAATTATATTAAGATGGAGAAAGTTGTCATCCAAGTTAACTTACAAATCATCAACAAAAGCAAATAAAACTAGATTAAAGCTAACATAAATTAGAGAGGTGGGCTAAGCTGAACTTTCCTTGATGATAAACCAAGCCAAAAGTCTCTATTTGTACCCCAAGAGTCCGATACAACTCAATTACAACTCTTCCAAAGAAAATTTGCACAAAAATGAGTTTAAATTGCATAAAATAACGCGATGCGGCTCAAAATGGACCTGAGCACGACCTCTGGCACGGGCATGATCGTTGTGGGCACGGACTAGAGCACGGGCATGCTGGTGATGAGCACGGGCTCCCCTCTAGTCCCTATGTCCTGGTTCATTTATTTGCATCTCTTCTCAGAATTTGTTTCGGTTTAATCTTTGTCGAAATTATTTCAAATTTGATACACTCAATTCCTGAAATATAACAAACACACTCATCAAAGTAGGTTGTCAAAATATTGAGAAAAAGTGCATAAATGACGAGTCTAATGCAATTTTAGAGCCGACATGGCTGCAAACTAAAGAAAAAAATTGTATATTATGGTATTGCACTTATCACCTCTTCACGGTTGCCTTAGGTTTTGCTGCCGACTTGCCCTTCGCAGTAGGTCTCTGATCCACCTCCATCTTCATGGCTAGATTGAACTTGCCCATGGCCTTGGGTGTTTGGATTCGTCTTTGTCATCGCCCTCGGCCTAGCCAGGGTCTTCACCTTTGACTTCATGCTGCCATGGTCTTGGGCTTGGCCTTGGGCAAGGGCATTATAAGTGATAATCTATAGAGATCCTTGGTCTTGATGGCCATGTCAGCCACAGTGAACTTCTTGGGCTGCATGGGCAACTATTTGTGGAAGTTGAGCGGTAGGTGCACCTTGTCAAACTTCCTAACGCTAGCTTCTTAGCCGTTGCTGTGGCCACCTCCTTGGTAAGCTTGTCCTTCATTGGGCACATCCTTTCCAATGCAGAGGCCCCTTTTTCCTGGCTGATGTGTTCAGATTGGGAACCGTCCTAGCCTTGGGGCCAACCTTGGACTAGAGCTTGCCTTGGACATGTGGACGGCCTTGTGTTTTGCCATTGGTTCCACCACTGCCTTAGAATTTGCCGTTAGCTTGGCCTTTGTCATGGTTTGGTAATTGCCTTTGGCTGTTCGGCAGTTTCAGCTTGGATGTGGCCTTATTAGCCTTCGCCCTTGGCTTCTTTGTCGCCCTTGCCCAACTTGGGGAGTTAGCCTTCAGCTTTGTGGCTGCCTTGAGCTCAGGCCCGGGCTTGGACTTGACAAGTGCCTAAGCATGCGGCGGTGGCACCATGTATGATTCCCGTAGTACAGCACTATGACATTTGATATCCACATAATGTTGAGAGACGAGTAAACTACATTAATAGAATTTTAAAAATTTCTACTCGAAAATTATAAGTATTAGATCATATATTAGATTATTACCGGCAGTAGAAGGGGAGTTAGAGTAATGACCAATCCAACAATGTTCACGTCCAGTAAGCGACAATTGTTTGTGGAACACAAAAACTACTTATGTATTACTGTGGCCGCTTGTGAATCATCTTGATTAGTGCAACAATAGTAGCAAATGATGCGACGCGCGGGCGGTCCGATCTTTCGATGAGAACAAGAACTATCGATTTGTGAAGACGGCTCTCACGTTCCGGCTACCAACCGTACACGACTGATACGCCCTGACAATCGTTGAACCAACTTCGGATTGTTATCGACCGAACTAGAAGTACGATCGACTTGATCACGAAGATCTATTCCTGCAAGCAATCGAAGAACAAGCAAGAACAAGATAAACAAGCAATCTGAAATTGCAAATATAGATTTAATCACGAAAAAGAGTTGGGTTCCGAATACAGATATTGATGTTGATCTAGCCGACCAAGAAGAATATCTCAATAGCTTCACGAAGGAAAGACTATGACTAAACAAAACCCGCAGAACCCTAATGGTTCAGTATGATTATATAGAGGAGGTAAAAGAGATTGGTGGCCAGGTAAGGAAACCTGAAACCGACATGGACTCTTTTCCTACTCGGACTCGAACTCAATACACGGAACTTGACCCAACCAAAAAGGTGATGCAGCACCGACTCGGTCCAATCAGAATCTGGTCAAAACTTGTTTTGTCAATTGCCAGCGATCTAGAAGGAATTTGGACATGGGGCTAGATCCATTGGAAATATCTCGTTGTGGGCTTCTCCGTGGACTATAAGAACGTCCCAATCGAACTTCGTATGAGGGAGTTATAGTCGTTTGAAGGTAGGCTGCTCCTGGATGGCCGAACCAGACTCCAACTCGAATCCATCCCGAACTCCAACTTGACTTGGGCTCCTTGCTGGTCCTTGTGTCCTTGTTGGTCCTCTCCATGGTTCCTAAGCACAATATTATCACTATTAGATAGTAAACCATTCTCAAAACCATATATATATAAACTTAGGAACGAGTTCACCTGGCAATACAACAATTGGGCTTTGCTGTGCGTTATTGGTCCTTGTGTACCAAGCGGAGGATTATGGTTAGTGCGTGTATCCGAAGAAGTGATGTCCTCATCAGCAACACCTATATCAGTATCCACACATTTTGGGACAGAACATAATACGTCGGTGTGCTAACACTGGCACGCATAACTACGATCTAGGGGTTATCTCTCTAGTGGATGTGACAGCTAGAGTTTTTCTTGATTTATCTCTAAAAGCCAGGTATACCTCCCTTTATATAAAGCCCCCTGGGAGGAGTCTTACTATGTTAGGTTTTCTAATGTAATATGAAACCCCATAACGGATCATATTCAAACTAAATTGTTCCAACCCGTTAAGTGTGTGACTTTGTAGATTCATATATATTTCGTCGCAGCCTAAGAATACTTACTTGAACTACAAGTCAATAGTGGTTCCTAGTAAGACATAACAACTACTGGAGTATACACAAATATTTTATTCAATAAATCTATATAATGTACTCATGTTGATCCATTTTTTATTATACGATATCAGATTAAACTCTAAGACAAGATATGTATCACCCTTGCACAGTTCAATTCTTTCTCGATCTCATATTAAACTGACCTTCTCGTAGTTGACACTCAATCATATATGGCATGACCATCCATTTCTTAATTCATCTATATCAAGAAGCCCAGATATATCTCCTTTATTATATGAGAGACAAATTTTACCTTAACTGTTTACATTCCTCTGCAAAATTCATAGTATACCTGAATATTACTTTTATAACCACCTAATTAAGAGTGGTGTTTGGTAACATACACTACCACAGAAACAGACATCCTGGACGGCATAGCACAGACGGGTATGAACTGTTCAATGGAAAACCGTCTGTGAAGGCCTGGCGGGAGAATATGTTCAGATATCACAGACGGTTCTGACGTCAAAAACAACTGTGAGAGTAAACCAGACGGTTCTGAACACAAAACCGTCTGTGATAGTATACTTATCACAGACGGCTCTAACCTAAAACCCGACTGTGATATATACAGTCGGTTCTAAGTTCCGAACCGTCTGTGATAATTAGACTATCACAGACGGTTCGGAACGCAGAACCGACTGTGATTTATACAATCGGTTGTAAACCACGAAGCGTCTGTGATAGTGTAGTTATCACAGACGGTTCTGATGTATGAACCGACTGGAAAAGTACCGGCGCTTCGAATTCTCAACTGTGATCATTTCTGTCTCTGATCTTCGCGCGCGGCGCCTAGGAGAACACGAAGCATCGCTTTGGAAGTTCTATAAATTGACAGTGGAAAAATTGTCATTTACTTTACAAGTTTTTATAGTTCTCAGACTGTTTGACTCCTTAGCTTCTCTGCGCCAATGGCATCCTCGATGGCATCGTCAGCCTCGCCCTCCCCGGTATGAACTCTCAATCTTTTGGACTTACCCCTGTATTGTTAATCCATGTTCAATACATTCTTGACCTGTTGATTTGCACAGGGAAGGGGAGCCGTGGAAGACACTGCCAAAGTCAAGGCCGAGCTGAGGGCCCTCCAGGAGGAGCACAAGCTCCTCACGGAGAAGCACACTCGGCTACGGCTTGACCTTGACGATCTCTTCCAGCGCATTCAGCGCATGAAGACGGATGGTGACAATGCTAGGGCGAGGACGAGGCGTCTTCGCGAGGAGAAGAAAGCCGCGGATATGACCATCGCTGGCTGCGGTTTGACAATGAAGGATACCATCGCGAAGCTGAGGGAGGTCGCAGGCCTTCTCGACGCTGAAGTAGTTGATCCTGAGAAGGACAACTTGTCGCTGGAGGAGTCCTGCGTCCTGGCTGCAAGTCAAACTGACTTTATTCTAGATGCAGCCAGGGCTAAGACCACTCCTTGACCTAGCATTCTGTATTTTTACTTTTTTTTTGTAAGTGATGAAACAAATTATTGAAAACTTTGTTCTTATGTCAACTTTCTAATTTTCCAGCACATTCTTGGACTGCATGCAATTAATCTTCCCTCTTTCTTTATCTTTCGTTGGCTTTTGTCGAACATTCGACCATACAAAGGTATGTACACTGTGTGCGATCAAGGAACGACTATCGCGATCTTTGGCTTGTGATCGGAGCCCTTGAAATAATATAGAAACAATATAGAGGTCGCAGGTCCCATGCAAATAATATAAAAAGAATATAGAAGTTATATATCAACGTGCTTTGAAATATCACAAACGACTCTGAGGTAAAAAACATCTGTGATAGTCACATTAGAGACGGTTTTTACGTAAGGCCCGACTGTGATGGTCCCAACAGTGTCCTCGAGTCGACTCGAATTCTCGACCTCTATCAATATCACAGACGGTTCTTAACTCCAAACCGTCTGTGATAGTAAACGGACATATTAAAGACGGTTCGGACATCAGAACCGTCTGTAATATTAAAGCAGACGGTTTTGATCTCCCAACCATCTGTGATAGTCCCAACAGTGCAATTCTCTACATGCAATTGTTGATAACCGCACATAATAACTGAGCAGATGAAGAGACTTAATTATTTACTTCAAATTTAATTTGCATCGAATTATGTAATCTGACTCTTCAACTTCCTCGCCTCGAATTCTCGACCTCTATCAATATCACAGACGGTTCTTAACTCCAAACCGTCTGTGATAGTAAACGGACATATTAAAGACGGTTCAGACATCAGAACCGTCTGTAATATTAAAGCAGACGGTTTTGATCTCCCAACCGTCTGTGATAGTCCCAATAGTGCAATTCTCTACATGCAATTGTTGATAACCGCACATAATAACTGAGCAGATGAAGAGACTTAATTATTTACTTCAAATTTAATTTGCATCGAATTATGTAATCTGACTCTTCAACTTCCTCGCCTCGAATTCTCGACCTCTATCAATATCACAGACGGTTCTTAACTCCAAACCGTCTGTGATAGTAAACGGACATATTAAAGACGGTTCGGACATCAGAACCGTCTGTAATATTAAAGCAGACGGTTTTGATCTCCCAACCGTCTGTGATAGTCCCAACAGTGCAATTCTCTACATGCAATTGTTGATAACCGCACATAATAACTGAGCAGATGAAGAGACTTAATTATTTACTTCAAATTTAATTTGCATCGAATTATGTAATCTGACTCTTCAACTTCCTCGCCTCGAATTCTCGACCTCTATCAATATCACAGACGGTTTTTAACTCCAAACCGTCTGTGATAGTAACAGACATATTAAAGACGGTTCGGACATCAGAACCGTCTGTAATATTAAAGCAGACGGTTTTGATCTCCCAACCGTCTGTGATAGTCCCAACAGTGCAATTCTCTACATGCAATTGTTGATAACCGCACATAATAACTGAGCAGATGAAGAGACTTAATTATTTACTTCAAATTTATTTTGCATCGAATTATGTAATCTGACTCTTCAACTTCCTTTGCCGTGTTGCAGTTTATCTCCCGAGAAGTTGTATATCATGAATTTATTGGCCTTGAAAACCAGTACTAGTGCGCTTTTTAGAACTCGAGGCACCCGCGCATATGAACCGTCACCTTCTGTTTCTATAAATAGCGAAGCTCCTAAATCCCTGTCTTTATTCCCTCCTCAACTCCCACCTTGATGGCGAGCCGAGATTCCAGTGAGGTTATTGAAATTGAGAGTGATGAGGAAGAGATAAGGAATGAACTCGATCAGGATCTTCAGAAAGTAAGTCCTCTCTGAAACTCTAATGCAGATCTTTCTTTTATGACTTGATTACCTCGAAACAAATGCATTTCGAAATCCACAGGTGCTTGAGGAAATGATCCCTCCAAAGAAGAGACTTAGAAATGATGAAAGATCATACAGTGGAGCTGCAGCGAAGACTCTAGAGGGTGCTGAGGCCTGTGTTGCCACATTGCCCCTTGCAACCCCTCCAGTTGCATCGACTCCACCTTTGGAGATCCATAATAATCCTTCCAATATCCCCTCTCCAACACCTTTGTATCATCAGCTTTTCTGGGGTAAGGCTCACACTTCCACGTCCAAATCCACTCCGAAGCTGGAGAAGCATATGTGCAAGAGGAGAAAGCTGCCTTGTGCAGAACTCTCCAAAAAAAAAAGAGGCGCTGGAGAAGCATTCTGAGGGGATGTCTTTTGCCATTCTGCACTTGGCAGAGTGCATGCTTTGAGTTGCAGCTTCATCTCCACCTTGGTTGTATCAACTTTAATTTCTTGGATGATCCTACTGATGCCAAATCCACTCCTTTGGTGAGAGATGATGTTGATAGTCTTAGAGCCATTGGTAGTTCTCCTGGCGCGGCCAGTGTAGATCCTACTGATGCCAATACGTCCCTAGGAGAACTTTGTAAATTACTTTCAGAACAGGTCGACACTAATCAATTGGTCGCTTAATTAATAGTATCTCTTATGTATGGAAAGATTGTAAGAAATAAGAAATTTCTTTTCCTTATATATCTGGCTTTCGATTGATTATGTAACTGATAATCACCAAATGATGTTCTGTGTAAAAATGTTAACAAGAAAATACTGCTGCGATCAAGACGGTTTTTAACTCAAAACCGTCTCTGCTTGAAAGATTACAGACGATTTTAATTTCAGACATATATATAAAACAAATATGAAAAACAAGATAAAACCAAACAGTCTGAACGTTCATTTTTGTAAATACTAACATTGAAATAAGATAGAACCAAATATGAAAAACATGTGGAACAACTGATGACCAGTAGTCGAATGCAAACAAAAAAACCGGGATATTAAAGACGGTTCGAACTTTAAAACCGTCTGTGTTATCACAGACGGTGCTGAGGTAAAAACCGACTGTGATAACAACATACACAGACGGTTCTGAGGTAAAAACCGACTGTGATAATAACGTAGACGGTCGGATGTGATAACACAGACGGTTCAGATGTGAGAACCGACTGTCATAATCAAATACACAGACGGTTCTGATGTAAAGCGGACGGTTTGGAGTTCATAACCGTCTGTGATATTTCTTTTCTTCAATAATGCACCGATATTACCGACGGTATTATATAGAACCGTCTGTACTGAACCTGGTATAAAAGGTCTTTTGGCGGATGTTTTGAGCTAGTCGTACTCTCTTGCTCGACCTACACTGTCCAGTTCGAAGAGATTTGGGGCAAGGAAGAGCGAAATCTCGAAAGGCAGGGGGAGCATTTGGGGGCAAAAATTTGAGGATCGAACCAAGGTTGGTTACTTCCTCCCAAGGCGTACACATTACTTGATTTCATCATCAATATCGATCTCCATTGATTTACTAATTAGCATGTGTATGAATTTGATTTATTGCAGATGGTCCGAGACTGGATGTATAATGACAACCGAGTGGGTGAGGAATACATGAAAGGTGTTTTTGATTTCGAAAAGGTTGCTGTGCAAGACATGGCGAAGAAGGGTTTACCATATATGTACTGTCCTTGTGTAGACTGCCAGAATATTAAGATGTTCACCAACTCATCTCAAATTGTCGCCCACTTGATCCGACGTGGTTTCAAAAAGGGGTACACGTGTTGGGTCCACCATGGAGAAGAGCCAACTGCAGAAACAACTGCCACTCAGGTTGAGGAACAGGACATGCCGGATCCAAACAACGACTTCGACGAGGATATGCCAGAGGATGACCATTTAGATGACATGTTGCGTGATGTCGAAGGAAATTACAGTGAAAGGGGGTTTGGCAAATTCAAGCGCTTGATTGAGGACTCAGAGAGGCCGTTGTTCCCTGGTTGCAAGTCGAAATACACAAAGTTGGCCTCTGTGCTTGAACTGTTAAAATTGAAGGCAAGCAACAGCTGGACCGACAAGAGTTTCACAGCACTGTTAGATCTTTTGGCGGACATGCTCCCTGAAGGAAACGAGTTGCCAAAAAACACCTACCAAGCGAAAAAGCTGTTGTGTCCTTTGGGAATGGAAGTAGAAAGGATACACGCATGCCCTAATGATTGCATCCTTTACCGTAACGACTACAAAAATATGCATGTTTGTCCGGTGTGCGGCGCATCCCGCTATAAGCGTACTAAGGACCGAACAGATGATGGCGACTGCACGGAGATAAAGGAAGGACCTCCTGCTAAGGTGTTGTGGTATTTGCCAGTCATTCCCCGCTTGCAGCGTTTGTTTGCAAACCGTAAAGAGGCAAAATTACTGCGTTGGCACTCGGAAGACCGGAAGAAGGATGGAAAGTTGAGACACCCCGCTGATTCTTCGCAGTGGAGAAACATCGACAGGGAATTTGTTAACTTCGGAGCAGAATTGAGGAATATAAGGTTCGGGTTGAGTACCGATGGAATTAATCCTTTTGGTAACATGAGCAGTCGTCATAGCACTTGGCCGGTTCTTTTGTGTATCTACAACCTTCCTCCTTGGTTGTGTATGAAGCGCAAGTACATCATGATGTCTCTACTTATCTCAGGACCAAAACAACCCGGAAACGATATTGATGTGTACCTAGCACCATTGATAGAGGATCTCCTAACAATGTGGAACGAAGGGGTGCAGGTATGGGACGCATACAAACGAGAGAACTTCATCCTACGTGCTATGATATTCTGCACCATCAACGATTTCCCAGCCCTTGGAAATTTGTCGGGCCGTACTACGAAAGGAGCCAAAGCCTGCCCCCACTGCGAAGATGACACTGAGAGCGTGTGGCTGAAGAATTGCAGGAAAACAGTGTACATGCATCACCGTAGGTTTCTTCCGAAGAATGATGCGTACCGTAAGAGGAAGAGGGAATTTGACGGCCACAACGAAGATGGTTCAGCCCCGAAGCCTACGCGCGGGAAAGATGTTTACTCACGGGTGAAGGACATAGACGTTGTGTTTGGAAAGGGTGGTAAATTGAAACCCCGCACGAAGAACACTTGGAAGAAGAGATCGATATTTTGGGACTTACCGTATTGGGAGCATTTAGAGGTTCTTCATTGCATTGATGTCATGCCTGTAGAGAAGAATGTTTGTGACAGTTTAATCGGCCTATTGCTGAACATTCCAGGGAAGACAAAGGATGGCATCAATGTGCGGCGTGACATGATCGAAATGAGAATCAGGCCCGAGCTAGCACCGAGAGAGGACGATAAAGGCCGTATATACCTCCCCCCCGCATGCTACACTTTGTGCAAGGCTGAGAGGACAGAACTCTGTAAGTGTCTCCATGGTGTTAAAGTTCCATCGGGTTACTCCGCAAATATGAAAAAGTTTGTGTCCATGGGCGATTTGAAATTGCTGGGTATGAAGTCTCATGATTGTCACGTGTTGATGACACAAATGCTTCCTGTTGCCATCCGGAGTATTCTGCCGCATAAGGTCAGAGAGACGATCACGAGGCTATGTTTTTTCTTCAATGCAATTTCTTCCAAGGTCATTGATCCCGATGGACTGGATTCTTTGCAGAGCGAGGTGGTTCGAACTCTCTGTCAACTTGAGATGTATTTTCCTCCATCATTTTTTGATATCATGGTCCATCTCACCGTCCACCTTGTCAGAGAAATCAAGATATGTGGACCCGTGTTCCTACGTTATATGTATCCATTCGAGAGTTACATGGGTGTACTTAAGGCCTACGTGAGGAATCGGTCCCGGCCCGAGGGTAGCATTGCCGAAGGTTATGCAGCGGAAGAGGTTGTTGAGTTCTGCGTCGATTACATGGCCGAGGTAGAAGCAATAGGAGTTCCTGTGTCTCGTCACGAGGGGAGGCTTGATGGTGTTGGCACTATCGGACGGAGAGCCATCACTCCTGATTTCGATATGTACTCGAAAGCTCATTTTTGGGTCTTGCAACACATGACGGAGGTGTCTCCGTACATCGACGAGCACAAGGAGATGCTACGACAAGACAATCCTCGCCGATCCGAGGTTTGGATCACGGGACAACATAACAGTCGATTCAACGCGTGGATGAAGGTGCGAATCACCGGAGAGTCCGCAAGTGAGAACCTTAAATGGTTGGCAAAAGGGCCCACGTTTACTGTACAGACTTGGCAGGGATACGACATCAATGGGTACACATTTTACACGAAAGCTCAAGATCGAAAGAGCACTGTGCAAAATAGTGGAGTGAGCGTAGAAACTTTCCATGAGGGGTTCACCAAGACAGGCCCAACAAGGGTAGTACGTGGATTGAACTCGTACTACGGGTTCATTGAAGAAATTTGGGAGCTCGATTACGTACTGTTCAAGATTCCCCTGTTTCGATGCCGATGGGTCCAAATCCCACAGGGTGTGAAGGTTGACAGTTACGGTTTCACTTCTGTGGACCTGGATCGCGTTGCTTATAAAGATGAGCCATTCATACTTGCAAATCAAGCCATTCAGGTCATTTATGTCACTGACCCGGCCAATAAGAAGTGGCACATCGTCCTTCATGGCAAGAGAAGGATTGTTGGAGTTGAAAATGTCGTAGACGAGGAGGAATACAATCAATTTGATGAGATTCCTTTATTTGGAGATGGCGTACAAGTCGATACTGAAGACACCGACGAAACCAGTTACGTGCGTATGGATCACCAGGAAGGGTTATACTTTAAAGGTAATCAACTGTACGTCTTATCTCTCTGTTTCCATCGGTATAGCTTATATCTCCTGTAATTCTCGTATTTGCAGGGCCGCGGCAAGTGGAAAGTTGAGGATAACATGGCTGTGTACGTGCAAATTGTCGGTGAAAGTTCCCATTTGTAAATTTAACATACAATATTACGTGGAGCATGCTCAAGTTACAGAGCATTTGGACTACATTGTAACCAATTATCGGATATACGTACATAGTAACCAATTTACAGAGTATTTGGACTACATTTGAAATATCTGAGTGTTCATTTAAAACATGTTTTCGAGCATTCAGAGTTGAAAGCTACAGATCAGTTTCAATTTGTAAAACTAACGTTCAATAGAGAGATTATCAAGGACGGTTTTGACCTAGCACAGACGGTTCACAGTCGGTTCTAACCTCACAACCGTCTGTGATAATCTCTCACTATGTAGATTACCACAGACGGTCTTTATTTGAGAACCGACTGTGATAATATTATCACAGACGGTTATATATATAAAACCGTCTGTGATATTTTCAACAGTGTCCGACTCTTTGAGTTCTTAACGTGCACCGTCGGTTCTCAATTCCAAACCGTCTGTGATAATCTCAGGCACAGTCGGCTCTCAACTCAAAACCGTCTGTGATAATCTCTCTGGTGACTACGATTATTATAGACGGTTTCGATGTGAGAACCGACTGTGATATATACTATTATAGACGGTTTCTATGTGAGAACCGACTGTGATAATACCGACGCGGTACATAGTTCAAGGCGGGCTTTATCCCGCTCATTCTACTTCGCCCTAGCTCTGTTTGCCCTAGCTCTCTCCGCCCTCGCACCGTCCGTCGCAATCACCTCCATCGCCTCCCACCTTCTCCTCTCCGTCCGTCGCGATCACCTGCATCGCCTTTCCACCGTCAGGCGCGATCACCTCCATCGCCCTCCCGCCTCCGACGCGATCACCTCCATCGCCTCCCCACCGTTTCTGTCATTCTTGTATGGGTTTTGTTATAGAATTATTAGTTGCATATTTACTTAAACTGTTCTCTCTTTCACTTATGTTAGGAACTATGTCTGGTGACGAAATGCACCACTCGGGGACTCAGGGTGACCTCGCTGGCGATGAGACGCCTGGGCCGGAGGTCGCCTCGTCCGCCGTGACCCCGCAGAAGAAGGGAAAGGGGCGAGGCCGGACGACATGCGCGCGTCTGAACAAGGGGGAAAAGCAGCACGTCCAGTTCGACGACAATGGTGTGCCGGAAGCTCCGCCCAAACTTGTCGGTCAGTACCGCTCACTATGCGGCAAAGTGGCAAGGGAGCGGGTGCCCATCACCACCTCCGACTGGGGTCAAGTGCCCCCAGAGTGCAAGGATGCGCTGTGGGAAGAAGTGCAGGTGGCGTTTCACATTCCGGAGGATCGCCACTTCACCGTCCGCCAGAGGACACTTATGTCAATAAACAAGGCGTGGAGGAACTTCAAGAGCGAACTTGTCAGGCACTATGTGAAGGAGTCGACGACCCCCTTCAATGACTACCCTTTCGTGACTCCCGAGGCATGGCAGCAGTTCGTAGAGATGAAGGGCAAGCCTGAGTTCCAAGAGCTTAGTGCGAAGGCCCAGGCTAACCAGGCCAAGAACACCCACCCACACAGACTAGGCACCGGTGGGTATGTGGGGAAGAAGGCGCTGTGGAGGAAGCAGGACGAGGAAGCTTCACAGTCTTCGGCCGGCAGTCCTTATGCGGGCATAACGGACGTGCGCGCCCGCAATTGGTGCCGAGCTAGATCGACGATGGACTCCTCCGGAAGCGTCTCCGTGAATAACCCTGCGGACAGGGAAGTGATCGACCGACTGGTAAGATTGTCCGATCACGTACTATCCTCATAACACGCATGCAATGGGCTGTATTGCTAAGTTGTCCTGTTGCAGGTGACGCTGAGTGCGCAGGCGGCATCCGGAGAGTTCAACCCGAGGAGGGACAGGGATATCCTCACAGCGGCGCTAGGAAACAAGGAGCATCCAGGCCGCGTGCGCGGCCTCGGCGCCACTGTGCCTTGGAGGCATGGTTTCCCCGATGATGAGGAGGCGGCTAAGAGGAGAAAGAGATCCCACCAAGCCCGCGATGAACGGCTGAAGGAGGAGATGCGATCGGAGTTCGCTGTTCGGGACAAAGCACTCCTGCAGCAGTTGTCGGAGATGCGGTCCATGTACGAAGAGCTAAGAAAGGCGACCCAGGGCACCCCTGTTCTAGCAGCTGGCGCAGACCCAGCGGAAGTACCGACCCCCATTGGCCACCGTAGTAGCTGCACGTCTGCGCCGGGGTCTTCGCAGACGGAGCCCTCTCCTCCAAAGTATCCGGTGGACTCTCTGCAGGTAATGACCGTTAATGCGCACTGTTTGTCTATGTTAATTCATTCGAAAGTGAGAAGCGGTGAAATTCAACATGTTAATGCGCACTGTTTGTTGGAACCCGCCTCCTGCAAGCTTATGGTGCTGGCCGGTGTCTTCCCGATCGAGGCTGCCCGTGGGATGGCGCAACCATGCACGGCGGGGGCCACAATCCATGGTGCCCCTCTATGTGAGGGTTTTGCACGTGTCCAAGTGGACAGTGTCTTTGACCATTGCAAGGGTTTTCCATTGGAGAAGCCGCCGAACGACGAGATTACCACTCTCGGGGATGCGGTGCACACGTTCGTGCAATGGCCCAAGAAAGACATCGTCCTGTATGAGGTAATTCCCCCACCAGTTTCATAATTTGTACTGTAATAATAGCTCTCAGAGTTAGTGTCCTAATACGTAGGTTCTTACATCGCAGACATCACAGACCGAGACGCGGCCTACTAGCCAGCATACCCCTTCGACGACGAAGCTGACTCCGAGTAAGAGACAACCATTCAAGAAGCTGGCTATGAGGGGAAAAGCAAAGAAGAGCCCGTCGAAGGAGAGCGAGAAGAGTGCGCCAGCTCTCATGCCGTTCTCTCTGGGGATGCCCATGGCCTCCGATACCGCAATTTCGAGCATGGGGTTAGCATGCCAGAGCCTGCATGCATGGTACATGAGGAGGACAAACCAGACCAGGACGCAGCGTCCGACGCACATCATGGTCAAGTACACCGTGGCAGAGTTCCATCACGACGTTGGGACCTACTCGGTGACCTTCGAAGACCTGCACAATTTGCTAAACAAAGATGCGCTCGACTTGTCAATCCTACGGTCTTGGGTGCTGTAAGTATCCTACTATCCGTGCATATACGGATATATGTCATTTATTAATTGGTTACTTCCGTGCAGCTGCATGGCCAACTATGCCAAATCCAAGGGCATACCTGTTGGTTTTTTGGACCCCCAGATGGTAGCCGAGGTGATGTTTAGGACCGACACAGACTTCGTTGTCGACTACATCAAAAGAGGGTTGCTTGCTCAGGTCGACAAGGAGTATATACTTGTACCCTACAACCAGAGGTGAGTGCTTTCATCAGTACTTCACCCGTAGATTAGTGTCTCCATGTGCACACCCCCAAATTTAGATTAAATTTTTAATTCTCTACGTGTAATATGTAGCTACCACTGGATCCTGCTGCTACTTATTCCGAAAAGCAACAAGGTGTTCTACCTTGACTCATTGCAGAGGAAAGGGTACTCGTATTCCGGCGCACGAGATGTATTCGGAAGGTGATGTGGACCTGTCTTGCATGCATCTAGATTTACTGTCCTCAAATTGTCAATTTCGGCTATCCTCAAACTGTCAATTTTGACTATCTACAGGGCTTTCACGAAGTACTTTGCCGAGGTAGGGAGACAACACGAGTGGCGAGCCGATAAGTTTCAGTGGTTACAATTTTCGGTACAAATTTCAACTGAATCTGTTTTATTTTATAACTTGTCCCCACCTAACTCTCGGTCTGTAAATTGGCAGTGCCATCAGCAGCCGGACGACAATACATGTGGGTTCTACGTGATGCGCCACATGTATGACCTGATCATCACCCCTCACCGGCCCGATTTCCCCGAGGTATTACAACTGCTCCCCTTAATTTGTCTCGATTTGACAGAATTTACAACTTAATTCAGCTAATTTTTTATGTACCAACTCTTGCTGCAGGGGGTCGACTTCCCTTCAGAAAGCCTTGACCCTCGGCAGATTAGTAATGTCCGAGGGATGCTCGCTGAGTTTTTCCTTTCGGAGGTCATATCACCCAAGGGGAAGTTTAGGGACCCGCAAGGTTCGTATTAGTGCGGCCTTACATTTATTTGTACATCTAACACACTTTAATTGTCGATTACATTTATTTGTTCAATTGTACATATTTCTGAGTTCTGTGCTGTATATATGAAATGCTATACAGAGAGGGGTGCAAATATATTTGAGTACTGCATGTGCATATGAAACTGTATATATTTGAGTACTGTACAAATATAATTCTGAGTTCAATTGTACAAATATATATGCATGAGACTGTATATATTTGAGTACTATGCATGTATGAAATTCATGAACTGTATATATGAAAATGCAATTTGTACAGAGGACATCTGTGAATGTTACAATCTCAGACGGTTTGTAAGATCAAAACCGTCTGTGCATGCACAGACGGTTTTGATCTTACAAACCGTCTGAGATTATAACAGTCACAGATAATAACACATCGCAGATGGTTTTGACCTCAGATCCGCCTGTGATATCAGACTATCACAGACGGTTCTGAGATAATAACACTATCACAGACGGTTTCAATATTAACACCGTCGCTGATATCGCAGATTGGTTTAACCTCCAAGCCGTCGGTAATAATATGAGTATCACAGACGGTTGTGAGATCAAAGCCGTCTATGAATTATGACTATCACAGTCTGTTATAACATCAAAGCCGTCTGTGATACTCATACTAACACAGACGGTTCTGATGTCAAAACCGTCTGTATATACTAAAGTATCACAGACGGTTCTGTTCTCACACCCGTCTGTGATAGTACAAGTATCACAGATGGTTCTGATGTCAAAACCGTCTATGTATACTCAAATATCACAGACGGTCGAGAACAGAACCGTCTGTGATAGTATGAGTATTACAGACGGTTCTGATGTTAAAACCGTCTGTGATAGTATGAGTATCACAGACGGTTCTGATGTCAAAGCCGTCTGTGATACTCATACTATCACAGACGGTTCTGATGTCAAAGCCGTCTGTGATACTCATACTATCACAGACGGTTCTGATGTTAAAACTGTCTGTATATACTAAAGTATCACAGATGGTTCTGATGTCAAAACCGTCTGTGTATACTCAAATATCACAGACGGCTCTGAGAACAGAACCGTCTGTGATAGTGTGACAATCACAGACGGTTCTGACCTTATAACTGTCTGTGAAATATGAGTATCACAGACGGTTCTGACCTTATCACAGACGGTTCTGACCTTATCACAGACGGTTCTGACCTTATATCAGTCTGTGAATGGATATATCACAGACGGTTGAAAACATCAAAAACCGTCTGTGATAGTGCGTGATTATCACTGACTCGAATATCACTGACGGGTAAGAACCGTCTGTGATGTCTGTTTTGACCCGACTGTGATGATGAATTCTGTAGTAGTGATAAAAGTATATTATCACACATATAAAAACTATGAAAATCTCAAAATCAATCATAAATATTATTTAAAATCAACTAGTGATTCTTATATGATAAATCTCAATAGTCTCAAAGTGAGTCAATCCAACATCATGTTCGTCAACACATGTTCACATTATTAATTTGATATCTCATATTCATGATCTGTAAAATATGACCATTAATAAATATGTGATGGTCCATTAATCAATAATATTTTATCAATGATAATAGATCAATAACATCACCAAATAAATTAAAAGTTGCAGACAACAAGTTATATACTTGATAAAAAAAATTATAATTCATTAAAAAAATATATAATAATATATTATTCAAATCTTCATAAATATAAGAAAGATAAAATCATCTTTATAATTGTCTTAAAACATATCACTAACACCTACTAGAGCCGCTTCCCTGCCAACAATTTGATTTTTATTTATTTCCTGGAGCAAAAGTTTGGCCCTATAAGATTGTAGAATGATAGTGATTTAATTTTCCTATTTGTTCCATGTTATATTGATCAGTTGATTAGTATTGGTGTTTCTGTTGTTGATTAGTTGTCTGCTGCTCTTGCTCATTGCTGTTCTTTGGGTTGCATTTGGGTTCCCTGTCGCCATCATGTTGGATCGGCCTTGCTTTGCTCTGTGTAGGTTTTTGCAATTTTGAATGCTTGTGCTTATATTGCTGCGTATGTTTTGGTAGGAACCTTTTTTGTAGTACCCACCAATTATTGCTCTTCCTTTGCTTGCATTGTGCCTATGGAATCCAGCATTCAGTTCTCAGCCATGCACTTATAGACTTGATTGGTATGTTCCTTTTTCTTACATGGGCATTTCATCTTTGCATACTATTTTCTCTCCAATTTAATCTCATATTCTCCTGATGTTAATACTCTTTTGTCTATGCTATTTGCTATGTGTGCTGTTCTTCCCTGCTGTTTCATGCTCTGCATAGCTGGATTGCTATAGTTTGTTTCTTCTGATGGGAGTGAATGTTTGCTGATCTGGCCGGTTGTATATATATTGTTAGTGCAGGTATAGATTTTGTCTCTCAAATTCGTACAGCCGAATCACCCTGAGTAAAATAATAGGTGCTTTAGACAACTAATTCATCATTTGTGTTCATAAAAATGGAACATCCAACTCTTTGCCCATACAACTGCTCTGCCCATCATCATATGCAATATAGCAAAATGGGGATATGCATATGTATGTATCAAGCAGTGCATGCTTTGGCACTGCTTTCATTGCTTGGCAGTCTATTGTCGTTTCTGTTCCAAGCCGTGCTCCATTGCCGGTGATATATGTACGTGCTACATGTAATCAATTCTGCCGCTTTTGCACAAATACTCCTTGGTAGTTCCTGCAGGAAAAAAAATCTTTTCACCTCTTGATACAATCAATGTATAGTTATTCTACCATGCACTCTTAATGGATGTACAGTGTGTATTATAGGCAGTTTCAATTGTTCATGGACTGCTAGCAAATATATATAGCTATTCTAACATGACTGCCTGTGGTCTACCATATGTGCAATGTTTCCCGAAGTATCAGTAGTTCATGACCATTCCCAGTTTCTATGGTGCAAGATGGCATCTACCTATAGTCACTTATGATTCATTAGCTCATGTATAAATTATTCTATTTATCATGTACATTATGTGATACATCCCCAGTGGCATTGCACGGAACATCTTACTAGTTAATCAGGTAATGCAGTCAAGAATGCATCGATTGAAACACATTTGTTTGAGAAGAACAATGAAATAAAAAACAATGCCTAAGATATAGTTTATTGACCAAACAAATATCTTATATTTGTCAACAGAGAAACAATGTAGGAAGTTAACACCCCAATTTTTCAACAGGGGAGTAAACAAACAAAAACAATATATATGTGCAAAATTAGTTGACACCTGTGCAAGGTCATGCAACATCTATATATGATGTCTCGACAAAGCTAATAGCTTACACACTCACAATTCCAACTTCTAGCCAGGCTTTAAGCCCAACTTGTGCTCTCGGTCCTTGCGGCACCTTCCACTGGTGGAATAATCTGCAATGTAAAGGACCAATTTAAGTTCTGAAGTAGGCATTTGTCAAGCAGGTGATGAGCATGGTATAGAGATCATGCCGCACAGCTGCTGCAAGGAGGCCATTGCTGCACCGCCATCATTGCCACTTTGACATTCTTGTTGCAAGATCAGAAATTGGAGGCTCTCTCTTGCCGATAAGGGATGCCAGAGCAGACAACGGTATCCACAGCGGTGGCTACATGAGCAACATAATCTGAAGAGTAGCAGTGAGTCAGAGCAAACGAATCTTCGGATCAGACAGGCAAAAAAAACAAAGAGAAATTGAAAATTTAAAACCGTTGCATTATAGAGTAGTATAGATAAAACAAAAAGACTCCAATGAAACTAAGATGCATATTCGCCACTCTACATACGGTGCTCTGGTAAACAATAAGTTGGGCCACAAAGTTCCAAAATTTCATAGCAACCAAGTCATCCTAATCGTCACTTAAACATGACACTTTCTTGTAACCAGAACATGAAAAATCCAACAAAGAAGTGGAGTTATAATTATATCAATTGAAGAGTGAACCATGGGTACCATTTACATCTCAATTTATCATGAAAATACATAAAGCTACAAATGTAAAATATCTGACTAACAATCCCCTGATAATCTTAACTCCCAAATCCCACATTATCCAACCTAACATTAACACACAACAATTTTCATCAATCAATTAATATAAAGCAGCAATATAAGAACCATTAAATCGAAGGTTACACAAATTTTGGAATTACATTTCATAACACTTTGCCTTCTAATCCCTTATGTCAAAGACATTAGAAGCATTAAACAACTAATCCAGGGAATTAGCAAATGCCCATTCTTGTCATTCACTCAACATCAAAAACTCTATTACTCAACTCAAAACATATCATCACAGAAGAGCACATGAACCAAACAACCAAACAAGTGCATAATACAGAAAATCTAATTGGCCTACCAAATTATTCAAGAAGCACAACATTTTTGTAGCAACTTAAGATGACCATGCCAATCCTCATTTCTGTACAGCCAAGCAAATAAAAATAACAAAGTACTACCAAAATCCTAGTTCTTGCACATCCACCCACACAAGAATTTTCATCTCCCAACAGTGATGTCTTGCCTCAAGAACACTGCAAAGCTAATCACCTCAAGAACACTGAAAAGTTAATCACCTAAAGAACATTGCAAAGCTAATCACCTTAAGAACAGTGCAATCCAATGGCTGCCAAACCAATCAAGAAGCTAAAATCCAACACATGACCAACCAATACACAACAATGTAAAGCTAATCACATTATGCAGCAATCAAGAAACAGGGGATTGCAATACCGTCATCCTTCCTCGCCCGCTTTGTGGCCGATGTCGACGTCTTCCCCTTGCCCTCTCCCTCCTCCTCTCTGTTTTGTAAGGTATTTAAGCTTCTCTTTGTTTGTTGTTCAATCCAAGCAAGCTTCCTCTCAAGTTTTAGCACACTAGTATGCATAATTCGAACATCAACTTCTGCAAGCTTTGCAAAAGCACGTAGCAATATGTAATAATCAGCATGTGCAACATAAACAAGACTACTGCCTTGTCTCTTCCTTCTATAATGAAGATAACCATCTGATTTCTGCTGTTTCCTTGGCGGCATGTAATAAAATCCATGATCTTCCATTTCTGACTTAATCATCTCTAAGGCATCATTTCTTAAAGCAGGAAAGCTATTTGAGTCAACAGAAGTTTTATCATGGCAGCGCTTACTAACTCCATCTGTAGTTCTCATTTCTCCCAGATCGTGCAATTCCGATTTTACACACACTTTTGGATTCTCATCCTGCAACTCAATGATATAAGCAAATAGGCATTTCACTGTGGACGATAGTATTTTTTGTTTATCAAGCTTGTGAACATAAAAGAACTGATATAGGCATATGGCAGATGGAAAAAGGAAAACAGTAAAACAACAATATCAACAGAATATGATAATAGCTACAAACTAGGAAGCTA
Organism: Pharus latifolius; assembly: GCA_019359835.1. NCBI lineage: Eukaryota > Viridiplantae > Streptophyta > Magnoliopsida > Poales > Poaceae > Pharus > Pharus latifolius. The sequence continues at coordinate 17,045,393 of CM033320.1, forward strand.
GAATGGAGCAGGTCTTAAGCAATGAGCCAGAATCGACATGATTTTTATACGCACATGCTATAATTCTCTCCTACTTGATGAAAAAAGTGAATATATTGTAACAATACTAGCAAAGCAAGGTGCATTACCTCTCTGCCTTTGTACATATCCCAAAAAATGTCTATTAAATGCTCCTCTTCAACTGAAAATGTAATCCCAGAAAAAATAACATCCTTGCAGTACTTGAGATAAGAATGTAGGTCCTTTGAATAGTCTGTAATTTAGGAAACTTCACAAGTAAATTTTGTGCCTTCAAAGACATACAATGCTAGTGCTTTCAATGCTCAAGCAAAATTACTCAATTTAATCTACACAAAAGAAAAACAAATATAAGTCAAAGAATTCTATTAATCAAAGCATAATGAAAACTGCTCAATATTTCTCCTCTCCATTAGATTGCTTGGGGGGGTACTTTTTTAAACAGCAAAAAAAGCACTCATAATGTTCTAAGATGCAGAAAAGAAAACGTGCTTCCTTGGCATAAACAATCAATTGTAATTCTATTTACTATGACAAGCTGGACTTAACCTATCAATGGTCAGCACAAAGCATCACAATAATCGCATCGGTACATAACAAGGTAAAGTTGATGTGGATATAAGAACAATGAACATTTATGGTTACCATGCGTAGTGTTGACTCTATCATAAGCAGCTTGGATAGTGCATAACAATTCCCTAGCGCAAAGCTCCACACTGTTGTTGCCAACAGGCTTCTTGGAAGGTAGTGAATTCCCATCAGGATCAGATCCTCCTGCATTCCCTCCTGTCTCACTAATATTCTGCGAAGAAACCAAGTTCGGTTCATCAGAATTTACCAAAGATCCAAGATGGCAGTAGGAAAAGCTATTCCTACATGACTAACTCACCTCCCACAACCCTTGGCCATTGATGTTATACACAATTCTTAGTGTCACTATTAGTATAGACATTACACAAACTCGTGTAGGAACCCTGGCAGGATTACCGGACAACCATAGTTCTGCAGGCATTGCCCACTCATAGATGCGGCATGCATGTGGAAGGATTCTTTCTACTGGCAGGGATAACTCATTCAAGCAGCGGTGAGCAATAGCGTAGAAATTAACTGAAGGAAGCTGCAGGCCTATACTTTGCGCAATGGAACCGGCTGCAGCTTCCAGTTGCCATGCTCCAATCACTCGAACTGGCCTGAACAGCTGTCTTGCATCTAACGGGCAGTCTCTCATAGAACTCCCAAGAAGCTTGTCTACCTTGGCAAACACTGCGACATACGGAAGCTTCCCCTCCATTGCCCACCTGTAAATGTCAGATGGGAGGATGACCTCTCGGCTGATATGGCAGGCCAAGAAACAAACAGCCAATGTTGAATACACGGGCAACATCTTCCTCAATGCACGCAGAAAGATAAATTCAATCCTGCGCCCCTCTTTTCGCCAAGAAGAGTTGTCATCCTTCCAACCAAACTCCAGCTTCACCCCCAGGGGTTTTTGATCATCTGCAACCAAAGCAAAATATTCAGGTAAGTTTGTTCCTTTGATGCAAACAAGCACGTAAAACTCCTCAACCCCACCACCGCGACGCTTCTCCCTATCTGCAGCCTCGGCGTCCTCGAGCACCTTCTGCGCCCACATTTCGTCGAACACCTTGGAGGCGGCGACCCACCGCAGCCAGACACTCCCAGCCACGCCACACACGAGAGCACTGACCCGGAACCGCTCCACCAGCACCTCCACCTGCTGCTGCAACATCACCTGCAACCCCCGCACGTAGCGCCACCGGATCCCCGATGCCAGGTCCACCGCGTCGCCCCACGCGCCGGTGCCTGGTGCAAAGTCCCGTGGCCCATTTGGGTCACCATAGTCGTCGAAGGCAGCAGCGCCGGCGGGGGGATGGCTGGTAGGTTTGGAGTAAAGGTTAGGATATGGGGTAGGGGTGTGTGGTGTGGGGGTGGTGGGGGGATTGGGGGCATGGCGACGGAGGGAGAGATTGGGGTAGGTGGGGAAGTCAGCGGGGTCGGCAGCGGTGGTTTGGGTGGAGGTGTGGACCGCGGCGCACTGGCGGCAGGTGAAGAAGCCGTCATCGGCCTCATCGGCGTCATAGGTGTCCGCGGCGCCGCAGTACTCGCAGACCAGGTGGATGGTGCCGCTGCCGTAGCGGTCCGGGGAGGCGTCATCCATCGGAGCGAGCGAGGCTTAGTTGTGTGAGGAAAGCCTATGGCACAACA